>OY726530.1:16710460-17162785 GCA_963383655.1 Bathymodiolus septemdierum | reverse complement strand
TGCTTGTTGTTACCAACTTCTAGTGTAAACAATAACAACAACACATGTGATTTTATTTACATTTCACTGTCATGTGATTACCTAATTTGAATATGTCACCAGAACCCAAGCATGCATGAGATTTTCATTTCACTTTCACCAAGTGACAATTTTGATTCGGCTTCAAAATAATCAAACACTTTTAGTATTAAATCCTGTTTTTCATCTGAAGTTTTGAGAGGCATGACTATCCTTTCTATATAAGTATTGGTAGAGTTCTAAATAAGGGCAGATAATTTTTAATTTGTAAATATTAATTTATGAAAAGACCAAAAAAATGTTGTTTTTTTCTACCTTTATTTTATATTTTTTCTATTATATTTAAAAAATATATATATTAATTACTTGTTTTTTTTATTATGCTTAAATAACATACATAAAACTTTTTCTAAAAGTATACACAAAGCATGCAAAGCATGGGCTATTTACATGGTATATCTAGTCAATACACATAGGCTTACTTTATAACCATGTTCTTTGAGTTCAAATACTGGACTTTAGAAAACACCAAAACAAAAGTGATTTTATTTAGAATTTAAAGAAAAAGATTTAAAATTCAAAGGCTTGCATTTATACTTTTTACTTTTAAATTTCTAAAAGAATTTCCAATAAAATGTAAAAAGTTAAACTTTGGGTGAAATGAACATCTCATGCATGCTTGGGTTCTGGTGACATTCAAATTAGGTAATCACATGACAGTGAAATGTAAATAAAATCACATGTGTTGTTGGTATTGTTTACACTGGAAGTTGGTAACAACAAGCATGCTAACTCCCTCTGCACTCCAATATACATGGCCGCTCACTTGTTATCAGCACTTCAATAAAAAGTGGCGGGGCCCAAACCTCCATTCTTAGTGAGATGATGGGATCACGAGGCGAACACGTTAAACATTACACCACCGATGCAGTTCGAAGCATGTTGATGAAACAGAGATAGAACCTTTAATAAATCTGTGATGGATACATGTTTATTATCGTAAGCACACTTGTTAAACAGCATGTGCCACCAGTGGAACAGGAACTGCCTGTTGTGGAGCACTTAGCTCATCCCGGTTTTTAGTGGGAGTGCTCACTCTAGTTTCTGTGCTATATGGACCATTGTTTGTCATTTTGTCCTTTTCATTTTTTTCATTGTATTGTTTGTTCTTCTTCGATTTACAGCTGGGTCCCCGGTGGCTCAATGAGTTAGGTCGTTGGATCTAACAACTCATACAAGCCTATCACCAGTACGGCTTTGTAAATTACAACAAAGGGTGCACTCGACTCGCAGCCGTAAGTGATAAAGCTTACAAGTTGCTTGCCCAGGGTCGGTGGTTCTCTCCGGGTACTCTGGCTTCCTCCACCACTAAAACTGGTCGCCATGATATAGCTGAAATACTGCTGAAAGTGGCGTTAAACACCAAAACTCAAAAATCAATCAAATCGATTTACAGCTTTTGATTACCTCTTTGAAATATTCAGTCTATTCTTATAGAGTTTGTGGATGAAATGATACATGAATTGGATTTTAGAAAATGGCAATGACAAATTCGTTGGAACGTGAACATATGATGTTAAATCAAAATCTTAAAGAAGAAAAGGAATATCAGATATCATATAAAGGACTTATTTATGACTCTTTACAGCGACACTGCTCATCCTATCAAATACGGTGGTCGATGTTTTACTCACAAGTAGAAAACACTTGCATGAACGTATCATTTCATTAAGATGGGAGATTTGAGCCAATAAAACTAGCTCACCCGCGTCACTTTTTATTGAACTGTTTCTGTCAAGCCCGGGAACTAGTAGTCATATAAGTATTTGTTTGGGGTATGGTATGGTATTTATTGTTGTTATTTTATTAGTAAACTTCAGTGATTCAGCTAGGCACCGGGTCTCTGAACATTTGTCTACCTACTTCTTATTTTGTCCTTTGTCTACCTATTTCTTAAATTGTCCTGAAGAAGTTTATAAAAAATAGTTTAAACGTTGTGCATGGTATTGGAGAGGTTTTCATTTTCAATCTGTGTTTTTGTTTGAATGGTTCAAAATGACAAAGAATTGACCCATTAAAACCAAACAAAGTAGACTATTTTGTGGATTTACATCTATAATTTTTTTTATTATAATGATCAATATCCTTTGTACTTATATTTACCGACTGTAGTCGGGCAAACAAATAGAGGATCACCTATTTTGACCCTGTAGATCGGTAACATGTTTTCAACTTTTATGCGGCATAATCTAAATTGATGGAAATATACGAAGGAAAATATTATAATTTTGGTACGAAAAACAAGTAAACTGCATATGCTTTATGACGTCGGTTGATGAATTACGTAACCAGCGTCATTGAACGATCGAGTGGACCTTTATTCGTCTGAGATACCAGTAGACCACACAGGAGTACAAAGTCTAATTGCTGTATAGAAGAGAGGTGAGTCTGAAGAATCTAAGCAAAAAGAAAGGTTAACAAATTAGCTATGTGCCACAGAATTGTTCAAATACAAATAAAAACATTGCTTAAACCTGCCCTCGAGCGAATGATATTTCCACAATGCACAACACGACTACCACATCGCTTCCATGAAAGACTATCACTATGTCCTCATGATTTCCATAAGGATAAGATAAAGAAATAGTTTATTTAAACCAAAACATAGGTATCTAATGAAGATTTCTTACACAGTTTAAAAAGAGATCTACATTTCAATAAAGATTTTATATAAAAAGCAAAATGTAAATTATAATTTTCAGAAACATTTATTTGTGATGCTCGTAGTAGAATAACAAAATATTTTCAAGTTGTAATATTTGTAAAATTTTGGATTTTATAAAAAGAATATTCCAATGGGACTTGTATTTGATATTTCTCTTTTTATTTTGGTGCTGATTTTCCTTTTAATATTGGATTATATGATAATTTTCATTATTTGTGGGAATGGATATTTGATTAAACCTACATGTATTCACATAAATTAAGGATTTAGTTTTAATATTTAGACTGAGAAATTATGCATATTTTTAAGCAAGTTTTTAGAATCAGAATGACATTTTTTATCTTCTGAATTATATATCAAGAACACACATTGAAATGGTGTGAAATTTAGCAATGGTGATTGTTACATAATTTGGGGTCATAAATAAGGCTTTAATTACAAATTTTATCTGAGGCACAGGTTAACTGTTTATAGTTTATTATCCACAATACAATTTTTACAAGATGTTTAAAATGATTAAAATGTGCAAATGTATGTTATAATATTTACTAATAGCATAGGATGGAATGAATATTGGTCATAGCAATAAGAGTATTTAGATAATAAATTTTTATCAAGAAAAGAAAAGAAGATTATTTAGAGTAAGGAAGACTATAATTATTTTTAAAGACTTTTTAATATAATAAATATATTCATAAATAGTATCCTCTTTGTGGTTGACTGACTCTTTCCTCCGTATTATTATTTCTCTTTGTTTTGTTTGTGTTTTCTCCAAATAAGGATTAAAATTAGTGTGAATGATTGTAAATGTTGATGTATGAATGACCTTCATGTTGTTGATTAATATGCCCATTTTGGACCCTATGATTAGGAAAATAAAAATCTGATATCTTATACCTTGTCTGATCCGTCATATGTAAGATATGACGGATCAGACAAGGTAAGAGGAAACCCGGAGAAGGGATGGGATTGTGGGCAATATAAGATTTTGTGGATCATTGTCTCATGAACATTTATGCAACATCTCAGTATTTCACAATTTTATTTATGTAGAATTTTGAAATGACAATTATCAAGTCATGGTGGTATGCATTTATACACCCATCGCAGAGAGTATCACAGGTTTATATAGGGTAATCCGATTCTGTGTATAAGGGTAATAACAAAATTACAGAACAATCTTCCAAAAGGAAAGAAAAAAATCATAATCGCGTCGTCAGTAAAACAGCATTTGCGACCGTCAAATCCACAATTGACAACTCCAACTCTTCAAATACAGTATTGTTATTCCTCAAATACACAAACAGAAAAAATTGGTCAATAACCGGAAATCTGGGAAAACTGTAATGACCCTGACTTGGTACAGGCATTTCCAAAGAAATTGTGGGTCGAATCAGATTTTACGGCCCCAAACCTCCTGCTTTCATTACGGTTTAAAGGTTCCGGTTGTCACTATAACAGTATTTTCAACTCTTGCAAGGCCGTGTCTGTTTTCATATCCCCTGCTTTTGACATTTCATATGCATTAAGCAATATAGTGACCCACCTTTGATGCAATATTGTTAAAAATGGAGCTGAATGGAATTACTATCAAAAACCTTAAATATTGTACAATAGGTTTGATGACATTTGCTAGATATTAATATGTTGGGACCAAAATAATACATATAGGGATTTTGAATGTTGCTTTGTTGTTTGGACTAAAGAAATAGTAAAGCGAACTACACTTTTTTAAGGTGGTACCGTGTGGGTATTCAATGTTTTTTTCCTCTTTTAATCTATTGTAGTCGCATTTTATACCTGGAAAGTGGTCCGTTCCATTCTAAAGTGCGCTTTGAATGTTGGGTCGTTGTACCGTGGTATGTCATTCCTATAAAACCCCTCAATACGATATTTGAATAATTCTTTTGGACAGTCGGTACTGCAACTGGAGATGATTGGAACTATGCTCTCTGAACTTCCATCGGAAAAGGTACTAAGATGCTCTATGGCCTCGAACCCTGAATCGTCGGAAGCCTCCCTTTCAAAGTATATCAGCTCCCTAAAACAAAAAGGTGTGGCATTTAAAACGCCACAGCCAACTGAGGTTTTGGGGCTGATTATTTGTAAGAAAGCAGAAAGTTGGCAACTGCCAAATGGAGATTTGTATATTCATTACTCCCAACAAAACAAGCGGAGTTGCTGCGACTTAACCCACACACTATTCATGGCAGGGAGTCAATCTTCATCAACATATAATTTAGTCCTTTATTTATACAGACAAATCTTGGTGGCATATAAATAGTCATTTTTATTCAGAACAAATAAATAAAAAAGAGGGGATCCGTAACATTTTAATTATTGATTGTATTATATATATAAGTGTATTTTGTAAACAACTAATGGTACGTAGATACATTGTATCTAACATAGTTAACGCTTAATCCAAATTGTATTTAGCATTTTGATTATTTTATTTTATGAATATAAATTGTTATTAAAAACAGGATCTATTTAGAACATAGATGGGCTTCACACTCCTACAGGAGTACAGACAGTATTGTAAAATATTTATTTCATTTTTCTTAAAATATAAGCTTATAGACAAACTGTTAATCACTAATGGTTCAATTTTTTTTTTACAAAAAGTTTTTCAGTAGTAATTTTATAATACTATACAGTGCTATGATTATCTCCCTTTATTTGAATTCCTTAAAAAGCATTTTCTCCAATAATTATTGTTAATTCAACTTTTTGCATTTAATTGTTATATTGTTATATTGTTATCAATATTAAACAATAATTTTTTTTTATGTTCATATTTATTTGAATATTATAGTTGCAATTATTTAAATTAATATACCTACCTTGAAGAACTTTCAATTTATTTATATAATCAACGCCCACTTGCGTATAAATATATTGCCGAATTTCCTTCGATATTTTTCGTATATTACAATTATAATTCGGGATTTTTCGACTTATTTCGGTCGATTCTAAATTTGCATAGACACTTCAAATACGTCTAAAAATTATCCAATGAAAAGTTTCTCGATATACGAGAAATAGACGAGAATTTCCTTACTTATTATAAAATCCCGAGATACATCGAATGGTAAAATCGGCCATTTTCTAGCATCATTATTTGCTGATTCCTTCCCCTTTCCCTATGACATCCCCTGGCAGAAATAAACATTCAGAAGAAGACCGACAATTTATGGAGTAATAATTTAATTTCCAACCTAGACAAATTAAATGAATTCTAGAGGTCAATTCGACTTTAAGTAAAGGTGCACGTGTATAGAGATAATTTCACTTGTCATATTCCTAAAATGACGAAAAACCTGTCTGAAGTGCAGTCGATCTCGAGAAAGTTACTACAAAAATAGATTATAGAGAGACTTTCTCAAAATATGATAAGTGACGCGCAATTAAAATACAACATTTCTCTCGGTATTATCATTTATGCCATCAGTTACACAACATTTATAAACCAAACAACTGTTGCAACCTGTTGCACAGGAGTCGGAAGTTCTATCAATAATAAGCCTAAGGTATAGGGGCACCTCGAAGATCGCTGGGCAACTATAAAAAAAACCATACCTTATTATTGATAGAACTTCCGACTCCTGTGCCTGTTGTGAGAGGACGAAATGCTGCCATTATTTCTGTTAAAAAAAATACAGTAATTTTTTTTAGAGTTATCTCCCATCTGCTGAATAAAACCAAGCAAAATGTTAGAACTGAATATGCCTGATAAAAAATGATAAACACTCATTAGAATCATACTGGAGAACAATTTTTTTAACAAAAACTACCTGTGTCCTATTCTGTCAGTGGTTTAATCTCGTTGAGATTAGGATTCCGAAGAAATTCGTCAGACAGAAAATTTCTTCGGAATCCTAATCTCAACGAGATTATCAGTGGTTTAAAAACGATCTCAAAACTGACATGCCTTGATCCAGGGAAATTCAGACATCAGTGCACGTGTATGATGTTGAATGGTATTACAAATTGTAGTATTAATGCAAAAACTAAAGTATAAAATTTTCAGTTTGTTGTTTAGAGGTGTGTCGTGATGATGTGCAAAAAATTAACAGGCAACATCAAAGTGGCCTGAGATTGGTCAATGTAATTTTACAAATTCACAGAAGCTTCTATATGAGTAAACATTTGATTCTCACTGCTTTCTCCCTGCTGTTACCTTGGGGATGAAATATTACAAAATATACTATGTTAAATCCATGTAGGAATGCTAACAGTGGCTTTGTATCCGTTATAAATGAGTGAGTGATTGCTGCTTAATGCCAACTTAGCAATTTTTCAGCTATATCATGGCGAGAACAAGTTAATTTTCAATGAGATTAAGTGATTAACGATGTTTTTTTAAAACGAGAGGACGTTTCTCAGTCATCTCTCATCGATTGGCGAAGCCCTGAGATGAGAGATGACTGAGAAATGTCCTCGGGTTTTAAAAAACATCTTTAATTATTTTATCGCTATGGTAGTATGTTTATCAAGAATTTGATAATGTGACGTCATTATAACGTCATATTAGGAAACAGCGATATTACTACGCGTCCTGGACAACGCTTAGCGATTAGTGATAATTTAAATCTTCTCAGCGCTAACGTGATATGAAACATATTGGTTTTAAACATCAAAGGGAAAGTAAACAAAATAGTGATAAGATGAGATCCGCTTTGCACTAGACCAACATGCTTAATTGGATTTTTATAATGTTAGCTCACTGAAACAACAGTCCACAGATAGACATGTCACCTCACTTAGACACGTTATCCTGATTCCGAGCCCACCGGTTTTTGCTCTTTAGTGCTGCGTGCTTAGCGGAGAAGAAACAAATACCAATTTTATAGGCTTTGATTTGACCCAATCTGGGCTCGAACCCACGATCTACCACACTAAGACTTGAGGAGAGCATGCTAACCATTACACCACTTTTGCAGTTTTCAGTTATAAATGGATATATCTGTAAAAAAATGTACAAAAATTAAGTGCCAGATTATGTAGAGATTATGATCACTGATCCTTAATTCTGTTAAGTCTCTTTTTATTCAAAATTTAATGATACAAGTTAATTTTCCATAATGTTATGAAAATTAGATTTAAACAGTGGCGATCATCAACTCAACTGATATCAACAAAATATCTTGCCTCAATTCATTGAACACAAGAAAGACCTCAACAAATGCCGATAGAAATCCAGGTCCTGGATTGGGACAGGCACAAAAATGTAGTAGGGTTAAACTGGTTAATGTGATCCCAACACTCCCCTCTTGTTAATGTGATCCCAACACTCCTCTCTTGTTAATGTGATCCCAACACTCCCCTCTTGTTAATGTGATCCCAACACTCCCGTCTTGTTAATGTGATCCCAACACTCCCCTCTTGTTAATGTGATCCCAACACTTCCATCTTGTTAATGTGATCCCAACACTCCTCTCTTGTTAATGTGATCCCAACACTCCCCTCTTGTTAATGTGATCCCAACACTCCCGTCTTGTTAATGTGATCCCAACACTCCCCTCTTGTTAATGTGATCCCAACACTTCCATCTTGTTAATGTGATCCCAACATTCACCTCTTGTTAATGTGATCCCAACACTCCCCTCTTGTTAATGTGATCCCAACACTCCCCTCTTGTTAATATAATCCCAACACTCCCCTCTTGTTAATGTGATCCCAACACTTCCGTCTTGTTAATGTGATCCCAACATTCACCTCTTGTTAATGTGATCCCAACACTCCCCTCTTGTTAATGTGATCCCAACACTCCTCTCTTGTTAATGTGATCCCAACACTCCCCTCTTGTTAATGTGATCCCAACACTCCCGTCTTGTTAATGTGATCCCAACACTCCCCTCTTGTTAATGTGATCCCAACACTTCCCTCTTGTTAATGTGATCCCAACATTCACCTCTTGTTAATGTGATCCCAACACTCCCCTCTTGTTAATGTGATCCCAACACTCCCGTCTTGTTAATGTAATCCCAACACTCCCCTCTTGTTAATGTGATCCCAACACTTCCATCTTGTTAATGTAATCCCAACATTCACCTCTTGTTAATGTGATCCCAACACTCCCCTCTTGTTAATGTGATCCCAACACTCCCGTCTTGTTAATGTGATCCCAACACTCCCCTCTTGTTAATGTGATCCCAACATTCCCCTCTTGTTAATGTGATCCCAACACTCCCCTCTTGTTGATGTGATCCCAACACTCCCGTCTTGTTAATGTGATCCCAACACTCCCCTCTTGTTAATGTGATCCCAACACTTCCATCTTGTTAATGTGATCCCAACATTCACCTCTTGTTAATGTGATCCCAACACTCCCCTCTTGTTAATGTGATCCCAACACTCCCGTCTTGTTAATGTAATCCCAACACTCCCCTCTTGTTAATGTGATCCCAACACTTCAGTCTTGTTAATGTGATCCCAACATTCACCTCTTGTTAATGTGATCCCAACACTCCCCTCTTGTTAATGTGATCCCAACACTCCTCTCTTGTTAATGTGATCCCAACACTCCCCTCTTGTTAATGTGATCCCAACACTCCCGTCTTGTTAATGTGATCCCAACACTCCCCTCTTGTTAATGTGATCCCAACACTTCCATCTTGTTAATGTGATCCCAACATTCACCTCTTGTTAATGTGATCCCAACACTCCCCTCTTGTTAATGTGATCCCAACACTCCCGTCTTGTTAATGTAATCCCAACACTCCCCTCTTGTTAATGTGATCCCAACACTTCCATCTTGTTAATGTAATCCCAACATTCACCTCTTGTTAATGTGATCCCAACACTCCCCTCTTGTTAATGTGATCCCAACACTCCCGTCTTGTTAATGTGATCCCAACACTCCCCTCTTGTTAATGTGATCCCAACATTCCCCTCTTGTTAATGTGATCCCAACACTCCCCTCTTGTTGATGTGATCCCAACACTTCCGTCTTGTTAATGTGATCCCAACATTCACCTCTTGTTAATGTGATCCCAACACTCCCCTCTTGTTAATGTGATCCCAACACTCCCTTCTTGTTAATGTGATCCCAACACTCCCGTCTTGTTAATGTGATCCCAACACTCCCCTCTTGTTAATGTGATCCCAACACTTCCATCTTGTTAATATGATCCCAACATTCACCTCTTGTTGATGTGATCCCAACACTTCCCTCTTGTTAATGTGATCCCAACACTCCCGTCTTGTTAATGTGATCCCAACACTCCCCTCTTGTTAATGTGATCCCAACATTCCCCTCTTGTTAATGTGATCCCAACACTCCCCTCTTGTTAATGTGATCCCAACACTCCCGTCTTGTTAATGTGATCCCAACATTCACCTCTTGTTAATGTGATCCCAGCACTCCCCTCTTGTTAATGTGATCCCAACACTCCCCTCTTGTTAATGTGATCCCAACACTCCCCTCTTGTTAATGTGATCCCAACACTCCCCTCTTGTTAATGTGATCCCAACATTCCCCTCTTGTTAATGTGATCCCAACACTCCCCTCTTGTTAATGTGATCCCAAACACTCCCCTCTTGTTAATGTGATCCCAACACTCCCCTCTTGTTAATGTGATCCCAACACTCCACTCTTGTTAATATGATCCCAACACTCCCTTCTTGTTAATGTGATCCCAACACTCCCCTCTTGTTAATGTGATCCCAACACTCCCCTCTTGTTAATGTGATCCCAACACTCCCATCTTGTTAATGTGATCCCAACATTCCCCTCTTGTTAATGTGATCCCAACACTCCCCTCTTGTTAATGTGATCCCAACACTCTCCTCTTGTTAATGTGATCCCAACACTCCCCTCTTGTTAATGTGATCCCAACACTCCCCTCTAATTGGATCCCCAACAGCAATACAGACATAAGGAAACAATATAAAACCTGCAGTTGCACATCTGCTTCCACTCAAAGGACCACCTACTGTCTCAAAAAAGAATGACAATATCATATATACTTTTGATATTTTTCAATTTACCGTGTGATATTAAGTAATTAACGATGTTTTTTAAAACGAGAGGACGTTTCTCAGTTATCTCTCATCGAAGGGCAAAGCCTGAGATGAGAGATGACTGAGAAAAGTCTTCAAGTTTTAAAAAACGTCTTTAATTATTTTATCGCTATGATAATATGCTTATCAAGGATTTGGTAATGTGACGTCATTATAACGTCATATTAGAAAACAGTGATATTTCTACACGTCCTTGACAACGCTTAGCGATTAACGATAATTTGAATCGTCTCGTGCGCTAACATGATATGAAACATATTGGTTTTAAGCATCAAACGGAAAAACAAAATAGCGA
This sequence comes from Bathymodiolus septemdierum, assembly GCA_963383655.1. Lineage (NCBI taxonomy): Eukaryota > Metazoa > Mollusca > Bivalvia > Mytilida > Modiolidae > Bathymodiolus > Bathymodiolus septemdierum. The sequence goes on along the minus strand of OY726530.1, from coordinate 17,151,719 downwards.
TAATCTCTCATAAAACTTTTGTTCTCATGTTTTTGTTTTTGTTTTTTATTATTTCAGGTTGTGAACAAACTGATAGATGACCACAGCACATAGCAATAGCCATGTAACATACCGGTTCATTGGCTAAAGGATTGGTAGAACACCATCATGGCACTGTCTAGGAGAGTAATTTTGGCATTTTGTTCCTGTACCACTGCATTTTCTTTAATTTCAACGGCATATTCCTTTTATTATGTGAACGTTTTCATGAACTTATATCATGTAGAAGAAAAATGGTTTCAAACTGCACAAGTATTGTATCTGATTTGGAATGCTATAAACGATCCTTTGTTTGCCTACATCCAGGACGGAAATAATTTCAAGTTTACCAGAACTAGACGAGAAAGTATCAAGTATTCTGGACCATTGTTTGCTCTTTCTTTTTTGTTGTCATGGATACCATGAGGAGACAACTCTATACTGGTTGGATTTCACTTAGTGGTATCATTATTTATATGGGATACCATGTTTACGTTTGTTGGATTAGCACAGTGTGCACTGTTTACTGAACTTTCCCATGATCCTTCAGATAGAATTAAGTTGACTATATACCAACAAATTGGTTATTTGATTGGCTCTTCAAGTGTTCTATTATTATAATTAGAACACACATCTGACAGTCTACATGATTTTAGATCTTTTCAAATAACGACATTTTTTATTACGATTTGTAGTTGGATGCTGTTTCGATACACAGGGCATTATGCTCACACCATGTACGACTTAAAAAAGATGTCGAGTCTTGTTGCCGAAGAATGTTTCTCACAATAAAACAATGGAGGAATCCTACTGGAAACAAACATGGCAGATATTGTCTGATAAAAACTTTTTATCATTTGTTATAGCTAATTTTTTTCAAGAATTTCATCGTACATTTCTGAGTAATTTTATGGCTATTTTATGTGACCAGTTAATTTCTAGTCAAAATATACCACAGAACGTTAGGAAGATGTTTTATGGTGGTATCACATTAATGCCACAGGTAAAATATAGATTATTCAATATTTTTCTATTGATTACAACTTTTCCTGACTCAGGAACTCTTTTGTATTGAAGAACATAAAAGTTGCATTATTCAACCATCTGTTCTGCTTTACTTGCTTTTATGCAAAATAGCCAAAGATAAGCAAGATTTTAGAACCACAAAACTTTTCACACATATTTTTGGAAGAACAAAACAATATTTCAGATTGGTTGTTAACGTTTTAAAAAATGATTTCAAGTCGTACAGAAAAGGAGGATGGTTGCATTGTTGTTTTCGGCGATTAACTGTTTATGACTTATTTCCTCAACCGAATATTCTGGATCGAAATTATAAGGAACTAATCCCATATGGTCTGATTCCCTATTCATTAAAACTCTGTTAATGTACATTTTCTTAATTAGTTGATAATGTGTATTGTGTTGATAACTGATGCTTGAATGAACCGGAACAGATGGTGTGACATCACTACCTTTGTCAATATGGCAACTGTCTTACCTAATACCAGCTGGAAATTTATAATATTTGATTTTAGAATAACCAATAATAGCTTTTTGTGATTCTTTTAACCAGAAATTGTAGTTTGTTACATATTTATGACCCCACATTATGATTGGATTTCCTTCCCCTTTTAGTAATGATGCTACAATGTTTTTAATGGGAATCCTTTCTGCAAGAACAAAAAAAAAAAAAACACCATTAAAAATATCATTGGAATCTTATTTTTCAGTTTGTAGTCATATTTGGAACACCACTGATTACACATTTTTCCTACTTCAAAGTTATACGAGTAAGCTACATATATAAGATTTTATCTTCCTTTACCATGTACTTGATTGGATGGGAGCATGCCTGGTGTTTAATGGTATTTCTATTGTTAGATAGGTAGGTTAATTAGTATTATATACCTATAAATATATGAGGACATTTAGTAAAAAAAATAGAAAAGGGGGTTAGTCTATTGGTTTCAAAAATGAAGTTCAAAGATTTGAGCCGAGCGCATCAAGATCTAGATATTCTGTATCTAGATAAGAAAAAAAAAAAACTTTGCTAAGCATTAGCATAACATTATTGTATTTCTAGCAACCCTAAAAACAAATGGGTCTTTATCATTTCTATGAAAAAAAATCAGAGATTTTGAAAATTTAGTCCTGTTTACATAATAATTTGATTAAATATTATTTCATTTCAAAATTGTTTTGCATGAAGGATATAGATATGAAAATCTTGGACAAGAACTCGTATGAAAAAGATTGCTACATGTATTTCAATTTTGTCAAATTTCCTCGAAGGCTCTTAATACTCATTAATTTTTGAAAAAGTATCTTGCAACCATATATCCTACTGTGACATCTGCTCTGTCATGCAATAAAGTCGATCACTTGTTTTGATTTACAATTCTCGCGCAGCACGAGACCAATGACGTCATTCTGTATATTCATAGCGTACATAAACACTGAGGGAATACTTTTCAACGTCAAAATTACAAGATGAGATTAAAACAGAGAAGTATGAATTGAAAAAATTCCATGCAAGTAAAAAAGATCCTTTTTACTAATGTCTTTTTTTCCTGATCATTATGCTTGTTAAATATGTTTCCATCGATGGTATTCCCCAAACATTTGTATTTTTCCGGTTTGTTGACATAATCGTCATCACAGTTCATGACCGTTTCTGGAATGTAGGCCAAGCAAATTGTATTTTAAAATACTTTGAAAATATGATGATTGAACATTCAGATTCCACCATTTTCTAGAAAATGGCCGATTTTACCGGGAAAATACATGCAAGTGCTCTCCATTAGTCACAAAATGGCAGATTATTTTGCATTTCCACTGCTGCTTTAATAACAAATATACCCCTTACTTCTTGGGGTATTGAAATGAAATTCACAGAGAAGATAGAAAAAGAATTAATTTAACAGCAATAATCAAAATTTATAGCATAAATTGAACAGAGAATTAAATTAAATCAGACAGAAAAATGAGATTATCTGGGTTAAAAAAAAACTGTCATTATTACAAATAGCATCAACAAAACTGTATTGTTACCACTCTCTGATAATAAATGTGATTAAAATAAATTGAAATCAGTCATTAATTGTTTTACCAAAATATGTCGGTCTAATAGATTGTATTGACAAAAGCAAAAACACAAAATTCACTGGATTAAATACTTTTTATGTGGGTAAGCAAGTTTAATTTTTGCATCACATAATTAATTTTTAATACTTCAATTTCAAACTATTTAAAAAATACCATCTTTTGAAATTTTTCAGACAAACCAATTACACTGAAAAAGCTAAAATACTGTACTTTCTTAATCTGGTTTACTTTTTAAGTTTGGTTGGCCTATGACAAAATCATGTGCTTTATTGAACTTTGACCGGCTTTATGTGACGTCATACGACGCCATTTGGAAAATGGATGGTAAACAAATACAGGTCAGTGTGTTATTATTATCGATCTTTTTTCCATGGAACTTTACACATGTGAGCAAGAATAGATGAGGAACATAATTAAAAAGAAAAAAAATGTTTACTTTTCAAACATGAAAAAAATAATCAAACATTATCCAATGACTGACCGACTTATTGTCAGACGAGGATATTTCTGTAATCAGAAGAACAGCAGCTGTTAACATGGAACAATTGGATTTCAAAATATTTGAATTCTAATTTTGGTAAGTATCCTGGAAAGCTTTCGTACTTATTATTTGTATGAAAAGTAAGTAACCAGTAATCATACATTTCTGGAACCAGTACAATACGATCTGGCATGAAACAATTGGATTTCAAAATACTTGATGTTTTTGTTTGTTTGTTTGATGGTGTTTAACTCCACTTTCAACAATATTTCAGTTATATCGTGACAGTCAGTTTATTGGTGGAGGAAACCAGAGTACCCGGAGAAAACCACCGAACTATCACAAACTTTATCAAACAAATGTTGTACATCTCGCCCAGAACGAGATTTGAACCCACAACATCACTGGTGATAGGCACTGATTGCATAGGTAGTTGTAAATCCAATTACCATATGATCACGGCCACGACGGGCCCCCAAGATATTCGAATTTCAACTTTAGTTAATATGGTAAATAACCTAAAAGTTATTTCAATCTTTTTCAAAGGGACCACAAAAAGGAAATAGGTGTTAATTTGAGGACAATGATGTTTCAAAATAAAACAAAAAACCAAAAAAGACCACTACAATGTTTTAGTTTTTGTTAAAAAAGATAGCCTAAAGGGGGGACTAGTGTGTGATTATAAATTAGTTACTTGGGCTAATCTTAACATATATGTGTCAAATGGATTCATGAAACAATGAATGAAAGCAAGTGAAAATATTTAATGTAAAATTTAATGATAAGAAATATTTGGTAATTGTATTTTATATTTTTGTTTCAGTTGTTTGACCAATGCATCATATTCACTGTTGACTCTACCTTTATCTGACATAGTTGACTCTAATATGATAAAATATAACAGAAAGTAAGTTATTTGTATACCGTGCTAAGTTCACATCTGTTAAGGGGAAGTAAGTCAGTTATTTTATGAATGTTTATGAATCTGAAAATCATCTCCAAAAATTGGGTAGATTGGTTTAGTTTATGGTGTTTAATGCCACTTTCAACAATATTTCAGTTATATCGTGGCGGTCAGTTTTATTGATGGAGGAAACCGGAGTACCCAGAAAAAACCCACAGAACTGCCACAAGTTACTGACAAACTTTATCACATCATATATCGAGTACACCTCACCATGAACAGGGTTCGAACTCGCAACTTTAGTGGTGATAGGCATGATTGCATAGGTACATGTAGCTGTAAATCCAACTACCATACGATCACGACCACGAAGGCCCCTCCAAAAATTGGAAATTGCTTTAAAGTAATATTACACCAGTTTTGGGTGAAGAAAATTTTTCCCTGAAAATTCAATTTGGAATACGGCGGTACCTTTATTAAGCTATTCATGCATGTTTCAAGTCGAAATATGTTCCCAACAACTAGAAATCTGCAAATCCGTGTGCATGTTTATCGTCCTCGCCATTATTGTGGAGACTGATTAACTTTCAGTTATTTTGTTCCGATAATTGCCGATCATAACCTCGTGAAGAAAAGTTTGGTCTGATGATTGCCGATCATGACCTCGTGAAGAAAAGATAAACAATCATGGATGCTGAGGTAAGAACGCACACATTCCTGACAATGATTATTGAGGAATCTGTCTGTTTCATGTCGTGTGAACCAATTATTTTTTTTTGCAATTATTCTTATGTGGTACACACGGAATATATATATATATATTTTTTCATCAACTGAACATTGCGCATGAGCGATAATCTCCCCGAAAGAGTTCAAATGTTGTGTCATGCGCATATCATTTGCACTACTGTACTGGAAAACAGAATTATCTGCTGTCAAATATTTTGTGATTTGCTCTTAAAATCTGCTTTTGAGCGGATTTTTAATGTTATGCGGTTGATTTTAGTTAAAATTAAGTGACATATTAAGTGAAAATATTTGATCCAAAAATTCCACGATATTTGCCTTTCATATTACTTTAAGAAAGTGCACTTTATTGGCCATTACCGGGAGTAGTAAAAAAAAAACCCCAGCTTCATTCCTTTACTGCATCCCTATGTCGGTCCTGTAAAAGTTGGCTTAGCTTAGGGCAATGATATCGATGCATATTCTTGGCATTTCAATCACAAATGTTTCAAAAACTGCATCATACATCAGTCACAATTGAATTTGTGAGAAAGTCTGCCGATTTTTCAGTTATGAAAAATCATTTATTTATTAGGCATATCATATAAAGTTGTAAAGGGGATTTGGAAGGTACTTTTTATAAATTTGTATTAGTTGAGCAGGAAGAGTGAATGACAGTAACAAATTCTATTCTTAGTATGGTAAATATTGTTGGTTTGTTTTTTGGTGCTAAACGCTACTTTCAACAATATTTCAATTATATCGTGGCGGTCAGTTTTACGGGTGGAGGAAACCACCGATCTATCGCAAGTCACTGACAAACTTGATCACATAATGTTGTATCGAGTACACCTCACATGAGCGGGGTTCGAACTCACAACTTTAGTGGTGATAGGCACTGATTGTATGGTAAAAAGCTTTCTGGGATACACTACTACAGTAAATAATGTATTTGTAGGATAATAATCATTATTTTTCTTTTTTAGACATCCTATATCTTCTATGATATTTGGGGCAAATGCCCTGATTGTGAAGCCTGCCATTTCTCTGTCACCAATGCTGGTGGTAGCCATTTTGAATAACTATGGATACAGTAAACTGAAGGATAAATCATCCGATAATTCATCCATTGAACTTAAACATGCAATGTTTCTACTGATATGTTCTTATCCTGCTGTTATTGGTATTATACAGGTTATTTCGTGGTCTAATTATATGATGCGTAGAAAATCTAAACAAATGCTTATTGATATTTGATTGTCATGATTTTTTATGCCCCCGCGACGAAGAGTTGGGGGGCATATTAATTTACCTCCTGTCCGTCCGTTCGTCCGTCTGTCCATTCGTCCGTCCAGAAATAGATACATGGTTTGTCCGGCGCTCTCCTCCTAAAGTTTTGGAGCTACAGCTTTAATATCTTGTAGGATGTTTATACACATAATGGAGGTGTGCATGTCCACAGGATTTTGACTTTCTTCAAATATTCTCAAAATGACAGGTAGTGGTCCGGCTAACTCCTACAGTTTTAAAGCTACAGCTTTAATATTTTGCAGGATGTTTATACACATAATGGAGGTGCGCATGTCCACATGATTTTTATTTTCATCAAATATTCTCAAAATGACAGGTAGTTGGACTTAGTCATTTTGTTCGTCCGTCAGGATATAGATACATGGTTTGTCCGGCTATCTCCTCCTACAGTTTTGGAGCTACAGCTTTAATATTTTGTAGAATGTTTATACACATAATGGAGGTGTGCATGTCCACAGGATTTTGATGGTCAGGCGGGGGCATCATTTGTGTCTTACAGACACGCTTCATTTTTTAAAAATCACTCCCAACAAAACAACTTTGTCCATAATTATCAAGTGCGTGGGCATACTTCTTTTCTAGTTTTGAAATTGAAATGAGGAGCCATCGTGGTTGTGATTGTATGATAGTTGGATTTACAACTACCTGTGCAATCAATGCCTATCATCACTTAAATTGTGATTTTGAATCTCGTTCATGGCGAGGTGTACTCTATGCAACATTATGTTATAAAGTTTGTCAGTGACTTGCGACAGGTCAATGGTTTTCTCCGGGTACTACGGTTTCCACCACCAATAAAACTGACTGCCACGATAAAACTGAAATATTGTTGAAAGTGGTGTTTAACACTCTAAACCAACCAAACAACTGAAAAATGTTTGTATATAAATGCTATGCAATAACAATGTCAGACTTGAAGTTTAATGTGTTACTGTGAGAAGAAGTTGTACAATTTAATTTCTAATGGTGTATGGGGCACAGGTCCTGGGTCTCTAACATGTTGCTGGGTACTGATGAAGATTTCCAAGACTCAAACACACAGAGCTGCTCAGTGCTTCCCCGGTTGTCAGGATATAGTGCATAAAGCCTGACCATGGACCATAGTGGGTAACATTTTTGGAGTTGACCATGCCCCTGGCACGTTAAAAACCTCTTTTGTAGATTTTGAAAAAGGGTAGGTGCATTGTAGCCATTAGAAAAGACTAGATTGTTCGTCCCTACCCAACTCTTTATACATTTTTAGTGGCAGACAAAAATCATTGACCCAGTTGACACATCCCTTCCCTCATTTCTATATAATTTTTGTGTTTATTGAACTTGTTTTCATCCTGAATACAACTGAAATACTGATCGTTGGATGTTAAGCAATAATCAATCAATCAATCAATCAATCAATCAATCAATCAATCAATATAACATGTTGCATAGACTATTAGGAGGAGGCGGTAATTATCTTCTTTATGGAATTAGTAATAGATACTTTTATCACCCTCCAATTAATCATCAAGTCAATGGTAGGGGCCCTAGTGGCTCAATGAGTTAGATAGTTGGAATATCTAGCAACTCGTACAAGCCTATCACCAATATGGCATGGGGTCGCCCCGGCTTTGTTATTGGGAAAACGGGTGCACTCGACTCGCAGCCGCAAGTGATAAAGTTTACCAGTTGCTTGCCCATGGTCGGTGGTTCTCTCCGGGTACGCCGGCTTCTTCCACCACTAACACTAGTCGTGATATAGCTGAAATATTGCTGAAAGTGGCATTAAACACAATAAATCAAATCAATCAAATCAAGTCAATGGTTAATATTGATAATTGTATTGTGCTAATGTGTCTGTAACCAGCTGAGTACTAAGTATATTGCATTTCAAAGAGGGTTAGGGTTATGGTGTTTAACGCCACATTCAGCAATATTTCGATTATATAGTGGCAGTCAGTTTTATTTTTGGAGGAAAACGGAGTACATGTACTGGAGAAAATCAGCGACCTGTCGCAAGTCACTGACAAATTATATCACATAATGTTGTCGAGTACACCTCACCTGAGGTGGATTTGAACTTGCTACGTTAGTGGTGATACATTTCAAAGAGTTTCACAAACATTTTATAGCATGTGTATATATATTTTTCATAGAATTTGAATTTAATTAAAAAAAAATATATTTCAAAGATTTAAAAAATTGTGTTCAGCTTTAGCTCTTCAGCTTTATGCATGTTATTTTTGCATTTTCAATGGTAATCATATTTCATGTCATGGTTGTGAGTTTGTTATAACTGTATTGTGTTCAAAGTAATTTCTAGTTGCATTTTGTAAGCTTTGATTGCAATGAAAGGATATAGAAATACAAGTCTTACCAATTCATGTGTGTCATGTGTCATAATGGCTGTAAATGCATGGCGTTGTGGTCTGTTAGAGTGCGCCAATTACGGTCCAGCACCTCCGAATTCAGCACTGAGGGTTTCTGTTAGGGTTACCTCTCCCTTAGCTTCTGGTATAAGACCTTTCCTGGAAGCACTGGAGGGACTTTACAGGTCCCAAACTGGATTTATCCTCGGGGTTTTCTCCCAAAGCCTTTCCGATAAATGGGTATGCCGCACGGCTGCGGAGGTTTGATAATGGAGTTTCCTTCTCCATCCACAAAACAGTGGAACTATTTAATCCATAGCTGGGATTACCAATTCATTATACACAAGTATTGTTGAATATGTCCAAAAAAAGGTTTGAGCATACCATTGGAGTAATCAGAAGTCGGAATTTGAAGGAGGCACAATGTAATAGCCAAATGAAAAAAAGACAAACAATGATCTGCTAAACACTACACAAAAACTAAAGATTGACAGCATGAACCCTACTAAAAAACGGAGGAGAACTCAGGTGCTCCAGAATGTTAAGAAATTCCTGTTCCATTAGTGACACCTTTCCTTTTAAACACTTATCAATTATTATTGACCGAACTTAAAAAAATCAAATATCGATCTGGATTGTTAATGTATATCATTTTACAGATCAGTCAATTTGGGTGAATAAACTTTTTATGAATATCTTTTTTTCCCTTCAGGGGTATGTTTTTATAAATACCATTTGATCCACCAGTCAGTTTGGATAAGTAAGACTTTCTTTGGATAAAATGTTATCCATTACTAGTCAATTGAGTTGAGCCAAACTTTTTATAAATATAATTTTGTCTATCAGTCAATTGAGGGTATGTGGAAGTTTTTATAAATATCTTTTTTTTTTCATTCGGACATATTATTGAGGTATGTAGAATATTTTTTAAAATCAATATCATTTTCTCCATCAGTCAGTTTATATAAGCAATACTTTTCTGAGATATAATTTTATCCTTGACTAGTCAATTTGAGGTGCGGGTATTGTGCATAATACTACCCTATTGTTAATGGTTGTTTATCGTAAAATTTATGACTATGTTACAATATATTTTGACATATTTATTATTGATAATTAAGTAAAATAAAAAATTAAATTTGTAATATATATGTTAGTTTTCATTTGTGTTTAGCTCACCAATATCAAATTTAACCACAGGGGGTGTAATGGCTCTCTATGTTGTAGATCTGGGTTCGAGTCCCGGTCGGGTCAAACCAAAGACTATAAAATTGGTATTTATTGCTTCTCTGCTAAGAGCACTAAGGAGTAAAGGCAATGACTTGTTGGTTCTGAAGAAGAATAATCTGTGAGTGAAACGACATGTTTACGGCTGACTCTTGTTTCAGTGAGCTAGCACTATTAAAATCCAACTCAGAGTGTTGGTCAAGAACAAAGCAGACATCATTATCATCTCATCAAATGTATCTTGTTCTCCCCATGATTACAAATGTATCTTGTTCTCTCCATGATAACAAATGTATCTTGTTCTCCTCATGATAACAAATGCATCTTGTTCTCCTCATGATAACAAATGTATCTTGTTCTCTCCATGATAACAAATGTATCTTGTTCTCCCCTGATAACAAATATATCTTGTTCTCCTCATGAAAACAAATGTATCTTGTTCTCTCCATGATAACAAATGTATCTTGTTCTCTCCATGATAACAAATGTATCTTGTTCTCTCCATGATAACAAATGTATCTTGTTCTCCCCATGATAACAAATGTATCTTGTTCTCCCCATGATACCAAATGTAACTTGTTCTCCCCATGATACCAACTGTATCTTGTTCTCCCCATGATAACACATGTATCTTGTTCTCCCCATGATAACAAATGTATCTTGTTCTCCTCATGATAACAAATGTATCTTGTTCTCCCCATGATAACAAATGTATCTTGTTTTCTCCATGATAACAAATGTATCTTGTTCTCCCCATGATAACAAATGTATCTTGTTCTCCCCATGATACCAAATGTATCTTGTTCTCGTCTATTCTTCTTCTTCTTCCCATCAGGAGAATACTCTATATTGAGCGTTGACTCTCCGCGCACGTCCCTTCTGTACAGCTAAAATCAAATCGTATATACAGTTAAAAACGGAATGAACGTATTTACATCTGGGATAACACTGTTAGGGTGATGGACCCTAACCCTGCCTGGAACTGGTCAATGGTGTTCCAGATGATGATGGTACGCGGGAAGAAAGACTATCGATATACATCAACATTTGTATAGTGTTCTGTAGGCTGCATTACCTCTGGTTCTGTTATCTGATGGTGTGAGAATGTGTTCCGCATGGACATCAACTAAGTTGTTAACTATTTTGTACATGAATGTTGCTCTTGCTTTGTCTCTTCGTTGTTCTAGGGACTTCCACTGTAATAATAATATATATTTGCATATTTAGGTAGTGATCTATAACCGATTTTTTAAAGTACGATCAAATTAATTTATTGTAATCAACAAATGATTTTTCATAGATGATAACCTAGGAACGACGTAAACGTTTGGAGACCACGTACAACTTCAAAATTGACGTTGGTGAGACAAATGATGAGACAATCTTATTTTTGGGTGTTTGCCGTAGTTTTTCAATCATTCAAAAACTATTTTGTTCGAAACACATTTTCGAAAAAAAGGAATTTCGGTTTATGTACTTAAAAAGTATGGTACTTTTATACACTCTATTTAAACAAACAAGGCATGTTGGCAAAATTCACATCATAAAATTGAAAAAAAGGGAGTGGGACATTTAGGGAGACACCATAACATTCGCTATAATATCGTTAATTTTAGCGTTATAGGTATAAAATCGAAAACTGAAGTCCTCTTTTTGTGAGGAATTTACAAAAGTCTATAAGATTATAAGCTAATTTACACGAAATTCTATACTTATTCACCAGAGCGATGAAAAAAACAACAGATTCAGAACAAAACGTCATATTTTTGATAATGTGACAGGTACGGGCAAGATGCAAATTGCAGTGTCAATTGGAACAAGCTGTCATAAAGGCACCAATTTCGCGTTCAAAAATATCATTTACAGTAAATACAAATATTTAATTTCATTCCCATTGAAATTCGTGGAAATTCCGGATATATTGCACATATCTGTGTTACAGGTGTCAATATGAAAGCTTTTGTGACACCGTGAGCGATGTAGTAGTCGTGTTGTGCATTGTGGAAATATCATCCGCTCGGGGGCAGGTTTACAATTCCTGGGTATAAACAATTTCTTTATTTGTATTTGAACAATTATGTGGCATATAGCTAATTTGTTAACCTTTCTTTTTGTTTAAATTCTTCAGACTCACCTCTCTTCTATACAGAAATTAGACTGTACTTCTGTGTGGTCTACAGGTATCTCAAACGAAAAAAGGTCCACTCGATCGTTCAATGGCGCTGGTTACGTCATTTATCAACCGACGTCATAAAGCATATGCAGTTTGCTTGTTTTTCGTACCAAAATTATAATATTTTCCTTCGTATATTTCCATAAATCTAGGTTATGCCGCATAAAAGTGGAAGAACTGTTACCGGTCTACAGGGTCAAAATAGGTGATCCTCTATTTGCTTTGCCCGACTATAATCGGTAAATATAGGTACAAAGGATATTGATCATTATGATATTTTTTCATTAATGTAAATCCACAAAATAGTCTACTTTGTTTGGTTTTAATGTGTCAATTCTTTGTCATTTTGAACCATTCAAACAATACACAGATTGAAAATGAAAACGTCTCCAATACCATGCACAACGTCTAGACTATTTTTTATAAACCTCCTCAGGACAATTTAAGAAATAGGTAGACCTGTGTCTAGCTGAATCACTGAAGTTTACTAATAAAATAACAACAATAAATACCACACCATACCCCTAATGCATACATATATGGCTACTAGTTCCCGGGTTTGACAGAAACAGTTCAATAAAAAGTGACGCGGGTGAGCTAGTTTTATTGGCTCAAATCTCCCATCTTAGTGAAATGATACGTTCATGCAAGTGTTTTCAACTTGTGAGTAAAACACCGACCACCGCATTTAACTAGATGAGCAGTGTCGCTGTAAAGAGTCATACATAAGTCCTTTATATGATATCTGATATTCCTTTTCTTCACATGTTCACGTTCCAACGAATTTTTCATTGCCATCTTCTAAAATCCAATTGGTACAAGCTCATTTCATTCACAAACTCTATAAGAATAGACTGAATATTCCAAAGAGGTAATCAAAAGCTGTAAATCGATTTGATTGATTTTTGGTTTTTAACGCCACTTTCAGCAGTATTTCAGCTATATCAGGGCGACCAGTTTTAGTGGTGGAAGATACCGGAGTACCCGGAGAGAATCACCGACCCTGGGCAAGCAACTTGTAAGCTTTACCACTTGCAGCTGCGAGTCGAGTGCACTCTTTTTGTAATTTACAAAGTTGGGCGCGAACCCACGTCGTATTGGTGATAGGCTTGTATGAGCTGTTAGATCCAACGACCTAACTCATTGAGCCACCCGGGCCCCCTGCTGTAAATCGAAGAAGAACAAACAATACAATGACCAAAATGAAAAGGACAAAATGACAAACAATGGTTCATATAACACAGAAACTAGAGTGAGCACTCCCACTAAAAACCGGGATGAGCTAAGTGCTCCACAACAGGCAGTTCCTGTTCCACTGGTGGCACATGCTGTTTAACAAGTGTGCTTACGATAATAAGCATGTATCCATCACAGATTTATTAAAGGTTCTATCTCTGTTTCATCAACAGGCTTTGAACCGCATCGGTGGTGTAATGGTTAACGTGTTCGCCTCGTGATCTCATCATCTCACTAAGAATGGAGGTTTGGGCCCCCGCCACTTTTCATTGAGGTGCCTATAACAAGTGAACGGCCATGTATATGTATATTGGAGTGTCAATTTTGCCTCTTTCTACGATTTTTCTATTTTATTTTTTCATTGTTCCGACACGTGGTATTTTTTTTTTAATCAATTTCATTCGCTATTTCCTTGTCTGTTACGGGGCCGTCGTGGTCGTGATCGTATGGTAGTTGGATTTACAACTACCCGTCCAATCAGTGCCTATCACCACTAACGTTGGAGTTCGAACCCCGTTCATGGCGAGATGTAATCGATACAACATTATGTGATACAGTTTGTCAGTGACTTGCGGCAGGTCTGTGGTTTTCTCCTTGTACTCCACTAATAAAACTCACAGGCACTCGAATTCCGGACCCCCTTTTTTCTTATTTGGTCCCTCCCGCGGTTATGGTATGGATCTTTGTCTGGAAGTATATCTTTGAACCATTTATCCATATTTTACAACATTTCGTGTTACAACTCTCGTTCTACTAGCTTTTGTTTCTAGGTCCAGCTGCTATGCTTATTTAAGTAAAACGGCAACTGGACCTAGAAACAAAAGTTAGTAGAACGAGAGAGTTGTAACACGAAATGTTGTTAAATATGGATAAATAGCTCAAAGATATACTTCTAGACAAAGATCCATACCATAATCGCAGGAGGGGCCAAATGAGGAAAAAGGGGGTCCGGAATTCGAGTGCCTGTGATAAAACTGACAGCAACGATATAACTAACGATATAACTGATATCGTTGAAAATGGCGTTAAACTCCATAAACCAAACCAAACAAAACCTTGTCTGTCACAATATCATTGATATACTGAAAATTAGTCAATTGTATTACTATCTAGGGTACACAATCCGAAATATAATGCTTAAAGTAAGTGTTCATTTAATACACAACGCTTAACTTGTGATTCCAGGTGATGGTTGGAACATCACAAAAATCAGTTTCCGTCAAAGCAGTTAATGGGATTTCAACTCTTCCCTCTTTATTGGATCTTCAACGTTTGTACAGATATAAACAACCAGGATCGGGTTGCACAAACCTCACTTAAATATAAGTCTCATTTAAACCTTAAGTGTAAATCAATAAGTTTTAATCCACTCTTAAATTTAATTGAGGTTTCTACAACTTAGTCCAGATTCGCTCACAGTATCTTGACGTTTTATCTGGCGAAATAGAGAAAAATCTATCTTGACGTTTTATCTGGCGAAATAGAGAAAAATCTGTATGAAATCTGTATAATATATATATAAAGACACAAGTAATGAAACAAGTTTTCCCCTCCAAAGGTTTTCTAACTGTGTAAATAACTGTGTATTTTTTTTGTAACCTTCGTTCGCCCGTAAAATAATGCTACGTTGGAATGTTGGAAGGTAAATCCCTTTCATACATAGTTTATTTGTACTCAACATTGCTTTGTTCCCTACCTATTTGTCTTTTTTCACAGCAGACTGACGTTCTTGTTTTTAAAATTTAGCCTATGTGCTATGCCCATAACTTCCGGTTCGGCAGCAAATAAAGTTGACAAATAAATTATTTGCTTTACGTCTATCAAAAAATAATTGAAGGCAAGTAGCATTCGTAGTTTATTTTTTCTTAATGTTTTTTGTATATAATTTGGTAAGATACCAACTGTAGCAATACTCTAGCATTTACCGAAAAGGGAGGTAATAAAAAAAAAAAATTGGCGGCCACTTCAAATTGGTAGATTGAAATGAAACGAAATGTCTAAATATTTGGAACTACTAGCTTGGTATGTGTACACATAGTGTCAACTATTCCTATTACATACTGCCTTTAAGAAAAAGAATGGCAGAAGGTTGCAAAAGGAAGGGGATGCATAAAAGCATGTTGTGTCAGTTCCTGAACCCGGAAAATTTTTCAGGTCATTTCCGTTTTTGGAATAGTTTTATTGTCAGCTTTATTTGCTGCCGAACCGGAAGTTATGGGCACATAGGCTAAATAAAACTTGTTTCATTACTTGTGTCTTTATATATATAATACACAGATTTTATATAGATTTTTCTCTATTTCGCCAGATAAAACGTCAAGATACTGCGATTCGCTTCAACTCAAAAAGACACACACCTAGTATAAAAATGAATGAGGGCATAAACATGATCATGCCTTCAAATTGTCAAAACTGAAATATCTATATCATACACCAATACAGCTTGTGGGGGCAGATACAAATGTTAATGTATCTAAACTTCAATGGTGTTGCGTTGGAATTAAAATACAGTTACATATATACATACAAAAGGTATATAGAAAAATTATTAAAAAAAAATGTTCGATGAAAAATGGGTAGGCCTCATGTCACCTAGAAATTATGAAGAGATTGATGATGTTAACATACATATGTTATTCCTTTTGCTCGTGGGGAATGTATTTATGTTATAAAAAATACACTTCGTCCTATCGTGTCGTATCTATCCGTTCGGAACAAGAAAAACATGTATATCTACAGCCTCGGGATTCACATAGCTACATTGACCTGGTACCAATACGTATAACACGTTGATTAAGATATTTTGTGCAAAAGGAAACGATATACACCAGGGGCGGATCCAGAGACTCTTTTGACGGGGGTGGGGGTGGGGGGGGGGGGGTCAGATATGGGGTAATACTTTCACACCAACTGTAGCTCCAAAGCGGTTCTGGCGTGAAGGTTGGTAAACCTTGTTTTAATTTTATTTAGCGTATAGCTGAGAAAAGGTACAGTTATTGACTTCCTAAAGTTGTCTTCTTTGCTTGCTTGCTTGAACATTATCTCTCATTATTTGTCTCCCGCATATTCTAGTTTTTTTTAACCTCTATGTCTAGCGGTTCACAGATTTTAATACTCTTCTCAAATCACTGGCGGTTGAATTGTTCAACATTTGCTCTACAGTCTTCTAGTGAGCTCTGAACTAAAGTTTCACTTTTTAAGGCTCTGCCTATGTCAAGTGATCTCTCTTGTAGTGATCTGCTGAGGCCCTTTTTAAAAGCCAGGCACATTTGAACAATAACAATGGCTACGAGAAAATGAAAGTTGCAAATATAATACAACAAATTTAAACAAGTTACATCAGCTGCCTCTGGTCTGGTGTATGTTTTGTTGTTGCAGTTTTGTAAAGTGCTCAAGGGTCTGAGCAATAGCAGGAACAAAATCTAATAAGTCTATTATTTATTTTTTATAATATTATTATGAGGAATAGTAGGGGCAGTATATTGTTGTGTCAAACTAAAACACTCTAGCCTTGTTACATAGCTTCAGGATATTTGATTTACATTCTCAAGTTCTTCAGAGAAAAAAAAAAAGGCACGAGATGATTTTTACTTATCACTTTAGTTATTGCATATACAACATGGCTTTTAGTAGTAAATCAACAAATAAATATGATCACAAAATAAAGATATATCCGCCATGTTACCCCCTCCCCCTAAATCCCCCCCCCCCCAAAAAAAAAATCTCCAACCAACACTGCCACACTATTACGTTGCATGGTGTTGTTGTAGATCATTAATGCAGGAAAACTTATCTTACAAATACTGTCATGACTATGCCAGACAAATAAGAAAATGACATATGCAAGCAAGAAACAACCACATATATTTGTTAGGTTAATTGGCAATTCAAAAATGGGTATTTAAACAACAAACTGCTCGGGGTTTTGATTGACAACATATTTGTTTTGTTTGATGGACGCGTGTTTTAACAGACAGTCGGTATTCCGATGGGTACAAACTGTACCTTTTAGTATCTTCAAACTCTTCTTAAATAAATTGACTGCTGTGGCAATTCAAAATACCTAAATCTATAATATATAAAGGTTAAGATGTAGGCTGAGGGGTATATGTATAAAATAAACGTTAGAGAAAACCGAAGGAGCAATCAAGAATGGACAATCCACAGCCACTGGGAACATTGGACACACAAGACGCAGGACGAAGACAAACAAAACACAAATACATAACACAGAAAGTTAAAAGGATGAGCAACACGGACCGCACCAAAAACGGTGGTGAACCTATGTGAAGGTCAAGATGTGGTTGATACCACTTATAATACGCAAACAAATACAAATAACATACATAACATATGAGCCCTCCTACAATCACATGAGGATAAGAAGCGTTTGAACATACCAAAAGGAGTAATCAGAATCTGTAAATCGAAGGACAGACAACACAATGGCCAAAAGGAAAAGAACAAAAAGAGAAATAACGATCAACAAAGCATTACACATAAAACTAAAGATTAAGTTAGAGGTACCACACTAAAAACCGTGGAGGGATTCAGGTGCTCCGGAAGGGTATGCAGTTCCTGCTCTACTAGTGGCACCCGTAAAATACAGAAAGTTTGTCACTAACAAGTCTGTCAATACTGTATGAATACGGAACACATACATCAAGAACAGAGAAAAGTCTGCGAATTCTGCTCTATTCAAACGACAAACTCTCACCATGAATTTAGCAAAAACGGATGTAGAATTAAGTGAACATGTTATAAAATCCATCCGAAGCTCATGTACCGGTATATACAATGGTGTTTTGAAGATTTGTTGAAACTTGTACTTATCAAGTAAATGGCAGCTAACTCTTGCAAACAAAAATGCATTCTAAGAATCATAGCACAAATATAATGGATTACACATCATACTAAATGTGCTTTTATCTAATACAATGATTGAATCGAATGAACAATGTTGATTTTGTTCAAAATGTCTGTCTCAAAGATTGTCAAATATGCATGCACTTAATATTAATCGTCACACAAACATTTAAAAAGCTATAATTTTTCTTTGTCGTACCTAAAAATCTAAATGGCCATGGTGTTGGATTCCATGGTTCTTGGAGTTTGTTTTACCTGTGACGTATATTATAGTTGTTTCGTATCCAGATTGCTGATTCTTTCTAGAAAATTGTTTTTATCACCAATATATACCTTAACCCATAACAAGAATATTTTTCAGCTATATCATGGCGAAAACAAGTTAATTTTCAATGAAATAATGACGAGATCTTCTTTGTACTAGACCAACACGCTTAGTTGGATTTTTATAGTGCTAGCTCACTGAAACAACAGTCCACCGATAAACATGTCGCCCACTCTGACACATTATCCTGATTCCAGGCCAACCATTCTTTACTCCTTTTTCTTAATGCTGAATGCTGTAGCGGAGAAGCAACAAATACCAATGTTATAGTTTTTGGTTTGACCCGACCGGTGCTCGAACCCACGATCTACCGCACTCGACAAACCTGATTGAAGAACAGAAACAGAGAAAGTTAAATTTTGTTAAAGAATACTACTGATAAATTTATTTCTCTCCGAAAAAGCTTTCATTTTGGTTTAGATGTGAAAGCAGAAACAATTACTGATGACACACATATATGAACCAACACATCATTTTATGAGTACAATCAAAGCATGACCATTGACGAATCAATTAGCAGGTTATTTCAAAAGGTTCAAGAAGTGTTTGCCTAGGATGTTAGTTATTGAGGTTTTTACGACCGGCTAACTGCTGTAGGTATTCACTATTGTGGACAGATTACGTCAACAGAGACTAGTGCTCTGTCTGTTTTCTTCTGGCTTTTCACTTGAAACGAGCCTGTCGTTGTTGGGTCGGTATCCGTGGCTTATGTAGGATAGCCAAGAATGGGTTGGATATTGAATTGTTTGACGGTAACATCAAATACTATTGATACAGGAAGTGCTGCACAAATCAGATAAAGAATGCAACGAATGCGAAAGATTCTATTAGCAGTAGAAAAAGAAGAAGACACGCACATAACAGAGATGTTAGAAAGGTGATCCATACAACAATCAACATAAGAATTTGCCTCACCAACATTCCTTGCGGGAAAAAAGATGGAAGTATCATTTATTGCATTGATTTTAGAGCCTTAAATAAAGTAACTAGGAAAGATGCAATTTCATGACCTAATATTGAGACCTTTAATAAAAGGAAGTACCTTTGCTTTTTGCAGATGATACTTCCTTATTTGTAGTAGTAGAAAATGATCATGCTGCAGCAGCAACTTCTCTGACGGAAGACTTGAATGTTATTTCCAAATGGGCTAAAAAATGGGCAATTCAATTTAATCCTCAAAAAACAAAAAATATTGTATTTAGTAGAAGGGACAGGGAGCACCCACCTGTATATTTTGGACTAAATGGAGATGAAATTGATGAAACAGATAATCACTGTCATCTTGGAATAACATTTCAATCATCAGCTACATGGAAAAAACATATAGATGATATTTATAAAAAAGCATGCTCTCGTTTACTTTTACTTAGACAAGTTAAACATTTATTAGATAGATATTCCCTTATACGTATATATTTTGCATTTATTAGACCCGTTTTAGAATATGGCGATGTAGTATGGGGTAGCTGCACAAAAAAGGAATCCGATTTATTGGAAAGTGTACAAATAGAAGCTGGTCGAATTATAACCGGTCTTAGATGTAATTCCTCTTTACAAAAACTATTCCACGAATTGGGGTGGGAAACACTAGAAAATAGACGGAACAAACACAAACTAATATTATTTTATAAAATACTAAATGGGTTAACACCTGCATACCTTTATGAGTTGGTTCAACCATATATACCTAGACAATCAGGATATAACTTAAGAAGTGAAAATAATACATTCCATCCACCATTTTCCAGAACAAGTTCTTTTTATAATAGTTTTATCCCTTTCACTATAAGACTATGGAATACTTTGCCCCTCACTATTACTGAATCTCCAAGTTTAAATATCTTTAAAAATAGATTGGCCCACTTCTATTAAACTTGGGACACCAATGCTCATTATAATTTTGGAATAAGGAAGTTTAATATAATTCATTGTCAATTAAGAAATGAGGCTAGTAACCTGAAGGCACATTTATTTAATGATTTTTTATCTGATAATACTAACTGTCCAAACTGTAGTGGTTCATTAGAAGATAACAACCATTTTTTGCTTATCTGTCCTAAATTTAATAACTTAAGATTTATCTTATTAGATTCCATACAGACTTTAATACCAAATAATAATAATATTAACATTAATATAGATTTATTATTACAGGGATATAGATCATTTTCATATGATCTAAATACAGAAATATTTCAAGCTGTACACAAGTTCATAATTGACACTCATCATTTCATTTAAGATGCTTCTTTTTTCAATTGCACTCCTCCCATTATACATTTATTTTGTGTTATTTTATTTTTCTTTAACTTCTTGTATGCTTAACTATTTAAAATATTTAGAAAGTCTACACATTTCACTTCACTCGTAAATTTATTATATATGAAATAGTAATGGTGTTCACAATTACATGTATTGAAGGAACATAATTATCTTATATTATTGATATAATTGTTATATATACTGAATATATGCCTTGTACATGTAAAAGGAGAGAGCTTGTATAGGCATAGCCTGTTGCTCAATCCTATTCATTTAGTTGTGAATAAAATATGTTTAAAACAAACCAACATCAGCACTGGATCCACCATCTTGGTGTGGTTAATACAGAATGTGAAAAACCAAGTAATAAAGTTATGTTTTATAGCAAAAAGCGTGTAAAAAATATATAAACATCATGGTTTTTTTTGCTACTATACAAGATAGTATTGATGAACTACATGTACGAATACATTTTTTAATATCAATCATTTTGTTCTAGGTATGACAACTTGGAACTATTCAACCAGAAAAACGTCCAGTTACCTGAAATATGATATGATTAGTCGCAGTTTATGGGGCTGTAAATAAACGAAGAAAAAAACATTTGATATGATACCATCTAGTTGAGATATCTACGCGAAGATGTAAGTCGAAGGTGTAAGTATAATTTCTTAGAAAATCGACAAAAGTTTTTTCCATGTCTCTAACTCTTAATAGACTTATTAATGTACATTATACATGATTTAAATCCACCTGTGATCATGGGCGTAGCTTGGGTTGGAATTTTACCGAGGCAGGGGACTGAGGGCTTGGTCCTCCAGAAGCTATCGACTTTTTGGGTTTTTTTTGTTAAAATTTTGACATTTTGATAATAGTTATTACTCTAATTTGGTAAATTAACCACAAGTAGGTTTTTTTTTAATTATTGACATTAGAATACATGAAGCTATGTGTTCATCCCCGTAACATTTTCATTACGCTCCTTACACTCCTACATGATTTAAGAGTTGATTGACATTCCAGGGGATCTTCAATCATGTTTATAAGATATATGTGTATTTGCATGACTTGTATTTCTTATTGAATTATTATTTGAAATGTGTATATATAAAAGAATCCAGTGACGATATCTATAATTGTTTTTGGAAATATTGTCTCAATTTTAAAATGAAAATGTATTATCTTAAAGATCAATGTGAAATCTTTTCACAGCTGATGAAAAGGTTAAAATGTGTTTATTGTCAAGTTAAAATAAATCCGTTACAAGTGAGTAAATACCCAGACAATAGTTTAGATAATATCCTTGAAACTTGTCACAATTAATGATAATGGACTACAGATAATAGAAAACGTGAATTAGTGTTTAATTGGCTCGTATCAAAGAAATATGATTGTATTTGCTTACAGGAAACGCACTGTACCGGTGGAAAAGTGAATGGGAAGCACAAGAGGGCGGTGCTAGTGCATGGTTATGTGGATCTAGCGAATCAAAGTTCGTGGCTATCCTTTTAAGTAAAGATTTTGCTTTTGACATTAATTTTAATTTTTCTGACAAGACTGGTAAACTATTAACATGTGAGATAAACACAGAAAATGCAGTATTTCATATTTTTAATATATATGCTCCAAATCTATGCAGTGATAGAAAACAATTTTTCGATTCTTTTCAAAGCATTTCTTACAACCATGAAGATGATAGTATCTATCATTACAATATTGTTTTGGGAGATTTTAATTGTATTCTCGATAAAAAGATTGATAGATATCCCAATAGACGGACGGACGACATAGGCAAAATAGAACTACAAAATTGTATTACTAGGTATGATTTATATGATCCATGGAGAAAGCTTAACCCAAATAAAAAACGATATTCTTTTCAAAAGGGGAATTCAAAATCACGTATTGATTTTATTTTATGTTCAAATGGTTTATGTAATAAAATGTTTAATACCAATATAAAACACTTTCCATTCAGCGATCACGACTTGGTATCCACTAAATTAAAATTAGATGAAATTGAGAGGGGCCCGGGAATTTGGGCAATGAATTTTAACACTATAACTAGTGAACTATTTACAAATGCATTCAATACTTGGTGGGGTATATGGAAGAACGAGATAGAAAGATTCCGAAATATTCAATATTCAAGAATGGTGGGATGTTACAAAGACTAAAATTAAATATTTGACAATGCAAATGAGTAAGCAATTAAAAAAAGGTCAAAATAAAAAAGACATAGAAAAATTTGAGAAACAGTTAGAAGATCTTAAATCTAGTACAGATGACGGCGATATCATCAAAGGTAAGATACTAGAATTAGAAAATTTAATTAAAAAATATTATTCACAAAAAGCGGAAGTCGCAAAAATTCGTTCAAGAATAAAATGGGCGGAAGAAGGTGAAAGGTCAACTCGATATTTCTTTGAACTTGAAAACAAACAGGGAGAAAATAAAATGTGGAATCGAATTAAAAACACACAAGGTAAGTATAAATATGATATAGATTCAATAATTGACGAACAGATAACATTTTACTCCAAGCTATTTACAACTGAGGGATGGGATGAAAACAGTGCTAATAAATTAACGCAACATATTGAAAGTAAGTTAAATGGGGATGAAAAAGAAACTCTCGAATTGGATGTAAGTATAGAAGAAATTAAAAATGTTTTAAAAATTTTGAAACCAAATAAATCACTGGTAGAAGATGGAATAATTTCTGAGTTTTATATAACTCACTGGGAACACATCAAAGACGAATTCTTTCTGCTTGTAAATGATTCTTTCGATAAAAAAGAACTAACTCCTTCACAATATAAGGGGGTTCTTACTCTATTACATAAAAGTGGGGAACGGGAAGATATACGGAACTGGAGACCACTGACTCTATTAAACAGTGACTACAAAATAATTGCAAAAATTCTTGCAGAAAGATTAAAAGTTGTTTTACCAAAATTAATACATTCGGACCAGAAGGGATTTGTAAAAGGTCGTAATATCAGTGAAGCTCACCGTCTAATACAAGATGTAATAGAATATACTGATCGTGAAGATGATGACGGTATCATAATATTTTTAGATCAACAATAGGCCTTCGACCGGGTAGAATGGGGATGGGTGGATCATGTATTAAGCAAATTTAACATTGGTGAAAAATTTAGGGAGTGGGTTCAAATATTATTCAAATATGCACAAATTTGTATCAAGACCAATGGTTTTGTGTCTAAATATTTCAATATTTCAAGGTCCTGTAGACAAAGGTGTCCAATAGCGCCTCTTGTTTACATACTACAGGCCGAACCTGTAGCCTGTGCTATAAGGGGGGATAGGGAAATACAAGGAGTCAAATTACCTGGGGGGGGGGGGGAAAGATGGGGAATATATCGAGACTAAGCTCTGCATGTTTGCAGATGACACTCAGCTATTTAATAAAAATGATGAATCTGTCAAAAAATCTTTTGATATTTTAACTATATATGAAAAAGCCTCTGGTTCAAAAGTCAATTGTGAAAAGACAAAAGGTATGTATATTGGATCGGCTAAAAATAACAGACCCAAGTTTACAAAAATAGGTTGGACAAAGGATAATGTTAAAACTCTTGGCATTCATCATGGTTATAATATACAAAATGATGAGATATGGAAATCAATAATAGATAAAATGAAAAATTGTGTCCATGTTTGGAAAAGTAGAAACTTGACATATACAGGAAAAACTTTAATAGTGAACAATCTCTTGATCTCTCTTTGTGGTTACGAAATTGAAATGCGGGGAATACCAGAAAAATACGTAAAAGAAATAACAACTTTGGTATGGGGTTTTATCTGGGGAGGGGATATTAATCAAATAGATAGGAAAGTTTGCTGCTTGGGAGTAGAAAATGGAGGCATGGGTATGATTAACATACAAGAATTTATTGACAGCAAAAGAATTAAGCTTCTATACCGAATTTTACACGAACCATTAGAAAGTTGGAATGCAATTGGTAAGTATTGGCTCCGTAAGTTAGACATCAAGTTTAATGAAAAATATTTTGTATGTAAGTGCTCTAATGTATCAACTCTAAATTTAAATATATTACCAGTTTTTTTACAAAATATGTATCCAATCATGGTCAAAATTACAGGAACTTATTCAATTGTGTAATAATGACATTGATTCCATTCTAAAAACCAGAATATTTTGTAACTCTTCAATAACTTTTAAAAACAAACCATTAGTGTTTACCTCGTTTCTGCAAAGTAACTTACGAACTATAAACGATATTTGGGATTCAAACAATACAAATTCTAAAAATTATCATGATATATACAATTTATTAATAGATAGGAGGAACTGTATTTCAGAGATTTCTAAGATAAAAAAAGCAATCCCCGAAAAGTTCATTAAAGTCTTAAAAGGTGAAACTACAAGGTACCAGAACGTAGAGTTACCTTAAATATCAACGATAAGCTGCAATTTTTAAATGAGTCAAATACAACTATATCACCTGATAAATTGAAAATAAAAGTAATTCAGGGAATCTTTAAGCAAAATATAAAACCAAAATGTCAGATTACGTGGGAAGAACAGTACGGGGGCAATATTGATTGGACACAAATTTGGACAAAATTGAAGAAAATCAAAGTTACTAATAAGGTCAAAGAATTCCAGTGGAAATGTCTCCATAATATAAATTATACAGAACATAGATTGAAAAATAATAATTTGTCAAACGGAAGATGCCATCTCTGCCAAATAAGAGACAACGATGAAACGATGCAGTATCTATTTTTTAAATGTCCTTCTGTGAAAAAAATTATAAAAGAAATAGAAGCAATATTTAACAGATCTGGATTAACAGCTAATATAGAAATCAAGGTATTAAATATTATGTTAGGGCTATATGGGGGTGAGGATTTAGACGTCATTTTTAATATCGCAATATTTATCTCAAAGTGGGAAATATGGAAAATACGTAATAAGGTGAAATATAACCAATCCTGAATTGGAGATCAAACAATTTTCAACACTTGGAAAAATTATTTTATAAAACATTTACAATACACATTACAAACTTCGCATATTAATGAAAATGATAAAAACAAATTAGAACTTTTTCGGAATAACATATGAGTATTTATTATTTATGAACATAAAGCTAATGCATGGTAATAATTGTATCGTCTAATTGTGTATATTATAATGAAATGTAAAAACAAATGAATATGAAATATGTTTAAGTGGACTTTTTATTTTTATTTTCACTTGCTACCCTTGGACAAGTGAGATTTATGTAAAACAAGGACCCTTAATGTTCACTCTTGGGCCATGAAGGTTATTGTAAACAGGAGATTTTGAATAAACTATATTATGATGTAAGAAAAATAAAAATAAAAAAAAAGATATATGGTTCAAACATAACCCTTATTCAGACAGATTGATAGTTGATAGAGGGAGCCGGTTACATTGACGACCGACGGACCAAGGTTAGTGCTAATGGATAGGAATAACGACGGATGTACAGATGAGTATTCAGTATCTCAAAACCTGTTAATGGTAAAAGAAAACAAACTTTAAAACAAAACTGTTACTTGCTTTGTCTTCACATACACAAAAATATTAAACTTCAAATGTCACACTAACAAGCAAAGATCTAACAAATACACTAATCAAACTTTAAAACCATATTTGAAATGTTTATGTCTGTACATAATACTATGAATGTCAGCAAAGTAATTTACAAGTGCAGGGAGCCAATTCTTCTATTACCCGTATCGAATTTGTCTAGTATTTTGACCCTATCACTAATGGAGCAGAAACTTCTTACCTTTCCGGAGCACCTGAGTTCACCCCCGGTTTTTAGTTGGGTTCGTGTTACTCGATCTTTGGTTTTATATGTATGATATTAATTTTATAATTTTTGGCGTCGACAATTTTTGCAATACTTTGTTTAAATGAAATTTATAATGGATAAACCATTTTTAATGCCTCATAATTTTTAGTAAGGAAGATATAGGTACTTTTAATTCTTTAAATTCTTAATTTTAATTTTAATTGACCATGCCAAATCGACATGTATAGTGTAAATGTATACAAGTTCTTTTATCTTTTATCTTCTAACTTTTTAACGCGGTTTTACTATCAATTTTAATGTAAACAAATCAAATTTTAAAACGGATTAATTATACGGTGACCCTGCACAGATGGTGGATTTCCTGAGGAAGAAGAAGTATGTTTTGTTGATCGTTGTTTGTCCTTTTGTTTATTTTATGTTGTCTGTTCTTAAATAAACGAATTCTGATTAATCCTTTGGTATCTTCAAACTCTTCTTACGTCTCTGTGAATAATGCTAGTCCGTTTAGTCTGTACTCGACCATTGCTGTTCTGTTCCATTGCTTTAGACGCCTCAAAGTAGAAAAAGATCGTTCACATGGTACGAATCCTATTGACATGGTTAGTAGAATGTGGAAGATTTCGTGAATGTTTGGGTAATAATCCGAGTCGGCCAAAATGAAAGCAACGAATAGGGGGATGGCTTGTCTTTAAGATCTTGACGGAACGTACTCCAGCGGTGGATTTCCCGTTGAAAAGTTGCATTTTGGGGTAGGTCGGCGCTGTACCAGTCAAAAGCTCTCTCAATTTCTGCTGGTGTCATTGTTTCAATAGGCTGTTAATGGTTGTGTTTATCCATTATTAAAAATAATAATAATAATTTTACCGAGGCAATTGCCTCGGCTGCCTCAATAGATGCTACGCCTTTGGTGATGTAAATCTATCGTCAAAACTCTCCATTATTTTTAAGGAATGGAGAGTTATTGTTCTCTTTGTACTTTAGATACTATACACAGACTTTTTTTTAACAAGATTAATAATTAACAAAATTAATAAAGTGCAATGGGTGGATTTTAAATTGGAGAATGTCCTCGTATCTCTCCATTCCTTAAAAACAATGGGCTCCATTATTTTTAAGAAATGGAAAGTTACTTGTACATTCTCCTATACCTCTGTTTTAGTTTCTTGTTCTCCATAAAGGAAGAATTACAAAAAAATCTAGTGACAACCAGTTATACAATGGCCATAAATTCAGGTCCTTTTATTGGTAGATGATTATGTGAATTTTATCCCTATCTTAATATTAAATTTTGATATGTAGCTACAGTACAGATAAAGCCATGTCTTTTAGATTTTATTTTAAGTTCTCGACTTTCATAGAACGGTAAGAAAAATTACTCCATTGTGTCTAAGAAATAATTCACGGAATTCATTGTTTGCTGGATATTTTAAAATGGGCAACATTATTTTCGTAAATTTTGTTTTGTCCTCAACTACAGTCATGATAATATATGTCCACGTCAGCAAAGTCACCGGAAGACAACAATTTACAATTTGGTAAAAGTCGATTGATGGTGATTTTTTGTATTTTTTTTGTGTGGGAAAAATAAATGTTCAAAGAAACGTAACAAACGTTTCAATGTTTGCATGCATCACTGTCCTCAATAGTAAGTACATGAAACCATTCTGACATGATGACCACAAAATTTACACTTGGAACTCTTCTGCTCTGGAGGTGCAATCAAACGTTAACGAGGACGACATAAGTCAGTGGAAATTGTGGATAGGGATATATCTCAAGTGTATTATGAGCAAGGTGAGTACTTTTTTTTTTCAAACAAAATTCAAAAAGGTAAAACATGCTACTCCGAGGAACAAGTGATCAGTATGCTGGAGTTCCTCATCGATAACATATTTGTCTCCTTTGGAGGGACACTGTTTCAGCAGGTCGTCGGCATACCAATGGGTACGAATTGTGCCTCTCTTCTAGCCGATTAATTTTTATACTTATATGAGTCGGAGTTTCTTCAAGAGCTTGTAAAAGATAAGAAGATTGAGGCTAGAGCCTTTAATTTCACTTACAGATATATTGATGACGTTTTATCTATCAATAATTCTAGATTTGCAGAATTTCTTCCATTGATATATCCCCCAGAGCTGGAAGTAAAAGAGACCACAGATACAGCTTCGCCCGCATCATTTTTGGACTTCGAATTTGACGACAGTGGTCAACTCAGTACTAAAATTCATAATAAACGGGACGACTTCAATTTTATAATCATAATTTTTCCAAATATGTGCAGCAATATACCAGCTTCTCCTGCATATTGGTGTTTACATCTCGCAATTGATTCATTATACAAGGGCCAGTAGCAATTATTCTGATTTCCTGAAACGTCATCCTCATCTGAGAAACAGGCTACTTGACCAGGGCTATGCAAATATTCGCCTTATTCGATCTCTTAAAAACTTTATATTCCAATACCAAGATCTTGTCGAAATATATTCCGTCTCTGCAGAGACGACAATAAACGATGAATTTTCAAATAGTGAAAATGTATAAAGATAAGGAAGTCAACAAAAATGTCAAAAATATTTTTTTTATCAATGTGTGACGTAAGAGTGTTTTTGATATTTACTTCACTGAATTTGGTACTGTTTTGACAACTATTTTACCTATTTTATTCCAGTATTGTTATAAATACTGTTATAGTGACAGCCGGAATCTTTGAGTCGTAATGAAAGCGGGAGGTTTGGCGCTTTAAAATCTGATTCAATCCACCATTTCTTTAGAGATGCCTGTACCAAGTCAGGGTCATTACGGTTTTCAGTTTTCCGGTTGTTGACTGATTTTTTCTGTTTATATACTTATGAGTTTTGATTTTCCCTTTGTAAGATTGTTCAGAGTTCGGTAATTTTGTTATTACCCTTATTTGCATAATAGCAAGAATAAAAGGAATAGATGTATCAACTTACTTTTATACCAGTGGAATAAGAACTGCTTACCCTTCTGGGGCAGTTGAGTTCACACCCGTTTCTTATGTGGGATTAGTGTTTCTCAATCTTTAGGTTTCTGTGCAGTATTTTGTATATATCATTGTTTGTCTTTTGGCCGCTGTTTTGTCTGTACTTTGACTTGCTTATGCATTTCACGGCATCGATGAGAACCTTAAAACTCAGTGGAGGGTCGGGGTAGGGTGGAATTGCAATAAGGACTACAGTAATGGTCGACAATAACACCCGATTTTGGGGAGCCATAATAACAACATAAAAAGTATATCTAAGAAATTTAAAAGATTGAAAAAGAATGACTCAATTAGGCCGATATCGATTTGCGCCAAAAATGCATTCATTTTCTTGAATGGAATTTCAGACATATTTACGTATAGGAGAATGTCCGAGAATCTCTCCATTCCTTAAAAATAATGGAGCAGAGGCCCATTGTTTTTAAGGAATGAAGAAATACGAGGACATTCTCCAACTTAATATCCACTCATTGTACTTTATTAATTTTATTAATTATTAATCTTGTAATAAAAAAAAAAGTCTGTGTATAGTATCTAAAGTACAAAGAGAACAATAACTCTCCATTCATTAAAAATAATGGAGAGTTTTGACAATAGATTTACATAACAGGTGGATTTTAATTGTTGAAAACTTTCTTATTACTGAACAATTTATTCGCTTGTGAGTATGTTTGAAAAGTGTTCACTGGGACAGTTAAATTTTATACCGAAAGGTTAATTGTAATACATCTATATAGGTAAATTATGTACAGGTAATTTACAGGTAAATATGGCGCAGTTGAATTTCAATTATTGGCGCAATTAAAACCATAAAAAATATAGACAGTTGCGCAATTGAATCATTTTATATATGCTAATTGGCGCAAATTGATTCCGGCCCTTACTTACTAGTTCAGCAATCGAGGTATCTTTAATTGTAGCAACGTGTGTTTTAGCTGCGAACCACAGCTCTTTTGCTCTTTTTAATTGGTAACCATAAAAACCTAAAAGTAAATGCATGAGAGATATGCTTCCACAGCTATGTACCGGAGAGAATTTACGTGTTACATGTCGACATCGTTTGGGAATATGATGTAACATGTCAACATGTGTCAGTACAAAACCGATTTTTATTGCATAATAAAAAAACGCTAAAAACAATATCCGCGAATACGCATGTAAACCAGAAACCGCGAAAATTGTAACCAGTGAACAATGTTACTTTTATTGTATGCTCTTTTGAAACAACACACATCTAGAAGCAACGGTCATAAATGTGTCTTTTTAAAAAAATTACGCTTGAATACAATCGTCAGAAGGGTTTATGGAAACAATAGCCCTATTAATGAGAAAGTTTTTCCGTATTTACGAGATTTAAAATTTCCATAAAAATTAGAACATCGAAGGAGGAAGGAAGAATTGACAAACCAGAGGCACCGGTAACAGTGGGCACAGGACGCAGATCGAAGACAAATAAAACAAAATAACACAACACAACTAAAACGAATGAGCAACACTAGGTCTACAAACAAACCGGTGTTCTCGAAGGGTAAATAGTTTATTCTTCTTATAAGACAACGGCCGCTTTCCTCATAGGCAAGTCCGGCAAAAGTCTTGTCTGTGATAGAGGACAGAAAATGTCTATTGTTATATTTTACACTGGAAGCTCTTGCCAATGGTTTCGATGGTTTGTATTATAACCGATGCAAGCCTTTGAACATCGTTTTAGTTTTTTGTGTTGTCATATTATGTGTCTTTACGTTCTGAGTTCCGTGCTTGTGATGTCTGCTACGATTTCCGCATGAAAAAGATACTCGTTCCGTGTTTACCTCCAGTGGTTTGTAGGATGGCCTATGTCTTATTTACGTTATTTGTGTTTGCTTGCGTATAGTGGTGTCCAACACATATTGTGTTGTGTTTTTGGTTTGTTTGTCTTCGTCTTGTGTACCCTATGTTGCCAGTTTCTCTGGATTGTCCATTTTGCTTGTCCCTTCGGTATTCTCTAACATTTATTCACATGATCTGTCTTTGACAAATAGTAATAATTCACTTCTCTTTATGTCAGGAAAATGGTCATTCCTGTGGTATTTCTGCTTCTTGTTGTCGTGTCACCAACGGCAGCCATAATCGACACAGATGGAGCCTTCGACTCTGGAGGAATTGGAGGAATTAGTGGTGGTGGTGATGGCAATTTGGGACTAGTCTTTATAGGTGAGTCAAAGTAGTATTGCCAAATATTCAAATACAGTCAAAGATTACGTAGTCTTATAAGGCAGGTGACCTCTTTAAAGAGGTTCAATTCATATGAAATTTTCTATGATAGGACAAGAAAAAGGTGACCTTTTAATACAAGTGATTGCTTTATAGAGGAGACCACATAGACAGGTTTGACTGTACTGCATTCTGTTTAAAACCAAAATCATATATCAATACAACTTTGAAATATTCTTATTCTTAATTTCAAACCACTCCATCGAAGCTTGCAATCTATGGAAATATTCCATTCTTGGGGCCCCTCTCCTCCAATTGACACATATACACGATGAAGAACTATGGATGTTGTGTATATCATTTTGTAACTTCAATGCCTGAAATTCTGATACGGTGTAAGCCGGAATTATCAATGGAATGTCCTCATTTCTATCCTGTCAGGCACCCATAATGGGCACCAGCAGTACATATGACTGACTAAATAGGAAAAAAAAAAGAACAGTAATAAAGAAAGATATACTCTATCTCCTACAACATAAAATGTAATATGATGTTTTTATGCACAAACTAATATTGCTTGTGTGGCTAACCACAATCTACTCTAGTCAATAGAAGTAAGAAAACAGAATAAACAGGTAGAAAACATAAACAATTTACCAACACTTATTACGGGAACAAACACAAATAACGTAAACAAAACATGGGCCCTCTTACAAACAACTGGAGGTAAAGATGAATTGAATATCGTTTTTCAAGTTGGTATTTTCTTAGGTTTTGCTCTTATTTTTCAATTTTGTGGTGTTGACGCTACGCGCAATGTTGGCGACACTTGACGTTACACATAATTAACGTTGATAAGAATGTTTCGCGTCTTCTTTTTCATCTTTTTTTTTTCATTATTTGTTCAGTGAATAGATGTAAATTGCATCTCGACATATGTAAACAAAACCCTTTAAGATTAGACCTACACTCTTTTCATATGCAAAAAAGTTTCTATGCTTCCTCTAATATGCTTAAATAAATTTGGGTCGGCAGGTACATTTTAGGTTGAAAATAAAATTTTGCGAATTTTTTTGACTATTATATAATTATAGTTTCTACAATGCACACATTCTTTTTTGCAAAAAAAAATATGGTCATGAAGTAATTTTTAGTTCACCTGCACCAAAGGTCCAGGTGAACTATTGCCATCACTTGGCGTCCGTCGTCTGTCGTTTGTAAACTTTTCACATTTCAAGCTTCTTCTCCGAAACCACTGGGCCGATTGGAACCAAACTTAGCAGGAATGTTCCTTGGATGGTCCTCTACAAAGTTGCTGTTTTTCGTTCTAGTCGGATATTCAATATGGCTGCCAGGGCCAATAATGTGGTCTGATTGGCTGAAATTTCAAAGATCTTCTTCTCTGAAACTAATGAACTGACTGAACCCAAACTGTAAATGAATGATCATTGGAATGTCCTTTACCAAGTTACTGTTTTCTATGCCGATCGGAAATCCAAGATGGCCGCCATCGCAGGACATAGATTAACATTGGACCCTATGGGAAAATGTTCAAATCCCTTCTTCTCAGAAACTACAAATATGATTAAAGCCAAACTGTACATGAATGTTCATTGGATGGTCCTCTACAATCTTAAGGTTTTTTGTTCCGATATGAAATTCAAAATGGCGGATACGGCAGGACTTAGTTTAACATTGGACCCTATGAGAAAAATGTTTCAAAATGCTTCTTCTCTGAAACCACTAGGACAATTGAAACCAAACTGCCCAGGAATGATCATTGGAAGGTCCTCTACAAATTTCTGTTTTATATGCCGATCGGAAATCCAAGATGGCCGCCACCTCAGGACATAGATTAACATTGGACCCTATGGGAAAATATTCAAATGCCTTCTTCTCAGAAACTACAAATATGATTAAAGCCAAACTGTACATGAATGTTCATTAGATGGTCCTCTACAAATTGTACGTTTTTTGTTCCGATATGAAATTCAAAATGGCGGCTACGGCAGGACTTAGTTTAACATTGGACCCTATGGGAAACATGTTTCAAAATGCTTCTTCTCTGAAACCACTTGGACAATTGAAACCAAACTGCACAGGAATGATCATTGGAAGGTCCTCTACAAATTATATGCTTTTTATGTCGATCGGAAATCCAAGATGGCCGCCACCGCAATACATAGATTAACATTGGACTCTATGGGAAAATGTTCAAATGCCTTCTTCTCAGAAACTACAAATATGATTAAAGCCAAACTGTACATGAATGTTTATTGGATGGTCCTCTACAAACTTTACGTTTTTTGTTCCGATATGAAATTCAAAATGGCGGCTACGGCAGGACTTAGTTTAACATTGGACCCTATGGGAAACATGTTTCAAAATGCTTCTTCTCTGAAACCACTTGGACAATTGAAACCAAACTGCACAGGAATGATCATTGGAAGGTCCTCTACAAATTATATGTTTTTTATGTCGATCGGAAATCCAAGATGGCCGCCACCTCAGGACATAGATTAACATTGGACCCTATGGGAAAATATTCAAATGCCTTCTTCTCAGAAACTACAAATATGATTAAAGCCAAACTGTACATGAATGTTCATTAGATGGTCCTCTACAAATTGTACGTTTTTTGTTCCGATATGAAATTCAAAATGGCGGCTACGGCAGGACTTAGTTTAACATTGGACCCTATGGGAAACATGTTTCAAAATGCTTCTTCTCTGAAACCACTTGGACAATTGAAACCAAACTGCACAGGAATGATCATTGGAAGGTCCTCTACAAATTATATGCTTTTTATGTCGATCGGAAATCCAAGATGGCCGCCACCGCAATACATAGATTAACATTGGACTCTATGGGAAAATGTTCAAATGCCTTCTTCTCAGAAACTACAAATATGATTAAAGCCAAACTGTACATGAATGTTCATTGGATGGTCCTCTACAAACTTTACGTTTTTTGTTCCGATATGAAATTCAAAATGGCGGCTACGGCAGGACTTAGTTTAACATTGGACCCTATGGGAAACATGTTTCAAAATGCTTCTTCTCTGAAACCACTAGGACAATTGAAACCAAACTGCACAGGAATGATCATTGGAAGGTCCTCTACAAATTATATGTTTTTTATGTCGATCGGAAATCCAAGATGGCCGCCACCGCAATACATAGATTAACATTGGACTCTATGGGAAAATGTTCAAATGCCTTCTTCTCAGAAACTACAAATATGATTAAAGCCAAACTGTACATGAATGTTCATCGGATGGTTCTCTACAAACTTTACGTTTTTTGTTCCGATATGAAATTCAAAATGGCGGCTACGGCAGGACTTAGTTTAACATTGGACCCTATGGGAAAAATGTTTCAAAACGCTTCTTCTCTGAAACCACTAGGACAGTTGAAACCAAACTGCCCAGGAATGATCATTGGAAGGTCCTCTACAAATTTGATGTTTTTAATCCAAGATGGCCGCCACCGCAATACATAGATTCACATTGGACCATATGGGAAAATGTTCAAATGCCTTCTTCTCAGAAACTACAAATATTATTAAAGTCAAACTGTACATGAATGTTCATTGGATGGTCCTCTACAAACTTTAGTTTTTTTGTTCCGATATGAAATTCAAAATGGCGGCTACGGCAGGACTTAGTTTAACATTGGACCCTATGGGAAAAATGTTTCAAAACGCTTCTTCTCTGAAACCACTTGGACAATTGAAACCAAACTGCACAGGAATGTTCATTGGAAGGTCCTCTACAAAGTTTCTGTTTTTTTATGCCGATCGAAAATTCAAGATGGTCGCTACCGCAGGACATAGATTAACATTGGACCCTATGGGAAAATGTTCAAATGCCTTCTTCTCAGAAACTACAAATATGATCAAAGCCAAACTGTACATGCATGTTCATTGGATGGTCCTCTACAAACTTTACGTTTTTTGTTCCGATATGAAATTCAAAATGGCGGCTACGGCAGGACTTAATTTAACATTGGACCCTATGGGGAAAATGTTTCAAAACGCTTCTTCTCTGAAACCACTAGGACAGTTGAAACCAAACTGCCCAGGAATGATCATTGGATGGTCCTCTACAAACTTTAGTTTTTTTGTTCCGATATGAAATTCAAAATGGCGGCTACGGCAGGACTTAGTTTAACATTGGACCCTATGGGAAAAAGTTTCAAAACGCTTCTTCTCTGAAACCACTTGGACAATTGAAACCAAACTGCACAGGAATGATCATTAGAAGGTCCTCTACAAAGTTTCTGTTTTTTAATGCCGATCGAAAATTCAAGATGGCCGCCACCGCAGGACATAGATTAACATTGGACCCTATGGGAAAATGTTCAAATGCCTTCTTCTCAGAAACTACAAATATGATCAAAGCCAAACTGTACATGAATGTTCATTGGATGGTCCTCTACAAACTTTACATTTTTTGTTCCGATATGAAATTCAAAATGGCGGCTACGGCAGGACTTAGTTTAACATTGGACCCTATGGGTAAAATGTTTCAAAACGCTTCTTCTCTGAAACCTCTCGGACAGTTGAAACGAAACTGCCCAGGAATGATCATTGGAAGGTCCTCTACAAATTTGATGTTTTTAATCCAAGATGGCCGCCACCGCAATACATAGATTAACATTGGACTCTATGGGAAAATGTTCAAATGCCTTCTTCTCAGAAACTACAAATATGACTAAAGCCAAACTGTACATGAATGTTCATTGGATGGTCCTCTACAAACTTTACGTTTTTTGTTCCGATATGAAATTCAAAATGGCGGCTACGGCAGGACTTAGTTTAACATTGGACCCTATGGGAAAAATGTTTCAAGACGCTTCTTCTCTGAAACCACTTGGATAATTGAAACCAAACTGCCCAGGAATGATATGTATATGTGGAAATTTAGTTAAACATAGCTGAAATAAAGTTTGTTTTTTTTGGCATGCAGATCTTTTTCCTTCAGCGTTACATTCTTTTCTTTCCATGCACTTACCAATTTTTTCCTTCAAGCGGAAATAGTTAATGACATCATAAAGTACGCTGACTCTGCTTCCGGTCCCAGAAAAAATTGGTACGAAAAACTTTTTTTTAAGGCTTTTACAGAGAAAAAATGTAAAAAAATCATACGGATAGTTTGTAACACGTTACATGAGAAAAATGTGCGTTATCTTCCAATATAATAAACAATTATTCGTATAATTACCTATACAAGCATGTATCGGAAATCAAAATCCATCAATTAAAAAAAATCTGTTTTCGTTTTACCTATTTCATGTTCTATTCAGTCAAAGTATCACCAACAGCGCGCATAACGTCTGTTGTGTGTCTTGCTGTTTTGTTTTCACATCGTCCCTTTACAAGACAACATCATCGGACACCTGCATCCGTCTTATATTATTGTATCTTTGTTTAAACGTTTTGTTTCTTGAAATTTATTTATCAAAGCATTTCTGTTTTGACCTAAAAAATCTAATAAGTCGAATTTCGGATAACTCGAAATTTTGCAACGGCCCCATGAACTTCGAGATAAAGAGATTCAACTGTACAAATATGCAATTTTCAGAAAAATATAATATAGATTATAAACAAGCCTTTTTGTTAAGTTCAATGTTATGATAATAATTGTCATATATATATGATTATCGTTTTTAGCTGCTCCGTTGATTGGACTGACTCTTCTCGCTGCTCTAGCTGGCAGACCTGGACAATCTCTGATTATGACAACAGTACCCACACCGACAGTTTGTCCAACATGTCCAACGATGACAGCAACAGTGTGTCCAACATGTCCAACGATGACAGCAACAGTGTGTCCAACACGTATGCATTATTCTAGGCTTTCCTAAATTTACGTTTTCAAAACAAAGACAATAACTAAAGAGTGAATTGAACTGACGTATGCATCATTTCTTGTGTTCCTTTCAAAGTTGTTCTTTTCTATGATGTCCAGTAATTTTTTGTAATCAACCGCTACCACTACAATTATTCCTGTTTGCAAATTATTATACCGGTGTCACTGAGGTCTTCCATGTTTGTAGATTAGTATATAGCCTAAGTACATCTACCGGTGTCACTGAGATCTTCCATGTTAGTAGATTAGTATATAACTCCAGTACATATACCGGTGTCACTGGGGTTTTCCATGTTTGCAGATAAGAATAACTTCAATAGATCTACCGGTGTCGCTGAGGTTTTCCATGTTTGCAGATAAAAATAACTTCAGTACATCTACCGGTGTCACTGAGGTCTTCCATGTTTGTAGATAATCATAATTTCAGTAGATCTACCGGTGTCACTGAAGTCTTCCATGTTTGTAGATAAGACTAACTTCAGTACATATACCGTGTTGCTGAGGTCTTCCATGTTTGTAAATAAGTATAGCTTCAGTACATCTCCCGGTGTCACTGAGGTCTTCCAAGTTTGTAGATAAGTATAGCTTCAGTACATCTACCGGTGTCACTGAGGTATTCCATGTTTGTAGATAAGTCTAACTTCAGTACATCTACCGGTGTTACTGAGATCTTCCATGTTTGTAAATAAGTATAACGTCAGTGCATATACCGGTGTCACTAAGGTCTTCCATGTTTGTAGATTAATATATAACTCCAGTACATATACTGGTGTCACTGAGGTCTTCCATGTTTGTAGATAAGTATAACTTCAGTACATCTACCGGTGTCACTGAGGTCTTCCATGTTTGTAGATAAAAATAACTTCAGTTCATCTACCGGTGTCACAGAGGTCTTCCATATGTGTAGATAAGTATAACTCCAGTACATCTACCAGTGTCACTGAGGTCTTCCATGTTTGTAGATAAGTATAACTTCAGTACATATACCGGTGTCACTGAGGTCTTCCATGGTTGTAGATAACTTGAGTACATCTACCGATTGACATAATAGACACCTATTGATGAGATAGAAAGCTACTGCTGATCTAATAACCCTAGAAAACATAGGCTAATGTTGTCCTACAAGTTCAACCCTTAATGTTCGTTGTGCGCAGCGACGTCAGCCATATCTAACTGTTATGACCGACACAAATTAACTCCCATCCGGAGAATATAGACAAACAAGAAGCATTACCAATATAAAATAAACAAAAAAATATGTAAGTAGTGGATGAGTTACACTCGAACGATTATTTTGTGGCAGACATTTCACTGATTTCTCATCTGAAAATGTATCAATAATATAATGATACTTGCAAATAAATTTAATTATAGATTTAAATCCAAATATTTATTGTAAATTCCAATAACAAATACATATAATAAACTAAACCGAAGCCGAAACATTGACAACTGGGCGGATGATACCCACGGGGACTAGAAGAGGTATCGACCCAGGGTAGCAGTAAAAACGTAGATCACGAATTAACTGCGTAGGACGCGTTTCTGGAATAACCTTCATCAGTTGTCATGTGGTTAGATGTGTATTTTTGCTTTGCATTTTTTGTAATTGCCACACGCAACAAATACAAATACAAAAAGTTTAGTTTAAGTCGTGCATATATAAACAATAACATAAGCTATAATGAGCTTTTTACCAACATTTATGTTGTCATGCTATGTTTATGTTTTGCATTTATGTTGATATGCTATGTTTATGTTTTGCATTTATGTTGTTATGTTATGTTTATTTTTTGCATTTATGTTGTTGTGTTATGTTTATTTTTTGCATTTATGTTGTTATGCTATGTTTATGTTTTGCATTTATGTTGTTATGTTATGTTTATGTTTTGCATTTATGTTGTTATGTTATGTTTATTTTTTGCATTTATGTTGTTGTGTTATGTTTATTTTTTGCATTTATGTTGTTATGCTATGTTTATGTTTTGCATTTATGTTGTTATGTTATGTTTATGTTTTGCATTTATGTTGTTATGTTATGTTTATTTTTTGCATTTATGTTGTTGTGTTATGTTTATTTTTTGCATTTATGTTGTTATGCTATGTTTATGTTTTGCATTTATGTTGTTATGCTGTTTATTTTTTGTATTTATGTTGCTATGCTATGTTTTGTTTGCTTTATTGTAGCATGTAATCCAATGCCAGCTTGTCCAGCAAATTACCAGAGATTAGGGATTCCAGCGGGTGTTGCAGGTGCTGGTACTGTATTACAGAGCTGTTACAGAGTAAAACTAGCCGATAATCCTCCTTTTCTAAATTATCGTGCCGCATCAGTAAGTATATGCACTTGCTGTAAACTATGTTGACGCATCAGTAAGTATATGTACTTGCTGTAGACTGTGTTGATGCATCAGTAAATATATGTACTTGATGTAGACTATGTTGACGCATCAGTAAGTATATATACTTGCTGTAGACTGTGTTGACGCATCAGTAAGTATGTGTACTTGTTGTAGACTATGTTGACGCATCAGTAAGTATATGTACTTGTTATAGGCTTTGTTGTCACATCAGTAAGTATATGTACTTGTTGTGGACTGTGCTCACGCATCAGTAAGTATATGTACTTATTGTGGACTGTTCTCACGCATCAGTAAGTATATGTACTTGTTGTAGACTGTGTTGACGCATCAGTGAATATATGTACATGTTGTAGACTATTGACACATCAGTAAGTATATGTACTTGTTGTAGATTGTGTTGACACATCAGTAAGTATATGTATTTGTTGTAGACTGTCGACGGATCAGTAAGTATATGTACTTGTTGTAGACTGTTGACGCATCAGTAGATATATGTACTTGTTGTAGTCTGTTGACGTATCAGCAGGTATATGTACTTGCTGTAGACTGCTCATGCATCAGTAAGTATATGTACTTGTGAGCTGTGTTGACGCATCAGTAAGTATATGTACTTGTTGTAGACTGTTGACGCATCAGTAAGTATATGTACTTGTTGTAGACTGTTGACGCATCAGTACGTATATGTACTTGTTGTAGACTGCTGACGCATCAGTAAGTATATGTACTTGTTGTAGACTGTTGACGCATCAGTAAGTATATGTAATTGTTATAGGCACTGCTGACGCATCATAGATATATGTACTTGCTGTAGACTGTTGACGCATCAGTTAGTATATGTACTTGTTGTAGACTGTTGACGCATCAGTAAGGATATGTACTTGTAGGCTGTGCTGACGCATCAGTAAGTATATGTACTTGTTGTAGACTGTTGACGCATCAGTAAGTATATGTACTTGTTGTAGACGGTTGTCGCATCAGTAAGTATATGCACTTGTTTTAGACTGCTGACGCATCAGTAAGTATATGTACTTGTTGTAGGCTGTGCTGACGCTTCAGTAAGTATATGTACTTGTTGTAGACTGTTGACGCATCAGTAGGTGTATGTACTTGTTGTAGACTGCTGATGCATCAGTAAGTATATGTACTTGTTGTAGGCTGTGCTGACGCATCAGTAAGTATATGTATTTGTTGTTGGCTGTTGACGCATCAGTAAGTATATGTACTTGTTGTAGACTGTTGATGCATCAGTAAGTATATGTACTTGTTGTAGACTGCTGATGCATCAGTAAGTATATGTACTTGTTGTAGGCTGTGTTGACGAATCAGTAAGTATATGTACTTGTTGTAGACTGTTGACGCATCAGTAAGTATATGTACTTGTTATAGACTTGACGCATCAGTAAGTATATGTACTTGTTGTTGGCTGTTGACGCATCAGTAAGTATATGTACTTGTTGAAGGCTGTGCTGACGCTTCAGTAAGTATATGTACTTGTTGTAGACTGTTGACGCATCAGTAGGTGTATGTACTTGTTGTAGACTGCTGACGCATCAGTAAGTATATGTATTTGTTGTTGGCTGTTGACGCATCAGTAAGTATATGTACTTGTTGTAGACTGTTGATGCATCAGTAAGTATATGTACTTGTTGTAGACTGCTGATGCATCAGTAAGTATATGTACTTGTTGTAGGCTGTGTTGACGAATCAGTAAGTATATGTACTTGTTGTAGACTGTTGACGCATCAGTAAGTATATGTACTTGTTGTAGACTTGACGCATCAGTAAGTATATGTACTTGTTGTAGACTGTTGATGCATCAGTAAGTATATGTACTTGTTGTAGGCTGTGCTGACGCATCATAGATATATATACTTGTTGTAGACTGTTGAAGCATCAGTAAGTATATGTCCTTGTTGTAGATTGTTGACGCATCAGTAAGTATATGTACTCGTTGTAGGCTGTGCTGACGCATCAGTAAGTATATGTACTAGTTGTAGACTGTTGAGGTATCTGTAAGTATATGTACTTGTTGTAGACTGTGCTGACGCATCGGTGAGTATATGTACTTGCTATAGACTGTGTTGACGCATCAGTAAGTATACATACTTGTTGTAGCCTGTGCTGACGTATCAGTAAGAATATGTACTTGTTGTAGGCTGTGCTGACGCATCAGTAGGTGTATGTACTTGTTGTAGACTGTGTTGACGCATCAGTAAGTATATGTACTTGTTGTAGGCTGTAGACGCATCAGTAAGTATATGTACTTGTTGTAGACTGTGTTGAACCATCAGTAAGTATATATACTTGTTGTAGACTGTTGACGCATCAGTAAGTATATGTACTTGTTGTAGACTATGTTGAAGCATCAGTAAGTATATGTACTTGTAATAGACTGTGCTGTCGCATCTGTAAGCATATGTACTTGTTGTAGACTGTTCTGATTCATCAGTAAGTATATGTACTTGTTGTTGTAGACAGTTGACGCATCAGTCAGTATATGTACTTGTTGTAGGCTGTGCTGACGCATCAGTAAATATATGTAATTGCTGTAGACTGTGCTGACGCATCAGTAAGTATATGTACTTGTAGTAGACTGTGCTGATGCATCAGTAAGTATATGTACTTGTTGTAGACTATGTTGACGCATCAGTAAGTATATGTACTTGTTGTAGACTGTTGAAGCATCAGTAAGTATATGTACTTGCTGTAGACTGTGCTCATGCATCAGTAAGTATATGTACTTGTTGAAGACTGTTTTGATGCATCAGTAAATATATGTACTTGTTGTAGACTATTGACACATCAGTAAGTATATGTACTTGTTGTAGATTGTGTTGACGCATCAGTAAATATATGTATTTGTTGTAGACTGTTGACGCATCAGTAAGTATATGTACTTGTTGTAGACTGTTGATGCATCAGTAAGTATATGCACTTGTTGTAGTCTGTTGATGCATCAGTAGGTATATGTACTTGCTGTAGACTGCTCACGCATCAGTAAGTATATGTACTTGTTGTAGACTGTTGACGCATCAGTAATGATATGTACTTGTTGTAGACTGCTGATGCATCAGTAAGTATATGTACTTGTTGTTGACTGTTGACGCATCAGTAAGTATATGTACTTGTAGGCTGTGCTGACGCATCATAGATATATATACTTGTTGTAGACTGTTGACGCATCAGTAAGTATATGTACTTGTTTTAGACTGCTGACGCATCAGTAAGTATATGTACTTGTTGTTGGCTGTTGACGCATCAGTAAGTATATGTACTTGTTGTAGGCTGTGCTGACGCTTCAGTAAGTATATGTACTTGTTGTAGACTGTTGACGCATCAGTAGGTGTATGTACTTGTTGTAGACTGCTGATGCATCAGTAAGTATATGTACTTGTTGTAGGCTGTGCTGACGCATCAGTAAGTATATGTATTTGTTGTTGGCTGTTGAAGCATCAGTAAGTATATGTACTTGTTGTAGACTGCTGATGCATCAGTAAGTATATGTACTTGTTGTAGGCTGTGTTGACGAATCAGTAAGTATATGTACTTGTTGTAGACTGTTGACGCATCAGTAAGTATATGTACTTGTTATAGACTTGACGCATCAGTAAGTATATGTACTTGTTGTTGGCTGTTGACGCATCAGTAAGTATATGTACTTGTTGTAGGCTGTGCTGACGCTTCAGTAAGTATATGTACTTGTTGTAGACTGTTGACGCATCAGTAGGTGTATGTACTTGTTGTAGACTGCTGACGCATCAGTAAGTATATGTATTTGTTGTTGGCTGTTGACGCATCAGTAAGTATATGTACTTGTTGTAGACTGTTGATGCATCATTAAGTATATGTACTTGTTGTAGACTGCTGATGCATCAGTAAGTATA
This sequence comes from Bathymodiolus septemdierum, assembly GCA_963383655.1. Classification (NCBI taxonomy): domain Eukaryota; kingdom Metazoa; phylum Mollusca; class Bivalvia; order Mytilida; family Modiolidae; genus Bathymodiolus; species Bathymodiolus septemdierum. Next base: position 17,107,584 of record OY726530.1, on the reverse strand, counting down.
TGTACTTGTTGTAGATTGTTGATGCATCAGTAAGTATATGTACTTGTTGTAGGCTGTGCTGACGCATCATTGATATATATACTTGTTGTAGACTGTTGAAGCATCAGTAAGTATATGTCCTTGTTGTAGATTGTTGACGCATCAGTAAGTATATGTACTAGTTGTAGACTGTTGAGGTATCTGTAAGTATATGTACTTGTTGTAGACTGTGTTGACGCATCAGTAAGTATATGTACTTGTTGTAGGCTGTAGACGCATCAGTAAGTATATGTACTTGTTGTAGACTGTGTTGACCCATCAGTAAGTATATATACTTGTTGTAGACTGTTGACGCATCAGTAAGTATATGTACTTGTTGTAGACTATGTTGAAGCATCAGTAAGTATATGTACTTGTAATAGACTGTGCTGTCGCATCTGTAAGCATATGTACTTGTTGTAGACTGTTCTGATTCATCAGTAAGTATATGTACTTGTTGTTGTAGACTGTTGACGCATCAGTCAGTATATGTACTTGTTGTAGGCTGTGCTGACGCATCAGTAAATATATGTAATTGCTGTAGACTGTGCTGACGCATCAGTAAGTATATGTACTTGTTGTAGACTGTGCTGATGCATCAGTAAGTATATGTACTTGTTGTAGACTATGTTGACGCATCAGTAAGTATATGTACTTGTTGTAGACTGTGCTGTCGCATCAGTAAGTATATGTACTTGTTGTTGACTGTGCTGACGCATCAGTAAGTATATGTACTTGTTGTTGTGGACTGTTGACGCATCAGTCAGTGTATGTACTTGTTGTAGGCTGTGCTGACGCATCAGTAAGTATATGTACTTGCTGTAGACTATGCTGACGCATCAGTAAGTATATGTACTTGTTGTAGACTGTGCTGACGCATCAGTAAATATATGTACTTGTTGTAGGCTGTGTTGACGCATCAGTAAGTATATGTACTTGCTATAGACTGTGGTCACGCATCAGTAAGTATATGTACTTGTTGTAGACTGCTCACACATCAGTAAGTATATGTACTTGTTGTAGACTGTTGACGCATCAGTAAGTATATGTACTTGCTGTTAACTATTTTGACGCGTCAGTAAGTATATGTACTTGCTGTAAAGCGGTAAAGAATTTCCTTGATAGAGGGTTGCTACTAACAAGGAAGCTACTAAACCAAGGGTTCCTCTTGGTTAAGTTAAAGTCATCACTTCGAAAGCTTTACGGTCGCCACCATGACTTGGATAACTGTTACGGAACATCTGTGTCGCAAATGACCACGGATATGTTCCACTTGTCGTTAACACTTTCTGGTCCTTTCCTTATTCATGACTTATCACCGCGTTTGTAACTAGAGTAACACGACGGGTGCCAATAGTGGAGCGGGAACTGCTTACTTTATGGAGCACCTGAGTTCACTACCGGTTTTTAGTGGAGTTCGTGTTATTCGATTTTTAGCTTTCTGTGTAGTGCTTTGTAGATCATTGCTTTTGTCCTTTTCTTTTGGCTTATGTTGTCTGTCCTTCGATTTACGGATTCGGATTACCCCTTTGATGTCTTCAAACTCTCCTTAGAGAAAAGAGAAGGGGTAATCAAGAATGGACAATCCAGAAACACTGGTAACATTGAGCACACCAGGCACCAATTGAAGACAAACAAAACAAAACAATACAACACAGAAAACGAAAACGAGGAACACAGACCCCACCAACCCCCCCCCTCCTAAAATTCCAGGGATAAGCTCAGGTGTTCCGGAATGGTAAACAGTTTCTGCTTCTTATCAGATACCCACCAATTGTACTTATATACTCAGGACATGTTTACAAAACGAACTCGGTAAGCATCTTAAGGTTATTTGTATTTGAATATTAACGTTTTATATTGTAGCAACTTTGTGATGCAGATAATGCTGTACCTGTGGAGTTCAACATAGATGGAGAATTTGCCGCTGTCGCGAGGTTATTAATAGGTAAGTCACGTGTAAATACACAAAATATATCTCCTTTGTCGTTCATTACTGAAATAAACCTGTCATTTATGCCTATAGCACGTTCGGGTATTCCCTAAAATGGACTTCTGGACACAGCTTTATTCTGGTTTATGTCATGTATGAAGTACCTTTTCTCTAAGTATTAAGAAAAGAAACCTATTTTACTAAGAGGTAAGGTTAGGGCCGATGAAAGAAACCTTTTCTCTAAGTATTAAGAAAAGAAACCTATTTGACTAAGAGGTAAGGTTAGGGCCGATAAAAGAAACATATTTGACTAAGAGGTAAGGTTAGGGCCGATAAAAGAAACCTATTTGACTAAGAGGTAAGGTTAGGGCCGATAAAAGAAACCTATTTGACTAAGAGCCAATAAAAGCCGTTTAACACCGCTACTTTTTAGTGACGAACCTTTACTAAGCCAGGGGAATGATCGACCATGCATATGTTAGGGGTGTCGATTTCTGCGATTTTCAGATTAGATTTTGGAACAGCCCTGGCGATCTGGTAGATTTTGCTTTGCATTTTATTGTTCGAATTGTTTTTCTAATGTATCTAGAAGAGCGATAAAAACGAAAATGCCCATTTTTATTTACAAAAATAAATATCTATTCTTGCAGCCACACCAATAGCAGGATCATTTTTTACTGGACATTCAGATGCATTTAATACTATCGACCAAGGCATATTAGGTATAAACAGTGGAGTGGCGCCACTTGGTATTGCATTTCCTAACGGAGGTAAGTATGCGAATCTGATAATCATCGAAACGACAATTTTATTATATCATGTATTTTCCGAAAATGTTATTCCCAACCGTTATTGGTTTCTCCTTCATATTTTAGTATTCAAATTAATATACTATAGTTCGTTTGACTTCTATAAATCTTAAGAACAAATTTCTTAAAAATCCAGTTTTCAAAATCAACATTTTTTTTTCTAGATGCATATTAATATATGATATATACGAACTCTGTGTATTAATTAAAAAAAAATTGGTCCATTATTAAAAAAGTTATCCAGAAAATGAGCTAATCATTATGGAAAAGGGTAAAAGAGGCCCAAATAAAGAAATGTGCATATCAGGAGGATATACCATTCTCTTTACTTTTCATCTGTTTTTTATGTGTTTTTCTTTACTTTGAATTGATTGGAACAAGGGTTTCCTCTATCACACATGGTTTTTGAGTAAAACTTGATTGATTGCAGTAAAACTCGCTTAGGAGGAAGAGCTTGTCAAATTGCTGCGGTCGTTTCAAGATGCACATAGCGTAGGCCTTTATTATGTTTAGTAAGTCTTGTTGCGACTCTTTATCATGACTTACCATAGGATACCATAGGAACTACAGTGGACGCTGGTCTCTTGCCACTATGTGTGCCTCTAAATCCACATCATTGATGCACGACTTTACGTCACTTCCGGAATTAGATCTAATGTTTATGTCTGCCGTACAGTCATATTTGCACTCTTGATGCTGCCAGTGCTCATCTAGGTCGATTTCAAACTGTTTAACTGTTTTTGCCTGGATAACTGATTCTGGGAGACTATTCCATATTTCAACAATTCTAATGGTGAAGGTATATTTCCTCACGTTCAGTCTACTTGTTTTTTTCCTGATCTTCTTGCTATGTCCCCTTGTATTTGAAGTTGTGTTTAGCTCAAACATATCCACTGTTGTAAGAGGATCATAAATACCATTTATTATTTTAAATACTTCAATCATATTTCCTCGCATTCTTCTGTACTTTAGAGTGCGCATCTTGAGTTTCTTCAGTCTTTCGTTATACTCCATGTTTTTTAAAGTAGGTACTTGTTTGGTGGCTCTTCTTTGTACGTTTTCTATTTTTTCAATATCCCCCACTTTAAATGGAGACCAGACTGCTTCCGCGTATTCAATATGAGGTCTAACCTAAGCTTGAAATAAATATTTGAAGCTTTGTTCATCTAAATGTGTATAAGTTCTTCTGATTAGTCCCATAATGCTGTTTGCTTTGTTCACCTGGTTTTGTATTATGCTTGTTAAAGGAAAAAGTTTCATCTACAAGCACCCCTATGTCTTTTTCTCCGTCAGATTGCTCTATTTCAATTTTGTTGCTATCGTTGTCATAGAGATAATAGTGTTTTGTTCCTTTGTCCACACATTTATTGGCGACTCACATCACTTTGCATTTGTTTGGATGGAATTTTAATAGCCATGTGTCTGACCAATTTTGTAAACTGTCTAAATCTGCTTGAAGCATTTACTCATCATTTTCCTCTCGGATATCTTTGAAAATTTTCGCATCATCAGTAAACAGGTAGGTAGCTGACTCTACCATCTCTGGCATGTCGTTAATATAGATAACGAAGAGCATATAGCCCAGGACACTCCCTTGTGGTATCCTGCTTGTGGCATGGTGGCATTTGGACTCAGCACCATTAACAATTACTTTTTGTAGTCTGTTGCTAAGAAAACTTTCGACCCACTTGATTACTTTCTCGCTTATTTTATACCTATGCATTTTATGCAGAAGTCTTCTATGTGGTACTTTGTCAAAAGCTTTCATAAAATCCATATATAATGAGTCAATTTCCCCATCCTTGTCAAGAATTTCAGTCCACTCATACATAACTTTTAGGAGTTGTAGGGTTGTTGATCTCCCAGAGATGAAGCCAAACTGCTTATTGCTGAAGAGCCTATTAGCTGACATGTGCTTTACTATAATTTCCCTTGCTAGTTTATCCATGGTTTTGCAGATTACACTGGTTAGAATGGTTGGTCTATAATCTCCTGGTTCTGCCTTATCTCCTTTTTTGAATAGTACAATGTGATGTTCCCTTCTTTCCACAGTTGAGGAACCAAACCTTGGCACATAGACGAATTAAATATAATTGTTATAGGCTTTGCTATTGTTGCACTAAGCTCCATGAGCATTTTAGGGTGAAGACCATCTGGACCACATGATTTGTTTATATTCAGATTTTGTAATAATATTAGTATTTCACTTTCTTTGAAAGTTTTCTCTATGCATTCCTGCTGGACCTCTATAGGATGAATCAATGGTAGATCGCCCTCCAGTTCAATTGTGAATACACCACCGAAGTTAGCCAGGACGCTTTTTCCTTATCTGTTGTCGATTTCCTTTCTTCCCCTTCTTCTGTCTTAAATTTTAGTTCTGATATACCAGTGTTAGTTTTTCTCTTAGAGTTAGCATATTTCCAAAACAATTTGGGGTTGCTCTTAACATTTTTTGCAATTTCTTTCTCCTTATTAGCTTTTGCTTTCCTGATTGCGCTTTTAACTTGATTTCTTGTTTTGGCGTATTCCTGATACTTTTTTTTGTCCCCAGTTTCCTTGTATCTTTTTGATCTTCTGTATGGTTTTAGTATTCAGAGGAATATAGTTGTGTTTCTTAGCTTTTTTGCTGGCTTTTGTATTTATATGTGGTATATATTGATTTTTTGCCTCATTGAACTTGGTCATAAAAATGTCAAACTGCTGCACAGAACTTTATCCTTCTAATATATCATTCCAGTCACACTGAAGAAAGGTATTCCTATTAGTGTAATCCCCTTTGAAATAATTCCATCTCTCAGTTTTGCATGATTTTTCTTCACAGTAGCATTGGAATACAAATTTTAGGCTACAATGATCGCTGTTTCCAAGTGGGCTAGTGTAATTCAGCTCTTCTATCATATTCTCATCATTTGTCAGTATTAGGTCCAGTGTGCTTGGTTCACAATTTTCTCTCATTCTTGTGTATTCCAGGACATGTTGGAACAGATAGCTATCTTGGTTGACCAGTTTTTCCAATCAATTTTGGGAAAGTTAAAATCCCCCATTACCATGATATGTGATAATTTCTTGTCCTTTGATACCATGGTTAATAGCTTGTTCAGTTCGTCTAGGTTCTCTGGACTACTACTTGGACTTTATATTTACAACCCAGTAACAACATTCAGTTCGTCTAGGTTCTCTGGACTACTACTTGGACTTTTATACCTACAACCCAGCAACAACATATCTTTGTTGTTTAGCTTAATTTGTGTCCATACACTTTCTTCAAATTTCACGTTGAATCTAATTTCTTCTGCTTTCAGCTTCTTATTAACATATAATGCTGCACCTCGTTTGCTAGGGCTTGTTGATTCACTTAAGAATAGTTCATATCCTTCCAATTGGAGTTCTGCTTTCTCAGGCAAATATCTGCAATTTTTGGGGTAAATTTCTGTTATCCCAATCACTTCATAACTATTTTTTCCATCCTGTATTCTTGTCATCAATTCACCCAGTTTGTTTGGCAAACTGTCTGCATTTGTATAAAAGCACTGTAGGTCATTAAAATCCATCACCTTGTTTACATTGGTTTCTGTTAAAACTTGACTATTTACATTGTTTTTGGGGCGTCTTACTCCTTTTTCTTGACTTTTACCACCCTCCTGTCTCCGGGGGGTCCTTTTACCAGGTATTTGTATTTTACCGGCTGGTTATTTTCCTCCAATACATCATTTTTGTTCTTAGCTTCTGCTAGTTTTTCTCTATTTTGTAACCTTTCCTTCTTTGTCATGTCATGAGTTATACGTAGCTACTTAAACTTGTCTTCTGCAGTTGCTAAATTCTTCACATGAGCCATGAATGACCCCTTTGCCATTTTCATCCTCAAAAATGACCCTCACTGGTCTTGGAATTTCAGAATCTACATTCTTTTTGCCGAGTCTGGTTACATTCTTTACCGTCTGTTTAATTGTACCAGTAATTTTGCAAAGTTCATTTACTAGTGCTATATCTTCTTCTTTTCTCTGTTCTGGTTCAGTTTTCTTCGACTCTTCGGCTTTAAATATTATAATATTAGTTTTTCGAGCCACACTCTCTTCGAATTCTTCCAACTGACTTGTCAGTGTCCCGTCCTGGTCATTTCCACTTGTGGCGGCGCTCTCTTTGTTTTCTTCGATCAAAGCTTTGACTTCATCTAGTTCAACCTTTTTGTCTAATTTACTCTCCATTTCATCTAGCCGTTTTTTGTACTTACTGAAGTATGACTTGATGTTCTTTAATAAATATTGCAATGACTTGTATCTTGACTTAATTTACTTTTTGTAAGTTTTGTCGTGACAATGTGTTATTACTTAATTGACTTTGTGACTCTAGCCTTGACTCTTTGACAGTCTTTGTCATTACTTGATGTTCTTTAATAAATATTACAATGACTGTATCTTGACTTAAATTACTTTGGTAAGTCTTGTCGTGACAATGTGTTATCACTTAATTTACTTTGTGACTCTAGCCTTGACTCTTTGACAGTTTTTGTCATTACTTGATGTTCTTTAATAAATATTACAATGACTGTATCTTGACTTTGGTAAGTCTAGTTCGTGACTCTCTATCATTACTTAAACGTATAATGTCATTAATATATACTTTCAAAACATGAGTATAAAACGTCGTTTGGTGAAATTCGACCAGAAAACGTGTAGTTTCGTTGTTTTGTGCGTGTGCAGCAGCATCATTAATTATGCATGTCCCAATTTCTGAACTACGTACGCAATGGCACTACAGCATGAGTTTAAACTCTCAACGCTTCCTTCAATACCATCCAACGGCCATGTTGGTGACCTATGGTAATTCTTGTTTTATTATAAGTCGCCAAAAGTTCTTTCCTGTTTCTTTTTCTAGCAGAATCATGCAGTTAAAATTATCCTATGATGGCGTCGACAACAGGCTTTGCGCATGCATAGTAAAATGTCACATTAAGGTGTTCGAGATGTGCTTTCATGAAAATAAAACTAAATGGATGGACTTTTTACTTTAAAACTCGATAATTAGTGTTAATTTATGTTTGTAATGTACTCCTTTAAAAAAATATAAAACATCACCAAAATCAATGACATTATACATTTAACTTACTTCTGTAAATCAAGTCGTGACTCTGTATCATTACTTAACTTACTTCGGTAGATCAAGCCGTGACTCTGTGTCATATCTTATCTTGCTTCGGTATATCAAGCCGTGACTCTGTGTTATTACTCAACTTACTTCGGTACTTCAAGCCGCGACTCTGTAGCATTACTTAAGTTACTTCGGTAAGTCAAGCACTGACGCTGTGTCATTACTTAGCTTACTTCAGTAAACATAGCCGTGACTCTGTATCATTACTTAACCTACTTCTGTAAATCAAACCTTGACTTTGTGTCATATCTTAACTTACTTCGGTATGTCAAGCCGTGACTCTGTATCATTACTTAACGTACTTCTGTATAGCAAGCCGTGACTCTGTATCATTACGTAACTTACTTCGGTATATCAAGCCGTGACTCTGTATCATTACTTAACTTGCTTCGGGATATCAAGCCGTGACTCTGTATCATTGCTTATCTTGCTTCTGTATATCAAGCCGTGACTCTGTGTCATATCTTAACCTGCTTCGGTATATCAAGCCGTGACTCTGTATCATTACTTAGCTTGCTTCTGTATATCAAGCCGTGACTCTGCATCATTACTTAACTTGCTTCTGTATATCAAGCCGTGACTCTGTATCATTACTTAGCTTACTTCTGTATATCAAGCCGTGAGTCTGTATCATTACTTAACTTACTTCTGTATATCAAGCCGTGACTCTGTATCATTATTTAACTTGATTCGGTATATCAAGCCGTGACTCTGTATCATTACTTAACTTGCTTCGGTATATCAAGCCGTGCCTCTGTGTCATATCTTAACCTGCTTCGGTATATCAAGCCGTGACTCTGTATCATTACTTAACTTGCTTCGGTATATCAAGACGTGACTCTGCATCATTACTTATCTTACTTCGGTATATCAAGCCGTGACTCTGTATCATTACTTAACTTGCTTCGGTATATCAAGCCGTGACTCTGTATCATTACGTAACTTACTTCGGTATATCAAGCCGTGACTCTGTATCATTACTTAACTTGCTTCGGGATATCAAGCCGTGACTCTGTATCATTGCTTATCTTGCTTCTGTATATCAAGCCGTGACTCTGTGTCATATCTTAAGCTGCTTCGGTATATCAAGCCGTGACTCTGTATCATTACTTAGCTTGCTTCTGTATATCAAGCCGTGACTCTGCATCATTACTTAACTTGCTTCTGTATATCAAGCCGTGACTCTGTATCATTACTTAGCTTACTTCTGTATATCAAGCCGTGAGTCTGTATCATTACTTAACTTACTTCTGTATATCAAGCCGTGACTCTGTATCATTATTTAACTTGATTCGGTATATCAAGCCGTGACTCTGTATCATTACTTAACTTGCTTCGGTATATCAAGCCGTGCCTCTGTGTCATATCTTAACCTGCTTCGGTATATCAAGCCGTGACTCTGTATCATTACTTAACTTGCTTCGGTATATCAAGCCGTGACTCTGCATCATTACTTATCTTACTTCGGTATATCAAGCCGTGACTCTGTATCATTACTTAACTTGCTTCGGTATATCAAGCCGTGACTCTGTATCATTACTTATCTTACTTCGGTATATCAAGCCGTGACTCTGTGTCATTACTTAACGTACTTCGGTATATCAAGCCGTGACTCTGTATCATTACTTAACTTCCTTCTGTATATCAAGCCGTGACTCTATATCATTACTTATCTTACTTCGGTAAATCAAGCCGTGACTCTGTGGCATTACTTAACGTACTTCGGTATATCAAGCCGTGACTCTGTATCATTACTTAACTTGCTTCTGTATATCAAGCTGTGACTCTGTGTCATAGCATATCTTGCTTCGGTATATCAAACAGTGACTCAGTATCATTACTGATATTACTTCTGTATATCAAGCCGTGACTCTGTGTCATAACTTAACTTACTTCGGTATATCAAGCCGTGATTCTGTATCATTACTTAACTTGCTTCGTTATATCAAGCCGTGACTCTGTATCATTACTTATCTTACTTCGGTAAATCAAGCCGTGACTCTGTGTCATTACTTAACGTACTTCGGGAGGAGGGAGGGATACGATACAGATGATAGAACAGTTAGTGGTATTTTGTCATTACAATTAATTTTTTTATTTTATCGAGGCCATACTTTCTGTGCTTGTCGCTATGTGTACTTCGAATATAAGGGTTGGCTTGTTCTACACGATTTCGGAAAATATTATGTCGATCTCCGCTTTGGGTATAACAATAGCTGTTCATGTTGCATTTGCGTTTCCAGGAGTTAGCACTTGACACATCTAGCTCAACGTGTTGTTCTGTTACTAAGCAGACGTCCTTGTCATCTCGTCATAAAGTAGGGCCAGGGTGGCTCAATGGGCTAGGTAGTTGGATTACCTAGCAAACTCAAACAAGCATATCACCAATACGGCGTGGGCTCGCCCCCGGATTTGTGAATTACAAAATGGGTGCACTCGACTCGCAGCCGCAAGTGATATAGTTGACTAGTTGCTTGCCCATGGTCGGTGGTTCTCTCCGGGTACTCCGGCACTTTCCACAACTAAAACTGGTCGCCATGATATAGCTGAAATATTGATGAAAGTGGCGTTAAAACACCAAAAATCAATCAAATCAGATCGTTATAAAGTGACTTGTTCTCTGTCATGCTATACACTGTATGATAATAACACATTTCTAACTTCGCGTTAATCACTTACTCGAACTCCTTAATTATTCATTTACATGAAGTTTATTATTATTTTCAGTCCTTCCAGGTGCCGATTGTGGTGTAATAACAGGGGCTGCTCCAACTAGTCCAGCTTGTAGAATAAATCAGTCGGGTGTAATTTGTGAAATTCGTCTTGTAAGTATCACAAAATATTTGATTGATTTTATTATTAAAACTAAGGTTCTCCTCCCTCAGACATAGGTGACCTTGGTCTATTTTGGTGATACTGTTTAGACCCTTTGGTTTACTTGCTTCCAAAACTTTTAAAATTATTTGGTTTTCCCATAGCCAGAAATGATAGGTGATTTGCTCATTTGCATATTCAAAATGGCGGTTCAAAGAGAATTTGGATTTTAACATATAGTTGAATGGGAAACTTTCTGTTAGCTTGGGCCGGACAATTTTCCGGGATAAAAAATCAAACTATGCACCGGTTTGAACAATATCTCAAAATTTTACAGCTGTACCATGAAAACTCAAGGTTCCTACCCAGTTTCAAATTTTGAAGCGTAAGCACCATTCAAAAGCATTGAGAAGAAGTGAAAAAATGCATCCTGCACGGTTTTCAAGACCTAAATGCACTTTTCTTACAATCCCCATTCTAGTTGCCGGGACAAATTCGGTCAGTTCCGGTAACATTGTTGAGGAATATTTCTTCGATAAATATTTTGCTGAAAAATTAAAGGTTCCCACGATAATTTAAAAGAGGGCTTCACAAGTTTTTTTTACCTTTCTAGTAGAGATTCAATAGGGGTTCACGCCAAAAAAATCTACTATTTCGTAAAACTGCCTCTGCTAGACATAGCATTATTTGAGTAAGCACCGCATTCCATTGTAAATGTAAATAAACAATTAAAAAAGGCTCCACAAGGGTATTTTTTTATTTCGACAAAATAACAGAAGAAGTACATGTAGATCTAACTGTAATACAATTGGTAACTAACAATACTGCTGATATATAAAGTTCCAAAAATTTAACAATATATATACTAAACGATTTCAATGACATACTAGCCATACTAATACGTATGTGGGGCAGTAATTGAAAAAAAAATGCACAATATATTTTTTATTTACATACTTTTATTTCGTGGAAAAAAGGGGGGGGCAGTGCATTAAATATATTTTCGATCTTTTACACACATCATCGGATTCCTAATAAATATATGATGACAATTAATTTTGATACGATCACAAATAATTATGAAGTTATTTATGTGATCAAAACTGTGATGAATTATTATTTAAAGATAATAGATACGAGTTTTCATCAGCATCTTCCAAATATGGTTCAACGTTTATTTGCTGACGTCATACATGACGCGATTTAGTTTATGAATATTCATGAGCAAAATCACCCATGATTTCTGGCTATGCAACCTTTTCGACTTCGATCGTACTTGAAATGAAGGCTATTCCAGATACGCTTCGTGCGCACTAAATTTGATATCTCCTTTTTATTTTATTTTTCTCGAATATATTATGTATAAAGTTCAAGATTATGAATTTTAAGATTTTTTCAACAAAATTGCTAATCCAATTATAAGTGAGAATTTGCATTCTACTTTCACGCGTAGAAAGCACTTGCATGGCCGCTTCATTTCTGATTGCCGAGTGAAAATAAGGAACAAACGTAGTATCAATCAAAAGGACGAATTAGATACCATACAACAGCAGGTTAGGTTTATGGTGCTTAACATCACTTTCAACAATATTTCAGTTATATCGTGGTGGTTCAAACGACAGCAAGCTCGATATAATATAATATGAGAGAAACGCAACTTTCACGAATATTTCAGTTATATCGTGGCGGTCAGTTTTATTTAATGGTGGAAGAAACCGGATGTACCCGATGTATACCACCGACATGCGCGAATGTTGGGGGTCAAAACTTTAGAGTAGTGAGAAGGACTGATTGCACAGCTATATATAAATCAGTCATACTAACAAGATCGTGGTAACAGAGAACCTTCAAATCCACAACAATAAACTCATATAATATAAGCAATAATCACAACTTTTCTTTTGCAAGTGTAATAACCCAGTTTTATATTGAATATACCTTTCCTTATAGGATGGAGCCACATGCTTTTGTCCAGCAGGTACAGGCTGAAGTTAACTGCGTTTGTACATCTTCAACAGAAAACAGATAATAACTGGGAAAAGATTTCAATTTTCAATAAATAACCTTGTATTTACTATTTCATGTCAGCACTGTGTCATGACAACATAGACAATATCAATTTATACAAAAGCAAAACACTTAGTTAAATACTTTCTATACAAAACCAGAGGCCTTCGTAACATAGCTCAATAGAAGAAGAGTTTGAAGATACCAAAAGGGTAATCAGAATCCGTAAAACGAAGGAGACAACTCAATGGCCAAAAAAATAAAAAAACAAAAACAGAAAACATCGAAATGTTCAAATCCTACATTTCCTGGGATGCAAAACGTTGACTTTATCTTATCATTGTAAGAAAGGATCCGAAAATTTCCGAACGTCTGATAAAACTGCATGATTTCAACTCTCGTTTTGTATCCCAGGAAATGTAGGATTTGAACTTTTCGATGTTTAGATCGATAATTGGATGTGTTTTAAGGTGCCCAAAGGATAAATTATGTGACAAATTAATGCAAAATGGATTAACAAAAAGATCCGTACAAGCGATAGGGTCAGAAATTGAAGAGAAATAAAAATAGAAGGAGTTGAAGTGAGGAAGGGTTAGTAATGGCGTCCTCCCTTGTGATTTTTAAGTGGGTAATACATTGACAGTAAAAAAAGTCAGTGGGGCAAATTTAGTGGCCGGGAGCAAATCCCTGTGCCTAGATAACACATTACGACTTCTTATTAGTAGAACAAGTATTTACAAGAATCCCAGCTCCCTGATATCGACTTTGACTCAATTATCTTATTCCAAAATTGTTGTTGAAATAATGAAGTTGATATAATTATCTCAGATAATTGTTATATGTATTTTGTACCTGGTCAATTTAGCTCGGATTGATATATAATGGACAACAGTCAGATTCAATGTTCCAAAGCGTTCAATCGACGCTGTATTTATACCCTCCGGGAAAATCATTGCGCCGCTCACAGAACTTATCACTAACGCCGTGCGCACTAAATTTGATATCTACGTTTTTATAGCAATTATATTCCGTGGTGTGCACAGCATAGATTATGCATCTAGTTTCATAAATCAGTGAAAGTTTGCCCTTGCTTCAATAGCAAACATGTAGATATCAAATTTACTGCGCACGACGCGTTTCTGGAATATATATCAAAAGTTAATAATAAAAGAATAAAATGATACCACAGATGCAGCTAGGCATGCTTCATATCTTGACATACACCTCGAAATTGACAGCAATGACCGGTTAAGATCAAAACTACGACAAAAGAAATGATTTCAATTTTCCCATTGTGAACTTTCCATTTATATGTAGCAAGATTCCAGAAGCACCTGCATATGGAGTATAGATCTCTCTGATGATCCGATATTCCATTCCAGAGCTTGTGGTTCCGATCAGGATTTCCTTGCAGCTTACGAGGAAGCTACTGAACCAAGAGTTCCTATTGGTCAAGTTGAAGTCATCACATCGGAAATTTACGGTCACCATCTCAGCTGGTTAACCTTTACGGAATATCTGTCACAAATGACAACGGATATGTTCCACTTGTCTTAATCCCTTCACAGTCCTTGTTTGTAACTAGAGTAACACGATGGGTGCCATTAGTGGATCAGGAACTGCTTAGTCTTCTGAGGCACCTGAGTTATCCCCTGGCTTTTAGTAGGATTCGTGTTGCTCAATCTTTAGTTTTCTGTGTAGTCTTTTGTTGATCGTTGTTTGCCCTTTTATCCTTTTGCGTTTGGCCATTGTGTTGTCTGTCCTTCGATTTACGGATTTGTATTACCCCTTTGATATATTCAAACTCTTAGCAACATATTTATGAATTGAAAGATCAGCTATTAATTATTAATAACATACCACTTGGAGTTAACTCTTACTTAAGTTATCATCAAAATACTGTTAACCGGTAGTAGTCATTCAATAAACTGACGATTTCCATTTATATGAACAAGCATCTGTTACTATGGAATCCCTGTGAAAGCTCACCAATAAAGGTGTTATAGGACAGTTAATGTGAATGAATTGGCATATGTTTACATGCTGTTTATCACCTGAACATGTGAATTCAATCCAAATACATATAATCCTGATAAAGATTCGAAATTTTACGACCAAAGAGATGATTTCAATTTCCAAATTGTGAACTTCCCATTTATATGTAACAATATTCCAGCAGCACCTATCATGATTTCTTTGATAGAGGGTTGCTGCTAACAAGAAAGCTACTGAACCAAGGGTTCCTCTTGGTTAAGGTGAAGTCATCACATCGAAAGTTTACGGTCACCACCTGAGCTGGTTAACCTTTATGGAATATCTGCGCTACAAATGACAACGGATATGTTCCACTTGTCTTAATCACTTACAAACCCTTTTTTGTTCATGACTTGTCACCTGGTTTGTAACTAGATTAACACGACGGGTGCCACTAGTGGAGCAGGAACTGCTTACCCTTCCGGAGCATCTGAGTTCACCCCCGGTTTTTAGTGGTGTTCGTGTTACTCGATATTTAGTTTTATGTATATGTTTTGTAGATCGTTGTTTGTCCCTTTGTACTTTTTCGCTTGGCCATTGTGTTGTCTGTTCTTAATAAAGGAATTCTGATTACCCCTTTGGTATCTTCAAACTCTTCTTGCCTACAATTTATGATAGAGTTATCTCTCTTTGTTTATGTGTAATTCTTATGAAGACTTCAAACTTAGACCATTGTGTTGTCTGTCCTTCAATGTACGGCTTCTGACTACCTCTGGTATCGTCAAACTTTTCTTATCTTCCTTTGTTCAAATTAATTCTTCTAAAAACCCATTCCAATAGTGATATGGATGTACATTAATTTATGGTTCATCCCACGTGACAATACAGCTGGCATAAGCTTTTATGAAAGACATAGGATCCCCATAGGAACGTTTCTGTAAAGTCTGGGGTCTTGAAATGCAGTTTTTGTGGTCAAATAAGAGGTCTGGTGGCCATTTGGGATGTCGAATCGCTCTGAAAAGCAGCAACATTTATTGCGGACCTTTGACGAACGTTTCTGGCAAGTCTGGTGACTGAATTTCTTGAGAGGGAGTCTAAAATGTTTCTGCTAATGTGCTTAACGCCACTTTCAGTAATATTTCAGATATATCGTGTTGGTCAGTTCTATTGATGGAGGAAACCGGAGGACCCGGAAAAAACCACCGATCTGTCGCAAGTCACTGACAAACTTTCTTACATAATGTTGTATCGAGTACACAGCGCCATGAACGGGGTTCGAATTCTCAACTTTAGTAGTGATAGGCACTGATTGCACATAAAGTTGTAAATCTAACTACCATACGATCACGACGGCCCCGAAATTACTTCGAAATGATGTCCAATATTTGTCCGACAATACATACGTCAGAAATAAATCATATCGGGAATTTATCACGACTTTGTTTATACCATCAATGACGGGTGCCACCATTGGAGCAGGGACTGCCTACCATTCCGGAACACATGAGTTCAACCCCGATTTTAGTGGGGTTCGTGTTGGTCGATCTTTAGTTTTCTGCGTAATGTTTTGTAGATAGTTGTTTGTCCTTTTTTAATCATTGTGTTTTCTGTCCTTCCTCGATTTACGGATTCTGATTACCCCTTTGGCATATTTAACCTCTTCTTCATATTAGAGAAGGCAATAATCAATCAAAGTTAACTTGTTCTCATCACGAAAAAAGCGGAAATACTGCTTTCTCCATTGAAATTAAACAACAATCAAATTATCTAGATTGGTTTAATACTACATTTGCCGAGTGGTATCGTTGAATTAGTAAAAAAGGACATCGATGTAAATGAACATGATAAATCATCAAATTTAATACTTAAACAAATTGAAGAAAAGCTACAAACATTGTATTGCCATTCTGCATTCCACAGTCACAGTAGGGTTTTCAATAATGATCATAACTCATACCCTAAAATGAGTGTTAAATGGCACCTAGCCTTTCGGTCTGCAGTTGGTTTACGTCCTTACGGTTTTTGTTGGTTTCATGTTGTTCAATTTTTAGTTTCTGTTTACACCATTTTGTAGATCATTGTTTGTTCTTTTGTCCTTTTTCTTTTGGCCAATTCATTGTCTTTCATTTGATATACAGCTTCTGATTTCCTCCTTGGTATCTTCAAACTTTTCTTCTGAAATAATAATTGATGGTCACATCAGATTGCAACATAATGCTGAATCTTCTATTAGAACCATTCATAGATGAATCCTGTTATGTCTTGGTCCAAATATCGCAATAATTTTGCTTCCCTTTACGATTTTTACAATTGGATTTTGGAACTGTTCTGACACAGTGTGGTATTTTTTGTTTTTCATTTTTTAGTACATGTATATGCTTTTCTTTCCTCTCTCCAAATGTTCAATAATCAGAAATTACTATGTACTGTGGTGTGGTGGCCATATTGAATTGAATATAGGACGAACATGAAACGTGGAGGCTATTTTTAAAGCTATTCCTTGGAAAGTTTTGGTTCTACTAATCGCCATGCAATTCCATTGAGTAGACAAGAGTAACGAGAGTAAGTGAGTGATTGTTGTTTGATGCCAACTCGGCAAAGCTTCAGCTATAGCATGGCAAGAACAAGTTAATTTCCAATGAAATGATGATGAAGTCCGCTTTGTACTAGACCAACATACTTAGTTGAATTTTCAGTTCACCTTGCCAAAGGCAATGTGAGCTTTTGCCATCACTTGGGGCCCGTCGTCCGTTATCTTTTCATATTTTAATCTTCTCCTCTGAAACACCTTAGCCAAATGAACTGAAACTTGGTAGGAAGCATCTATGGATGGTCCTCTATAAAAATTGCTCATTTCGTCCCGATCCGATAACAAACATGGGAACAGTGGCAACTATTGTTTCTGATTGGTTGATTTCTAAAAAAAATCTTCTCCTCTGAAACCGAATAGCCAAATGAACCGAAATTTGGTAGGAAGCACCTATAGAGGGTTCTGTATAAAGTTTGATCAAAACAGAATGAAAGATGAGCGACACAGGCTCACCCTCTAGTTTATAGTTCACTGAAACAACAGTCCGTGGATAGACACGTCGCCCCACTCAGACACATTATCCTGATTCTGAGCCAACCAATCTTTGCTCTTTCTCCTTAATGCTGGGTGAAACCAAAAAATACCAATTTTATAGTCTTTAGTTTGACCCCATCGGTGCTCGAACCCACGATTTACCGCACTCGAGGCGAGTACGCCTACCAATACACCACCGATGAGGTTGACAGGAGTAAATGGCTAAACAAAACAAAAATGTTAAAATACAGTCATACCAGAATTTATTTCAAAATAATCCTCATACATCAAACAAACATTTGCTCTATCAGCTTAACATAACACTATAACTCAAGCAAGCAACATGTTGTCAATAAGAATGGGGAATTTCCAAGTTCCTACAAAAATAGAACCCATTCACTTAAAATAAACTGAGAAAGAAGCAAATTGTCAATAAGAATGGGGAATTTCCAAGGTCATACAAAAATAGAACCCATTCACTTAAAAATAAACTGAGAAAGAAACAAACAGCAACTTCTGAAATTTATGATGAAATAATGTATAATTTTATCCAATATTTCAGAAATAACTACATTCTGAAACAAGTTACACAGTGCTTGTCATTTCCTCTATGTCTTCAATATAATGTTTAAGGTATTTGTAATTGAATATTCTTGACCATATGAATGTAATACATGTACAATTTTGCTTGACTTAAATTTGAAAAAAAAACATACTGTATATTTTAGGAGAAAAAAATGTTGTGTTTTAAATTTTGCTAAGTTAACAATAAGTTTTCATTTCAAGAAAACATTCTTTTTTAAATTTAATTTCAGTTTAAGAAAAAATGACATGACCTGATTAACATCCGAGATCAAAGGTCAAGAATTCCCAATAATATTTGTTATCATTAGTTAGTTTTTATTGAATTCTGTATTTTCTGTATTTAAAAAATAATGAATCCAAACACAGATATTGTGGGCACTTAACATTACAAAAACAGCAACCCCCTGCCCCTCCTTAGACCATTCATGGGTGGTGACAATCTGAAGAAATTATTTAAATAGCATGCTTTGTCACATGAGAGTTCAGTTGCAATGGGCAACCATTGACATAATCTTCAACAACATGAAGACGGTAATATTTTGGCAGAAGCAGAAAAAGAGTAGAAGTCATATATGGAGTAAAATAGACCACCATCCAAAACATCAACATATTCAAAGACATTACAAAATGTACATCTAATCAAACAATAGGCTAGTCTCAAAAAAGGCTATGCTAAAAAAATTCTTAGTTTTAGAACCGAATGGATCATGGGTTAACATTAACAATAAAAGTACTAAATAATGATATTCATATCAACTGAATACTCATTACAGTAACTTGGTCAAAGCAGATAAGCAAATGATGACATTCTTCTTTCTTAGTTTAAGCATATTTTATTTGCCAATTAAACAGACAAAATGGATTAGACACAAGTTAAACAAACTTATGAAGTCTTCTCCAAATTACAATATGTTACAATAAAGAAGTACATAAAAGGCATGCATTACTATATGTAGCACTAATAACGAATCAATGATAAATATTCACAAACAGAAAGAAAAATTAAATTAAGATGGATTCATATGATGTGCATGTTCACTCAATTCAATTCCAGTTATACAATAAGGAATCTTTTTGAACATTTAATATAATCAAAAACATATTTAAATATAATTCAATATTGTTCATAAGTTAAATTATCATTGCCACATGTCAGAAATTCAATATCTAGAGGGTAGCAGGTTGTAACCCTGTTGATATTGCCTATCAATATAGTTCTGGCTTGTATGTATATAGGACAATCCAAAAAGAAATGTTTAAATTTTCAAGGGCTGCACCACATCGACAAGATGGGTCAGATACGATTCCAACTCGAAATAAATCAAAATTCAAAAACGAAGCTGAATTTCTTAGCTGAGTTAAAATAATATTCAATTTTCGAGGACCACAAAAAAAAATGCTTAGGGACAGAATGATTTTCAGTTTCGTCGAATTTCTTTAATTCAGATTCGAATTTTGATAAAGTATCAACGTTTCGAATATTGTCTTCTCCGATGATGATCAAGGTACATTCCTCATTTGATGAATTTTAACTCAGGTTTCTTTAGCACTGTTCCTACATACATTGTTGATACTCCCCTAACCCCTCAATGTGACAATTTATCTTAGGAGTCCATGTCCAAACAGTTTTTTTTTAATCAAAAATATATATACCCTTCTCCTCCCCCCCCCCTCCCCCCCCCCCCCCCCAATGAAATGGAATTTTACATTGCTTTCAAGCTCTAAATGTCCAAGTCCAGTGGAATCTGTCTAAACCAAACCCTGAGTAAACCAAAAACCTGCCTAATCCATACAGACTTTACAGTCCCATCTACCAAATGTCTATCTAATTTGACCCTGTGTAAACCAAGCACCTGTCTAAACTGAACAAATTCTTCAGTCCCAAGGGGATTCGGTTTAGACAGGTTTGACTGTATTTTATTTATACCGCTATGCTTTACGTAAAGACAAATGTATATGATTAAAGGGGACAGTCAATGTCATAAATACATCTGATCAAATGAGAAGTTACCTGTCCCTGCATAATACATCTCTATTACGAGAACTCCCATGTTGTTTCATTGCATTAATAAAATCAATGTTCTAATTAACTGACACTTGGTACGAATCGAGTCAATTCTGTCAAATTCTACACTGTGCATTAATAAACATTGAAAGTTATAGTGAAAACCATGAGTTATCTCCCTTCACTAAATTACAGTAAAACTTTTTGTTGCATTATCTCCCTTACAATAATAATTATCTCCCATGTAAAAATAATCATCTCCCTTACAATAATAATTATCTCCCTTGTAAGCATAATTATATCCCTTGACAAAAATAATTATCTCTCTTGTACAAATAATTATCTCCCTTGTCAAAATCAATTATGGATAAAAGGTCAAGTCATAGCTTGACATAACCTTATTAGAAAAGGGAAATAACCCACTTGTTTCTTGCAAAGCAGGTGCATTCAATTTTGAATGATAATGGTCAGTACCTCACTATCTTCATCTCATCTGACATTGTGAGTTTTGCAGAGTAGCGTGAAAGAAATTAAATTCAAAGATCCAAATTTTCAGTCTATTGCTCGTTAAAGATATATTCGTGGATTCTTAAATTCCTTAATTTTCGAATTTCCAAAATAAAATATATCAAAATATAGATACCTTGTTATTCATAGGTGCTGTCCCTGTTAATTGAAAAACTTTTTGAAAATCTTAAAAATTCGTGGATCCACGAAAATTGTGACAATTATTATCCCGTATATCAACTTCTACAGAAATTTCTATGTTAAATGACGAGTAACTCGCTCATACTATGGCAGCACAAAATATCTGAAATCACAATCTTATTTCATTGTCTTTACATTCATTATCAACCCCACAAAATTGATAGATATTTGAAAATTGGTAAGTAAATTAATTACATATGTATGGCATATGAAACCTTTCAAAATTTTCATTTTTACATTATTAATCATTGGCAGTACTATAAAGCAGATCCTGTAGGATCACTAGCAAATTCCACACAGATGTAAACTCTAACGGCCACGATGAACTGATGTATAGATCTTACAATTTTCAGATGACAAAACTACAGTGTTGGTTGATTGATGGTGTTTAATGCCACTTTCCACAATATTTCAGTTATATGGTGGCGGTTTTATTGGTGGAGGAAACCGGAATACCCGGAGAAAACCACCGACCTGTCACAAAACTACAGGGAGGGTAAAATATTTTTTTAGTGCTTATCCCTATGAAACTAGTTTTATAGAGCACCTATAAAAAGAAAGTGCTGGATTAGTTTTTGTTCCTTTCTCTTTCCACATTAAAAAAAATAGTAAAATTATCAGATTGAACTACAAATATTCTATTAAAATTGGGTGGAAGGAATTTCGACATATTTTTCTTTAAAAAACTATACTGTGAAATCATTATTAATCGTACGGTTCTAATTTTCGTGAATTTTGTGGTTCACTTAAATCACGGAAATTAAAATCCAACGAAATACAATTGTCGCATTGATGGATTCCTGTAGTGTTTGAAACCACGAATTCAAGAAGCCATGGATCAATGCATTTCGCAGAAACCACGAAAATTAGGTGCCAACGAATACATGTACTTTCACAATAAATCAATTATTGTGACATTATTGTACCTGAGTTCGCGGGTAAATAGTTTTGATTCCACCTTCCTGTATTGATCAGATTATACATGTCTAATCAACTTATATGTATACACAGTTCATACGTAAATAAACAATAAAAACATGAGACAAACAAAGTCTAAAAACAACACGTGGTGTAATGTTGGGCACTAAATTTCTTGTAAACAGTCTTCATGATATACCTGTCAATAAGATGTTATGCTGCCAAACGGAGGCAACTCCAAAAAACCTCAATAATTGTTTTAATGAATTAATTACAAAATGATAATATCTAAATAACACCTGCAAAAAATGATTCTTATATGGAACACCACAGTTGACATAAACAATGACTTACTGACACCCGTAAACTACATACAATGCCATTTTGTCATTTTGTGCAATTTGTACCATAAATGTTGGAACTGAACTCCGACAGGTCGATTTGAGAAAAAAACAAATAAATATCTGTTGAAAGTAAACTATCAAAACATATTTCAGGAAAAAATAGAAACAGCATGAGAAAAGTTATCTTTTTTAGCAAAAACTTTGTACATGAAAGGTGAGTAATTACTCATTTTCCCATGATGACCACATTATCAGTAGAAAATGTGAGTAATAACTCGTTTTACCAGGATAGTAAAATCATCACCACAACATTTGAGTAATTTAACTCACTTGCCCAGAAGAGTCAAATCATCAACGCAAAATGTGAGTAATCACTTGTTTTCTCAGAATGACCAAATCATCAGCACAAAATATGAGTAATTTAGCTCATTTTCCCAGAATGACAAAATCCTCAGCAAAAATATGAGTAATTTATCTCATTTCCTCAGAATGGTCAAATCATTAAAACAAATTTGTAAGTAATTACAATAGCATGAATAAAAATAAGTTGAATAAGAAACTGCCGTTTACTCCCAACATCAATAATGTGTAAAGGAACGCTATATTGCCCTATTTTACTGTAATAAAACTCCAATCACATAACCATACTTCAGTTATTCCTCCTTTACACCTTAAAAAATATTCAGTGACAAAATCAAGAATATCGTTGGCGCTTACCATATTTTTACAAAAATCTTCCAATAAATTGCCACTCGTTCCCTTTCCCACCAACCCATCACAGTCATCGTACGGAAAATTTGAATTTACTGGTCCGAATCAAATTCTTGAATTCATTTTTATATAGTTCTTAATAAAAATAGGGTCCAATGTTAATCTATGTCCTGCGGTGACTGCCATCTTGGATTTCCGATCGGCAAACAAAATCTAAACTTTGTAGAGGACCTTTCAATGATCATTCCTGGGCAGTTTGGTTTCAATTGTCCAAGTGGTTTCAGAGAATAAGCGTTTTGAAACATTTTCCCCATAGGGTCTAATGTTAAACTAAGTTCTGCCGTAGCCGCAATTTTGAATTTCATATCGGAACAAAAAACTAACGTTTGTATAGGACCACACAATGAACATTCATGTACAGTTTGGCTTTAATCATATTTGTAGTTTCTGTGAAGAAGGCATTTGAACATTTTCCCATAGGTTCCAATGTTAATCTATGTCCTGCAGTGGCGGCCATCTTGGATTTCCGATCCACATAAAAGCATAAATTTGGTAAAGAACATTCCAATGGTCATTCATTTACAGTTTGGGTTCAGTCAGTTCATTAGTTTCAGAAAAGAGGATCTTTGAAAGTTCAGCCAATCAGAGCATATTAGTGGCCCTGGCAGCCATGTTGAATATCCGACTGGAACGAAAAACAGGAACTTTGTAGAGGACCATCCAAGGAAAATTCCTGCTAAGTTTGGTTCCAATTTTGGCCTTGTGGTTTCGAAGAAGAAGCTTGAAATGTGAAAAGCTTACAGACGACAGACGACGGACGCCAAGTGATGGCAATAGTTCCCATGGACCTTTGGTCCAGGTGAACTAAGAAGATTATCATGTTTTCTGAAAGATTAGTGAATAAGAAGCAATTATTTTGAAATGGTGTGTTAAACACCAATCAATCAATCAATGAAATGGCGTGTTTCAAAATAAAACAAACAGGTTGTAGATGATGACTCGGATGACGACACGGGTTGAAGTATAATCATATTAAATATAATAGACAGAGAAAAAATGTAAAAATCGAATAAATGTCACGTTAAAGCCAATGCCGAAAATATTTGGAACATGCGTCTGCCAATTCATTAATGTTTAAGAACAGTTGTAACTGTTGAAACTATTTGGGGTCAGATGAATTATTTAACTTATATTGATTATAACACATACATAATACACAAAACAACTTGACACAAAAAAAAAAGACAAAAAAAGAAAAGACTATCCAACCGAAAATCAAACACAAAACGGGCCTCGTATTCATGAAAAGTCAAAACAAACAAACACAAAGGTCGAAACTTCGGATTCCTGTTTTGAATAAGCATTTCGAAGTGGAATAGGTTAAATATATATTTCCAACTTTTAGCTCACGTTTGAGTTGAAAGATAGAACTTGGCTTAGTAGAATAGTTACGCAAAATAATTGCTAGTATCAATGATTCATCAATAATTTTTGCAGTTCTTAGGTATTTTTGACCAATGTTAAGTTGAAAAAAAATAGCTAAAAAAATGACAGTGCTCAATGTCATAATATACCCCCCCTACCCCCCCCCCCCCCCCCCCCACCAAGTCAATCCTCCAATTGATCTCTGGGGTTCTATGATTTAAAAATGTATTAATTTTAAGAGGATTTTTTAATTAGGGAGTTGAACAATCTGAAAACTCATTTTTCGTTCCCTTTCTTACATGTATATAAATTAAAAATGTCATAAGTCCGTTTGACCAGCCTAAAACAGGACTAAAAAATTAATTAAAAATCAACAGTTCAACTTATTGATTTTTTTTCTTCACACATTTACTCATATATCATCTACCTACTTTGACAAATAATTTCAGAATTTTGACACTATTTTCCAAAAAGTTGCCCATTAGATCTCTATGTTAAATATTTGTACCAAATGTGGATATGTGCAGAGGGAGTTAGTATGCTTGTTGTTAACAACTTCTAGTGTAAACAATAACAACAACACATGTGATTTTATTTACATTTCACTGTCATGTGATTACCTAATTTGAATATGTCACCAGAACCCAAGCATGCATGAGATTTTCATTTCACTTTCACCAAGTGACAATTTTGATTCGGCTTCAAAATAATCAAACACTTTTAGTATTAAATCCTGTTTTTCATCTGAAGTTTTGAGAGGCATGACTATCCTTTCTATATAAGTATTGGTAGAGTTCTAAATAAGGGCAGATAATTTTTAATTTGTAAATATTAATTTATGAAAAGACCAAAAAAATGTTGTTTTTTTCTACCTTTATTTTATATTTTTTCTATTATATTTAAAAAATATATATATTAATTACTTGTTTTTTTTATTATGCTTAAATAACATACATAAAACTTGTTTTCATTTTCTAAAAGTATACACAAAGCATGCAAAGCATGGGCTATTTACATGGTATATCTAGTCAATACACATAGGCTTACTTTATAACCATGTTCTTTGAGTTCAAATACTGGACTTTAGAAAACACCAAAACAAAAGTGATTTTATTTAGAATTTAAAGAAGAAGATTTAAAATTCAAAGGCTTGCATTTATACTTTTTACTTTTAAATTTCTAAAAGAATTTCCAATAAAATGTAAAAAGTTAAACTTTGGGTGAAATGAACATCTCATGCATGCTTGGGTTCTGGTGACATTCAAATTAGGTAATCACATGACAGTGAAATGTAAATAAAATCACATGTGTTGTTGTTATTGTTTACACTGGAAGTTGGTAACAACAAACATACTAACTCCCTCTGCACTCCAATATACATGGCCGCTCACTTGTTATCAGCACTTCAATAAAAAGTGGCGGGGCCCAAACCTCCATTCTTAGTGAGATGATGGGATCACAAGGCGAACACGTTAAACATTACACCACCGATGCGGTTCGAAGCATGTTGATGAAACAGAGATATAACCTTTAATAAATCTGTGATGGATACATGTTTATTATCGTAAGCACACTTGTTAAACAGCATGTGCCACCAGTGGAACAGGAACTACTACCTGTTGTGGAGCACTTAGCTCATCCCGGTTTTTAGTGGGAGTGCTCACTCTAGTTTCTGTGCTATATGGACCATTGTTTGTCATTTTGTCCTTTTCATTTTTTTCATTGTATTGTTTGTTCTTCTTCGATTTACAGCTGGGTCCCCGGTGGCTCAATGAGTTAGGTCGTTGGATCTAACAACTCATACAAGCCTATCACCAGTGCGGCTTTGTAAATTACAACAAAGGGTGCACTCGACTCGCAGCCGCAAGTGATAAAGCTTACAAGTTGCTTGCCTAGGGTCGGTGGTTCTCTCCGGGTACTCTGGCTTCCTCCACCACTAAAACTGGTCGCCATGATATAGCTGAAATACTGCTGAAAGTGGCGATAAACACCAAAACTCAAAAATCAATCAAATCGATTTACAGCTTTTGATTACCTCTTTGAAATATTCAGTCTATTCTTATAGAGTTTGTGGATGAAATGATACATGAATTGGATTTTAGAAAATGGCAATGACAAATTCGTTGGAACGTGAACATATGATGTTAAATCAAAATCTTAAAGAAGAAAAGGAATATCAGATATCATATAAAGGACTTATTTATGACTCTTTACAGCGACACTGCTCATCCTATCAAATGCTGTGGTCGATGTTTTACTCACAAGTAGAAAACACTTGCATGAACGTATCATTTCATTAAGATGGGAGATTTGAGCCAGTAAAACTAGCTTACCCGCGTCACTTTTTATTGAACTGTTTCTGCCAAGCCCGGGAATTAGTAGCCATATATGTATTTACTCTACTCCAAACTATATGGTTTATGGTGAGCTAGACAGGTATCCAATTGAAATTGATATAAAAGTAAGGACAATTTCATACTGGGCAAGAATTTTAAGTGGTAAGCAGGCTAAATTTTCAAATGTATTTTATAGGCTTTCTAGAAATTTGAATGAAAATGGTGATACTAATTTAAATTGGGTTTATTTTATCAGAACAATTCTAAATGAGTGTGGATTTACATATATATGGGAAACAGAAAATGTTAATAATAAAGAATGGTTAAAATGTGTTGTGAAACAGCGATTGATAGATCAGTTTGTACAGAATTGGCAAACATCTCTGTCAGATTCTTCAAAAGCATTAAATTATAGGATTTTTAAAACCAAATTCGAATTCGAGGAATATTTCAATATTTTAAATATAGGTGATGCAATCAGACTGTGTAGATTTAGGACAACAAATCACTATCTACCGATTGAAACCGGTAGATGGAGAAATATTGATAGAGAAAATAGGTACTGTAATTTACGTAATTGTCAGAAATTAGGCGATGAATACCACTATGTTTTAGAGTGTTCCTCTTTAAACGATAAACGCAAGCAGCTTCTTCCAAAATATTTGATGAAAAGACATAATGTTGTCAAATTCTTTGAACTTCTATCTACCAAAAAACAATCGCTGTTACGAAAATTATGTATATTTATCAAACATATCAATAAGGTCTTTTGTACTCCTGGCTTACCAACTGTTGTTCCTTAACCTATGTATATTTTGTAAAAAGTCTTGTTATGTTATTATTATGTTGTTATTTTTCTCTGTACCATTGTATTTGGCTGTATGAGAATAAAGATATATATATATTTATTTGGGGTATGGTATGGTATTTATTGTTGTTATTTTATTAGTAAACTTCAGTGATTCAGCTAGGCACCGGTCTATGAACATTTGTCTACCTACTTCTTATTTTGTCCTTTGTCTACTTATTTCTTAAATTGTCCTGAAGAAGTTTATAAAATATAGTTTAAACGTTGTGCATGGTATTGGAGAGGTTTTCATTTTCAATCTGTGTTTTTGTTTGAATGGTTCAAAATGACAAAGAATTGACCCATTAAAACCAAACAAAGTAGACTATTTTGTGGATTTACATCTATAATTTTTTTTATTATAATGATCAATATCCTTTGTACCTATATTTACCGACTGTAGTCGGGCAAACAAATAGAGGATCACCTATTTTGACCCTGTAGATCGGTAACATGTTTTCAACTTTTATGCGGCATAATCTAAATTGATGGAAATATACGAAGGAAAATATTATAATTTTGGTACGAAAAACAAGTAAACTGCATATGCTTTATGACGTCGGTTGATGAATTACGTAACCAGCGTCATTGAACGATCGAGTGGACCTTTATTCGTCTGAGATACCAGTAGACCACACAGGAGTACAAAGTCTAATTTCTGTATAGAAGAGAGGTGAGTCTGAAGAATCTAAGCAAAAAGAAAGGTTAACAAATTAGCTATGTGCCACAGAATTGTTCAAATACAAATAAAAACATTGCTTAAACCTGCCCCCGAGCGGATGATATTTCCACAATGCACAACACGACTACCACATCGCTTCCATGAAAGACTATCACTATGTCCTCATGATTTCCATAAGGATAAGATAAAGAAATAGTTTATTTAAACCAAAACATAGGTATCTAATGAAGATTTCTTATACAGTTTAAAAAGAGATCTACATTTCAATAAAGATTTTATATAAAAAGCAAAATGTAAATTATAATTTTCAGAAACATTTATTTGTGATGCTCGTAGTAGAATAACAAAATATTTTCAAGTTGTAATATTTGTAAAATTTTTGATTTTTTAAAAAGAATATTCCAATGGGACTTGCATCTGATATTTCTCTTTTTATTTTGGTGCTGATTTTCCTTTTAATATTGGATTATATGATAATTTTCATTATTTGTGGGAATGGATATTTTATTAAACCTACATGTATTCACATAAATTAAGGATTTAGTTTTAATATTTAGACTGAGAAATTATGCATATTTTTAAGCAAGTTTTTAGAATCAGAATGACATTTTTTATCTTCTGAATTATATATCAAGGACACACATTGAAATGGTGTGAAATTTAGCAATGGTGATTGTTACATAATTTGGGGTCATAAATAAGGCTTTAATTACAAATTTTATCCACAATACAATTTTTACAAGATGTTTAAAATGATTAAAATGTGCAAATGTATGTTATAATATTTACTAATAGTATAGGATGGAATGAATATTGGTCATAGCAATAAGAGTATTTAGATAATAACTTTTTATCAAGAAAAGAAAAGAAGATTATTTAGAGTAAAGAAGACTATAATTATTTTTAAAGACTTTTTAATATAATAAATATATTCATAAATAGTATCCTCTTTGTGGCTGACTGACTCTTTCCTCCGTATTATTATTTCTCTTTGTTTTCTTTGTGTTGTCTCCAAATAATGATTAAAATTAGTCTGAATGATTGTAAATGTTGATGTATGAATGACCTTCATGTTGTTGATTAATATGCCCATTTTGGACCCTATGATTAGGGAAATAAAAATCTGATATCTTATATCTTATATATGACGGATCAGACAAGGTAAGAGGAAACCTGGAGAAGGGATGGGATTGTGGGCAATATAAGATTTTGTGGATCATTGTCTCATGAACATTTATACAACATCTCAGTATTTCACAATTTTATTTATGTAGAATTTTGAAATTACAATTATCAAGTCATGGTGGTATGTATTTATACACCCGTCGCAGAGAGTATCACAGGTTTATATAGGGTAATCCGATCCTGTGTATAAGGGTAATAACAAAATTACAGAACAATCTTCCAAAAGGAAAGAAAAAACTCATAATCGCGTCGCCAGTAAAACGGCATTTGCGACCGTCAAATCCACAATTGACAACTCCAACTCTTCAAATACAGTATTGTTATTCCTCAAATACACAAACAGAAAAAATCGGTCAATAACCGGAAATCTGGGAAAACCGTAATGACCCTGACTTGGTACAGGCATTTCCAAAGAAATGGTGGGTCGAATCAGATTTTACGGCCCCAAACCTCCTGCTTTCATTACGGTTCAAAGGTTCCGGTTGTCACTATAACAGTATTTTCAACTCTTGCAAGGCCGTGTCTGTTTTCATACCCCCTGCTTTTGACATTTCATATGCATTAAGCAATATAGTGATCCACCTTTGATGCAATATTGTTAAAAATGGAGCTGAATGGAGTTACTATCAAAAACCTTAAATATTGTACAATAGGTTTGATGACATTTGCTAGATATTAATATGTTGGGACCAAAATAATACACATAGGGATTTTGAATGTTGCTTTGTTGTTTGGACTAAAGAAATAGGAAAGCGAACTACACTTTTTTTTTAAAGGTGGTACCGTGTGGGTATTCAATGGTTTTTTTCCTCTTTTAATCTATTGTAGTCGCATTTTATACCTGGAAAGTGGTCCGTTCCATTCTAAGGTGCGCTTTGAATGTTGGGTCGTTGTACCGTGGTATGTCATTCCTATAAAACCCCTCAATACGATATTTGAATAATTCTTTTGGACAGTCGGTACTGCAACTGGAGATGATTGGAACTATGCTCTCTGAACTTCCATCGGAACAGGTACCAAGATGCTCTATGGCCTCGAACCCTGAATCGTCGGAAGCCTCCCTTTCAAAGTATATCAGCTCCCTAAAACAAAAAGGTGTGGCATTTAAAACGCCACAGCCAACTGAGGTTTTGGGGCTGATTATTTGTAAGAAAACAGAAAGTTGGCAACTGCCAAATGGAGATTTGTATATTCATTACTCCCAACAAAACAAGCGGAGTTGCTGCGACTTAACCCACACACTATTCATGGCAGGGAGTCAATCTTCATCAACATATAATTTAGTCCTTTATTTATACAGACAAATCTTGGTGGCATATAAATAGTCATTTTTATTCAGAACAAATAAATAAAAAAGAGGGGATCCGTAACATTTTAATTATTGATTGTATTATATATATAAGTGTATTTTGTAAACAACTAATGGTACGTAGATACATTGTATCTAACATAGTTAACGCTTATTTCAAATTGTATTTAGCATTTTGATTATTTTATTTTATGAATATAAATTGTTATTAAAAACAGGATCTATTTAGATCATAGATGGGCTTCACACTCCTACAGGAGTACAGACAGTATTGTAAAATATTTATTTCATTTTTCTTAAAATATAAGCTTATAGACAAACTGTTAATCACTAATGGTTCAATTTTTTTTTTACAAAAAGTTTTTCAGTAGTAATTTTATAATACTATACAGTGCTATGATTATCTCCCTTTATTTAAATTCCTTAAAAAGCATTTTCTCCAATAATTATTGTTAATTCAACCTTTTGCATTTAATTGTTATATTTAGATATTGTTATCAATATTAAACAATAATTTTTTTTTATGTTCATATTTATTTGAATATTATAGTTGCAATTATTTAAATTAAATATACATACCTTGAAGAACTTTCAATTTATTTATATAATCAACGCCCACTTACGTATAAATATATTGCCGAATTTCCTTCGATATTTTTAGTATATTACCATTATAATTCGGGATTTTTCGACTTATTTCGGTCGATTCTAAATTTGCATACACTTCAAATACGTCTAAAAATTATCCAATGAAAAGTTTCTCGATATACGAGAAATAGACGAGAATTTCCTTACTTATTATAAAATCCCGAGATACATCGAATGGTAAAATCGGCCATATTCTAGCATCATTATTTGCTGATTCCTTCCCCTTTCCCTATGACATCCCCTGGCAGAAATAAAAATTCTGAAGAAGACCGACAATTTATGGAGTAATAATTTAATTTCCAACCTAGACAAATTAAATGAATTCTAGAGGTCAATTCGACTTTAAGTAAAGGTGCACGTGTATAGAGATAATTTCACTTGTCATATTCCTAAAATGACGAAAAACCTGTCTGAAGTGCAGTCGATCCCGAGAAAGTTACTACAAAAATAGATTATAGAGAGACTTTCTCAAAATATGATAAGTGACGCGCAATTAAAATACAACATTTCTCTCGGTATTATCATTTATGCCATTAGTTACACAACATTTATAAACCAAACAACTGTTGCAACCTGTTGCACAGGAGTCGGAAGTTCTATCAATAATAAGGTATAGGGGCACCTCGAAGATCGCTGGGCAACTATAAAAAAAAAACCATACCTTATTATTGATAGAACTTCCGACTCCTGTGCCTGTTGTGAGAGGACGAAATGCTGCCATTATTTCTGTTAAAAAAAATACAGTAATTTTTTTTAGAGTTATCTCCCATCTGCTGAATAAAACCAAGCAAAATGTTAGAACTGAATATGCCTGATAAAAAATGATAAACACTCATTAGAATCATACTGGAGAACAATTTTTTTAGCAAAAACTACCTGTGTCCTATTCTGTCAGTGGTTTAATCTCGTTGAGATTAGGATTCCGAAGAAATTCGTCAGACAGAAAATTTCTTCGGAATCCTAATCTCAACGAGATTATCAGTGGTTTAAAAACGATCTCAAAACTGACATGCCTTGATCCAGGGAAATTCAGACATCAGTGCACGTGTATGATGTTGAATGGTATTACAAATTGTAGTATTAATGCAAAAACTAAAGTATAAAATTTTCAGTTTGTTGTTTAGAGGTGTGTCGTGATGATGTGCAAAAAATTAACAGGCAACATCAAAGTGGCCTGAAATTGGTCAATGTAATTTTACAAATTCGCAGAAGCTTCTATATGAGTAAACATTTGATTCTCACTGCTTTCTCCCTGCTGTTACCTTGGGGATGAAATATTACAAAATATACTATGTTAAATCCATGTAGGAATGCTAACAGTGGCTTTGTATCCGTTATAAATGAGTGAGTGATTGCTGCTTAATGCCAACTTAGCAATTTTTCAGCTATATTATGGCGAGAACAAGTTAATTTTCAATAAGATTAAGTGATTAACGATGTTTTTTTTAAAACGAGAGGACGTTTCTCAGTCATCTCTCATCGATTGGCGAAGCCCTGAGATGAGAGATGACTGAGAAATGTCCTCGGGTTTTAAAAAACATCTTTAATTATTTTATCGCTATGGTAGTATGTTTATCAAGAATTTGATAATGTGACGTCATTATAACGTCATATTAGGAAACAGCGATATTACTACGCGTCCTGGACAACGCTTAGCGATTAGTGATAATTTAAATCTTCTCAGCGCTAACGTGATATGAAACATATTGGTTTTAAACATCAAAGGGAAAGTAAACAAAATAGTGATAAGATGAGATCCGCTTTGCACTAGACCAACATGCTTAATTGGATTTTTATAATGTTAGCTCACTGAAACAACAGTCCACAGATAGACATGTCACCTCACTTAGACACGTTATCCTGATTCCGAGCCCACCGGTTTTTACTCTTTAGTGCTGCGTGCTTAGCGGAGAAGAAACAAATACCAATTTTATAGGCTTTGATTTGACCCAATCTGGGCTCGAACCCACGATCTACCACACTAAGACTTGAGGAGAGCATGCTAACCATTACACCACTTTTGCAGTTTTCAGTTATAAATGGATATATCTGTAAAAAAATGTACAAAAATTAAGTGCCAGATTATGTAGAGATTATGATCACTGATCCTTAATTCTGTTAAGTCTCTTTTTATTCAAAATTTAATGATACAAGTTAATTTTCCATAATGTTATGAAAATTAGATTTAAACAGTGGCGGTCATCAACTCAACTGATATCAACAAAATATCTTGCCTCAATTCATTGAACACAAGAAAGACCACAACAAATGCCGATAGAAATCCAGGTCCTGGATTGGGACAGGCACAAAAATGTAGCGGGGTTAAACCAGTTAATGTGATCCCAACACTCCCCTCTTGTTAATGTGATCTCAACACTCCCCTCTTGTTAATGTGATCCCAACACTCCCTTCTTATTAATGTGATCCCAACACTCCCGTCTTGTTAATGTGATCCCAACACTCCTCTCTTGTTAATGTGATCCCAACACTCCTCTCTTGTTAATGCGATCCCAACACTCCCCTCTTGTTAATGTGATCCCAACACTCCTCTCTTGTTAATGTGATCCCAACACTCCCCTCTTGTTAATGTGATCCCAACACTCCTCTCTTGTTAATGTGATCCCAACACTCCCCTCTTGTTAATGTGATCCCAACACTCCCGTCTTGTTAATGTGATCCCAACACTCCCCTCTTGTTAATGTGATCCCAACACTCCCCTCTTGTTAATGTGATCCCAACACTTCCATCTTGTTAATGTGATCCCAACATTCACCTCTTGTTAATGTGATCCCAACACTCCCCTCTTGTTAATGTGATCCCAACACTCCCCTCTTGTTAATGTGATCCCAACACTCCCCTCTTGTTAATGTGATCCCAACACTTCCATCTTGTTAATGTGATCCCAACATTCACCTCTTGTTAATGTGATCCCAACACTCCCATCTTGTTAATGTGATCCCAACACTCCCGTCTTGTTAATGTGATCCCAACACTCCTCTCTTGTTAATGTGATCACAACATTCCCCTCTTGTTAATGTGATCCCAACACTCCCCTCTTGTTGATGTGATCCCAACACTTCCGTCTTGTTAATGTGATCCCAACATTCACCTCTTGTTAATGTGATCCCAACACTCCCCTCTTGTTAATGTGATCCCAACACTCCCCTCTTGTTAATGTGATCCCAACACTCCCCTCTTGTTAATGTGATCCCAACACTCCTCTCTTGTTAATGTGATCCCAACACTCCCCTCTTGTTAATGTGATCCCAACACTCCTCTCTTGTTAATGTGATCCCAACACTCCCCTCTTGTTAATGTGATCCCAACACTCCCCTCTTGTTAATGTGATCCCAACACTCCCCTCTTGTTAATGTGATCCCAACACTTCCATCTTGTTAATGTGATCCCAACATTCACCTCTTGTTAATGTGATCCCAACACTCCCCTCCTGTTAATGTGATCCCAACACTCCCGTCTTGTTAATGTAATCCCAACACTCCCCTCTTGTTAATGTGATCCCAACACTTCCATCTTGTTAATGTGATCTCAACATTCACCTCTTGTTAATGTGATCCCAAACACTCCCCTCTTGTTAATGTGATCCCAACACTCCTCTCTTGTTAATGTGATCCCAACACTCCCGTCTTGTTAATGTGATCCCAACACTCCCCTCTTGTTAATGTGATCCCAACACTTCCATCTTGTTAATGTGATACCAACATTCACCTCTTGTTAATGTGATCCCAACACTCCCCTCTTGTTAATGTGATCCCAACACTCCCGTCTTGTTAATGTGATCCCAACACTCCCCTCTTGTTAATGTGATCCCAACACTTCCATCTTGTTAATGTGATCCCAACATTCACCTCTTGTTAATGTGATCCCAACACTCCCCTCTTGTTAATGTGATCCCAACACTCCCGTCTTGTTAATGTGATCCCAACACTCCCCTCTTGTTAATGTGATCACAACATTCCCCTCTTGTTAATGTGATCCCAACACTCCCCTCTTGTTGATGTGATCCCAACACTTCCGTCTTGTTAATGTGATCCCAACATTCACCTCTTGTTAATGTGATCCCAACACTCCCCTCTTGTTAATGTGATCCCAACACTCCCCTCTTGTTAATGTGATCCCAACACTCCCGTCTTGTTAATGTGATCCCAACACTCCCCTCTTGTTAATGTGATCCCAACACTTCCATCTTGTTAATGTGATCCCAACATTCACCTCTTGTTGATGTGATCCCAACACTTCCCTCTTGTTAATGTGATCTCAACACTCTCGTCTTGTTAATGTGATCCCAACGCTCCCCTCTTGTTAATGTGATCCCAACATTCCCCTCTTGTTAATGTGATCCCAACACTCCCCTCTTGTTAATGTGATCCCAACACTCCCGTCTTGTTAATGTGATCCCAAAATTCACCTCTTGTTAATGTGATCCCAGCACTCCCCTCTTGTTAATGAGATCCCAACACTCCCCTCTTGTTAATGTGATCCCAACACTCCCCTCTTGTTAATGTGATCCCAACACTCCCGTCTTGTTAATGTGATCCCAACATTCCCCTCTTGTTAATGTGATCCCAACACTCCCCTCTTGTTAATGTGATCCCAAACACTCACCTCTTGTTAATGTGATCCCAACACTCTCCTCTTGTTAATGTGATCCCAACACTCCACTCTTGTTAATATGATCCCAACACTCCCTTCTTGTTAATGTGATCCCAACACTCCCCTCTTGTTAATGTGATCCCAACATTCCCCTCTTGTTAATGTGACCCCAACACTCCCATCTTGTTAATGTGATCCCAACATTCCCCTCTTGTTAATGTGATCCCAACACCCCCCTCTTGTTAATGTGATCCCAACACTCTCCTCTTGTTAATGTGATCCCAACACTCCCCTCTTGTTAATGTGATCCCAACACTCCCCTCTAATTGGATCCCCAACAGCAATACAGACATAAGGAAACAATATAAAACCTGCAGTTGCACATCTGCTTCCACTCAAAGGACCACCTACTGTCTCAAAAAAGAATGACAATATCATATATATTTTTGATATTTTTCAATTTACCGTGTGATATTAAGTAATTAACGATGTTTTTTAAAACGAGAGGACGTTTCTCAGTCATCTCATTGAAGGGCAAAGCCTGAGATGAGAGATGACTGAGAAAAGTCTTCAAGTTTTAAAAAACGTCTTTAATTATTTTATCGCTATGATAATATGCTTATCAAGGATTTGGTAATGTGACGTCATTATAACATCATATTAGAAAGCAGTGATATTTCTACTCGTCCTTGACAACGCTTAGCGATTAACGATAATTTGAATCGTCTCGTGCGCTAACATGATATGAAACATATTGGTTTTAAGCATCAAACGGAAAAACAAAATAGCGATAATCTCTCATAAAACTTTTGTTCTCATGTTTTTGTTTTTGTTTTTTATTATTTCAGGTTGTGAACAAACTGATAGATGACCACAGCACATAGCAATAGCCATGTAACATACCGGTTCATTGGCT
This sequence comes from Bathymodiolus septemdierum, assembly GCA_963383655.1. NCBI lineage: Eukaryota > Metazoa > Mollusca > Bivalvia > Mytilida > Modiolidae > Bathymodiolus > Bathymodiolus septemdierum. The sequence continues at coordinate 17,070,587 of OY726530.1, read as the reverse complement.
AAAGGATTGGTAGAACACCATCATGGCACTGTCTAGGAGAGTAATTTTGGCATTTTGTTCCTGTACCACTGCATTTTCTTTAATTTCAACGGCATATTCCTTTTATTATGTGAACGTTTTCATGAACTTATATCATGTAGAAGAAAAATGGTTTCAAACTGCACAAGTATTGTATCTGATTTGGAATGCTATAAACGATCCTTTGTTTGCCTACATCCAGGACGGAACTAATTTCAAGTTTACCAGAACTAGACGAGAAAGTATCAAGTATTCTGGACCATTGTTTGCTCTTTCTTTTTTGTTGCCATGGATACCATGAGGAGACAACTCTATACTGGTTGGACTTCACTTAGTGGTATCATTATTTATATGGGATACCATGTTTACGTTTGTTGGATTAGCACAGTGCGCACTGTTTACTGAACTTTCCCATGATCCTTCAGATAGAATTAAGTTGACTATATACCAACAAATTGGTTATTTGATTGGCTCTTCAAGTGTTCTATTATTATAATTAGAACACACATCTGACAGTCTACATGATTTTAGATCTTTTCAAATAAATTTTTTATTACGATTTGTAGTTGGACGCTGTTTCGATACACAGGGCATTATGCTCACACCATGTACGACTTAAAAAAGATGTCGAGTCTTGTTGCCGAAGAATGTTTCTCACAATAAAACAATGGAGGAATCCTACTGGAAACAAACATGGCAGATATTGTCTGATAAAAACTTTTTATCATTTGTTATAGCTAATTTTTTTCAAGAATTTCATCGAACATTTCTGAGTAATTTTATAGCTATTTTATGTGACCAGTTAATTTCTAGTCAAGATATACCACAGAACGTTAGGAAGATGTTTTATGGTGGTATCACATTAATGCCACAGGTAAAATATAGATTATTCAATATTTTTCTATTGATTACAACTTTTCTTGACTCAGGAACTCTTTTGTATTGAAGAACATAAAAGTTGCATTATTCAACCATCTGTTCTGCTTTACTTGCTATTATGTAAAATAGCCAAAGATAAGCAAAATTTTAGAACCACAAAACTTTTCACATATATATTTTTGGAAGAACAAAACAATATTTCAGATTGGTTGTTAACGTTTTAAAAAATGAGTTCAAGTCGTACAGAAAAGGAGGATGGTTGCATTGTTGTTTTCGGCGATTAACTGTTTATGACTTATTTCCTTAACCGAATATTCTGGATCGGAATTATAAGGAACTAATCCCGTATAGTCTGATTCCCTATTCATTAAAACTCTGTTAATGTACATTTTCTTAATTAGTTGATAATGTGTATTGTGTTGATAACTGATGCTTGAATGAACCGGAACAGACAGTGTGACATCACTACCTTTGTCAATATGGCAACTGTCTTACCTAATACCAGCTGGAAATTTATAATATTTGATTTTAGAATAACCAATAATAGCTTTTTGTGATTCTTTTAACCAGAAATTGTAGTTTGTTACATATTTATGACCTCACATTATGATTGGATTTCCTTCCCCTTTTAGTAATGATGCTACAATGTTTTTAATGGGAATCCTTTCTGCAAGAAAAAAAAAAAAAAACACCATTAAAAATGTCATTGGAATCTTATTTTTCAGTTTGTAGTCATATTTGGAACACCACTGATTACACATTTTTCCTACTTCAAAGTTATACGAGTAAGCTACATATATAAGATTTTATCTTCCTTTACCATGTACTTGATTGGATGGGAGCATGCCTGGTGTTTAATGGTATTTCTATTGTTAGATAGGTAGGTTAATTAGTATTATATACCTATAAATATATGAGGGCATTTAGTAAAAAAAATAGAAAAGGGGGTTAGTCTATCGGTTTGTTCTTTCCATTTGTTTTCAAAAATGAAATTCAAAGATTTGAGCGGAGCGCATCAAGATCTAGATATTCTGTATCTAGATAAGAAAAAAAACAAACTTTGCTAAGCATTAGCATAACATTATTGTATTTCTAGCAACCCTAAAAACAAATGGGTCTTTATCATTTCTATGAAAAAAAATCTGTGATTTTGAAAATTTAGTCCTGTTTACATAATAATTTGATTAAATATTATTTCATTTCAAAATTGTTTTGCATGAAGGATATAGATATGAAAATCTTGGACAAGAACTCGTATGAAAAAGATTGCTACATGTATTTCAATTTTGTCAAATTTCCTCGAAGGCTCTTAATACTCATTAATTTTTGAAAAAGTATCTTGCAACCATATATCCTACTGTGACATCTGCTCGGTCATGCAATAAAGTCGATCACTTGTTTTGATTTACAATTCTCGCGCAGCACGAAACCAATGACGTCATTCTGTATATTCATAGCGTACATAAACACTGAGGGAATACTTTTCAACGTCAAAATTACAAGATGAGATTAAAACAGAGAAGTATGAATTGAAAAAATTCCATGCAAGTAAAAAAGATCCTTTTTACTAATGTCTTTTTTTCCTGATCATTATGCTTGTTAAATATGTTTCCATCGATGGTATTCCCCAAACATTTGTATTTTTCCGGTTTGTTGACATAATCGTCATCACAGTTCATGACCGTTTCTGGAATGTAGGCCAAGCAAATTGTATTTTAAAATACTTTGAAAATATGATGATTGATCATTCAGATTCCACCATTTTCTAGAAAATGGCCGATTTTACCGGGAAAATACATGCAAGTGCTCTCCATTAGTCACAAAATGGCAGATTATTTTGCATTTCCACTGCTGCTTTAATAACAAATATACCCCTTACTTCTTGGGGTATTGAAATGAAATTCACAGAGAAGATAGAAAAAGAATTAATTTAACAGCAATAATCAAAATTTATAGCATAAATTGAACAGAGAATTAAATTAAATCAGATAGAAAAATGAGATTATCTGGGTTAAAAAAAACCTGTCATTATTACAAATAGCATCAACAAAACTGTATTGTTACCACTCTCTGATAATAAATGTGATTAAAATAAATTGAAATCAGTCATTAATTGTTTTACCAAAATATGTCGGTCTAATAGATTGTATTGACAAAAGCAAAAACACAAAATTCACTGGATTAAATACTTTTTATGTGGGTAAGCAAGTTTAATTTTTGCATCACATAATTAATTTTTAATACTTCAATTTCAAACTATTTAAAAAATACCATCTTTTGAAATTTTTCAGACAAACCAATTACACTGAAAAAGCTAAAATACTGTACTTTCTTAATCTGGTTTACTTTTTAAGTTTGGTTGGCCTATGACAAAATCATGTGCTTTATTGAACTTTGACCGGCTTTATGTGACGTCATACGACGCCATTTGGAAAATGGATGGTAAACAAATACAGGTCAGTGTGTTATTATTATCGATCTTTTTTCCATGGAACTTTACACATGTGAGCAAGAATAGATGAGGAACATAATTAAAAAGAAAAAAAATGTTTACTTTTCAAACATGAAAAAAATAATCAAACATTATCCAATAACTGACCGACTTATTGTCAGACGAGGATATTTCTGTAATCAGAAGAACAGCAGCTGTTAACATGGAACAATTGGATTTCAAAATATTTGAATTCTAATTTTGGTAAATATCCTGGAAAGCTTTCGTACTTATTATTTGTATGAAAAGTAAGTAACCAGTAATCATACATTTCTGGAACCAGTACAATACGATCTGGCATGAAACAATTGGATTTCAAAATACTTGATGTTTTTGTTTGTTTGTTTGATGGTGTTTAACGCCACTTTCAACAATATTTCAGTTATATCGTGACAGTCAGTTTATTGGTGGAGGAAACCAGAGGACCCGGAGAAAACCACCGAACTATCACAAACTTTATCAAACAAATGTTGTACATCTCGCCCAGAACGAGATTTGAACCCACAACATCACTGGTGATAGGCACTGATTGCATAGGTAGTTGTAAATCCAATTACCATATGATCACGGCCACGACGGGCCCCCAAGATATTCGAATTTCAACTTTAGTTAATATGGTAAATAACCTAAAAGTTATTTCAATCTTTTTCAAAGGGACCACAAAAAGGAAATAGGTGTTAATTTGAGGACAATGATGTTTCAAAATAAAACAAAAAACCAAAAAAGACCACTACAATGTTTTAGTTTTTGTTAAAAAAGATAGCCTAAAGGGGGGACTAGTGTGTGATTATAAATTAGTTACTTGGGCTAATCTTAACATATATGTGTCAAATGGATTCATGAAACAATGAATGAGAGCAAGTGAAAATATTTAATGTAAAATTTAATGATAAGAAATATTTGGTAATTGTATTTTATATTTTTGTTTCAGTTGTTTGACCAATGCATCATATTCACTGTTGACTCTACCTTTATCTGACATAGTTGACTCTAATATGATAAAATATAACAGAAAGTAAGTTATTTGTATACCATGCTAAGTTCACATCTGTTAAGGGGAAGTAAGTCAGTTATTTTATGAATGTTTATGAATCTGAAAATCATCTCCAAAAATTGGGTAGATTGGTTTGGTTTATGGTGTTTAATGCCACTTTCAACAATATTTCAGTTATATCGTGGCGGTCAGTTTTATTGATGGAGGAAACCGGAGTACCCAGAAAAAACCCACAGAACTGCCACAAGTTACTGACAAACTTTATCACATCATATATCGAGTACACCTCACCATGAACAGGGTTCGAACTCGCAACTTTAGTGGTGATAGGCATGATTGCATAGGTACATGTAGTTGTAAATCCAACTACCATACGATCACGACCACGAAGGCCCCTCCAAAAATTGGAAATTGCTTTAAAGTAATATTACACCAGTTTTGGGTGAAGAAAATTTTTCCCTGAAAATTCAATTTGGAATACGGCGGTACCTTTATTAAGCTATTCATACATGTTTCAAGTCGAAATATGTTCCCAACAACTAGAAATCTGCAAATCCGTGTGCATGTTTATCGTCCTCGCCATTATTGTGGAGACTGATTAACTTTCAGTTATTTTGTTCCGATAATTGCCGATCATAACCTCGTGAAGAAAAGTTTGGTCTGATGATTGCCGATCATGACCTCGTGAAGAAAAGATAAACAATCATGGATGTTGAGGTAAGAACGCACACATTCCTGACAATGATTATTGAGGAATCTGTCTGTTTCATGTCGTGTGAACCAATTATTTTTTTTTGCAATTATTCTTATGTGGTACACACGGAATATATATATATATATTTTTTCATCAACTGAACATTGCGCATGAGCGATAATCTCCCCGAAAGAGTTCAAATGTTGTGTCATGCGCATATCATTTGCACTACTGTACTGGAAAACAGAATTATCTGCTGTCAAATATTTTGTGATTTGCTCTTAAAATCTGCTTTTGAGCGGATTTTTAATGTTATGCGGTTGATTTTAGTTAAAATTAAGTGACATATTAAGTGAAAATATTTCATCCAAAAATTCCACGATATTTGCCTTTCATATTACTTTAAGAAAGTGCACTTTATTGGCCATTACCGGGGGTAGTAAAAAAAACACCCCAGCTTCATTCCTTTACTGCATCCCTATGTCGGTCCTGTAAAAGTTGGCTTAGCTTAGGGCAATGATATCGATGCATATTCTTGGCATTTCAATCACAAATGTTTCAAAAACTGCATCATACATCAGTCACAATTGAATTTGTGAGAAAGTCTGCCGATTTTTCAGTTATGAAAAATCATTTATTTATTAGGCATATCATATAAAGTTGTAAAGGGGATTTGGAAGGTACTTTTTATAAATTTGTATTAGTTGAGCAGGAAGAGTGAATGACAGTAGCAAATTCTATTCTTAGTATGGTAAATATTGTTGGTTTGTTTTTTGGTGCTAAACGCTACTTTCAACAATATTTCAATTATATCGTGGCGGTCAGTTTTACGGGTGGAGGAAACCACCGATCTATCGCAAGTCACTGACAAACTTGATCACATAATGTTGTATCGAGTACACCTCACATGAGCGGGGTTCGAACTCACAACTTTAGTGGTGATAGGCACTGATTGTATGGTAAAAAGCTTTCTGGGATACACTACTACAGTAAATAATGTATTTGTAGGATAATAATCATTATTTTTCTTTTTTAGACATCCTATATCTTTCTATGATATTTGGGGCAAATGCCCTGATTGTGAAGCCTGCCATTTCTCTGTCACCAATGCTGGTGGTAGCCATTTTGAATAACTATGGATACAGTAAACTGAAGGATAAATCATCCGATAATTCATCCATTGAACTTAAACATGCAATGTTTCTACTGATATGTTCTTATCCTGCTGTTATTGGTATTATACAGGTTATTTCGTGGTCTAATTATATGATGCGTAGAAAATCTAAACAAATGCTTATTGATATTTGATTGTCATGATTTTTTATGCCCCCGCGACGAAGAGTTGGGGGGCATATTAATTTACCTCCTGTCCGTCCGTTCGTCCGTCTGTCCATTCGTCCGTCCAGAAATAGATACATGGTTTGTCCGGCGCTCTCCTCCTAAAGTTTTGGAGCTACAGCTTTAATATCTTGTAGGATGTTTATACACATAATGGAGGTGTGCATGTCCACAGGATTTTGACTTTCTTCAAATATTCTCAAAATGACAGGTAGTGGTCCGGCTAACTCCTACAGTTTAAAAGCTACAGCTTTAATATTTTGCAGGAAGTTTATACACATAATGGAGGTGCGCATGTCCACATGATTTTTATTTTCATCAAATATTCTCAAAATGACAGGTAGTTGGACTTAGTCATTTTGTTCGTCCGTCAGGATATAGATACATGGTTTGTCCGGCTATCTCCTCCTACAGTTTTGGAGCTACAGCTTTAATATTTTGTAGGATGTTTATACACATAATGGAGGTGTGCATGTCCACAGGATTTTGATGGTCAGGCGGGGGCATCATTTGTGTCTTACAGACACGCTTCATTTTTTAAAAATCACTCCCAACAAAACAACTTTGTCCATAATTATCCAGTGCGTGGGCATACTTCTTTTCTAGTTTTGAAATTGAAATGAGGAGCCATCGTGGTTGTGATTGTATGATAGTTGGATTTACAACTACCTGTGCAATCAATGCCTATCATCATTTAAATTGTGATTTTGAATCTCGTTCATGGCGAGGTGTACTCTATGCAACATTATGTTATAAAGTTTGTTAGTGACTTGCGACAGGTCGATGGTTTTCTCCGGGTACTACGGTTTCCACCACCAATAAAACTGACTGCCACGATAAAACTGAAATATTGTTGAAAGTGGTGTTTAACACTCTAAACCAACCAAACAACTGAAAAATGTTTGTATATAAATGCTATGCAATAACAATGTCAGACTTGAAGTTTAATGTGTTACTGTGAGAAGAAGTTGTACAATTTAATTTCTAATGGTGTATGGGGCACAGGTCCTGGGTCTCTAACATGTTGCTGGGTACTGATGAAGATTTCCAAGACTCAAACACACAGAGCTGCTCAATGCTTCCCCGGTTGTCAGGATATAGTGCATAAAGCCTGACCATGGACCATAGTGGGTAACATTTTTGGAGTTGACCATGCCCCTGGCACGTTAAAAACCTCTTTTGTAGATTTTGAAAAAGGGTAGGTGCATTGTAGCCATTAGAAAAGACTAGATTGTTCGTCCCTACCCAACTCTTTATACATTTTTAGTGGCAGACAAAAATCATTGACCCAGTTGACACATCCCTTCCCTCATTTCTATATAATTTTTATGTTTATTGAACTTGTTTTCATCCTGAATACAACTGAAATACTGATCGTTGGATGTTAAGCAATAATCAATCAATCAATCAATCAATCAATCAATCAATCAATCAATATAACATGTTGCATAGACTATTAGGAGGAGGCGGTAATTATCTTCTTTATGGAATTAGTAATAGATACTTTTATCACCCTCCAATTAATCATCAAGTCAATGGTAGGGGCCCTAGTGGCTCAATGAGTTAGATAGTTGGAATATCTAGCAACTCGTACAAGCCTATCACCAATATGGCGTGGGGTCGCGCCCGGCTTTGTAATTGGCAAAACGGGTGCACTCGACTCGCAGCCGCAAGTGATAAAGTTTACCAGTTGCTTGCCCATGGTCGGTGGTTCTCTCCGGGTACGCCGGCTTCTTCCACCACTAACACTAGTCATGATATAGCTGAAATATTGCTGAAAGTGGCATTAAACACAATAAATAAAATCAATCAAATCAAGTCAATGGTTAATATTGATAATTGTATTGTGCTAATGTGTCTGTAACCAGCTGAGTACTAAGTATATTGCATTTCAAAGAGGGTTAGGGTTATGGTGTTTAACGCCACATTCAGCATTATTTTGATTATATAGTGGCAGTCAGTTTTATTTTTGGAGGAAAACGGAGTACATGTACTGGAGAAAACCACCGACCTGTCGCAAGTCACTGACAAATTATATCACATAATGTTGTCGAGTACACCTCACCTGAGGTGGATTTGAACTTGCTACGTTAGTGGTGATACATTTCAAACAGTTTCGCAAACATTTTATAGTATGTGTATATATATTTTTCATAGAATTTGAATTTAATTAAAAAAATATATATTTCAAAGATTTAAAAAATTGTGTTCAGCTTTAGCTCTTCAGCTTTATGCATGTTATTTTTGCATTTTCAATGGTAATCATATTTCATGTCATGGTTGTGAGTTTGTTATAACTTTATTGTGTTCAAAGTAATTTCTAGTTGCATTTTGTAAGCTTTGATTGCAATGAAGGGATATAGAAATACAAGTCTTACCAATTCATGTGTGTCATGTGTCATAATGGCTGTAAATGCGTGGTGTTGTGGTCTGTTAGAGTGCGCCAATTACGGTCCAACACCTCCGAATTCAGCACTGAGGGTTTCTGTTAGGGTTACCTCTCCCTTAGCTTCTGGTATAAGACCTTTCCTGGAAGCACTGGAGGGACTTTACAGGTCCCAAACTGGATTTATCCTCGGGGTTTTCTCCCAAAGCCTTTCCGATAAATGGGTATGCCGCACGGCTGCGGAGGTTTGATAATGGAGTTTCCTTCTCCATCCACAAAACAGTGGAACTATTTAATCCATAGCTGGGATTACCAATTCATTATACACAAGTATTGTTGAATATGTCCAAAAAAAGGTTTGAGCATACCATTGGAGTAATCAGAAGTCGGAATTTGAAGGAGGCACAATGTAATAGCCAAATGAAAAAAAGACAAACAATGATCTGCTAAACACTACACAAAAACTAAAGATTGACAGCATGAACCCTACTAAAAAACGGAGGAGAACTCAGGTGCTCCAGAATGTTAAGAAATTCCTGTTCCACCAGTGACACCTTTCCTTTTAAACACTTATCAATTATTATTGACCGAACTTAAAAAAATCAAATATCGATCTGGATTGTTAATGTATATCATTTTACAGATCAGTCAATTTGGGTGAACAAACTTTTTATGAATATCTTTTTTTCCCTTCAGGGGTATGTTTTTATAAATACCATTTGATCCACCAGTCAGTTTGGATAAGTAAGACTTTCTTTGGATAAAATGTTATCCATTACTAGTCAATTGAGTTGAGCCAAACTTTTTATAAATATAATTTTGTCTATCAGTCAATTGAGGGTATGTGGAAGTTTTTATAAATATCTTTTTTTTTTCATTCGGACATATTATTGAGGTATGTAGAATATTTTTTAAAATCAATATCATTTTCTCCATCAGTCAGTTTATATAAGCAATACTTTTCTGAGATATAATTTTATCCTTGACTAGTCAATTTGAGGTGCGGGTATTGTGCATAATACTACCCTATTGTTAATGGTTGTTTATAGTAAAATTTATGACTATGTTACAATATATTTTGACATATTTATTATTGATAATTAAGTAAAATAAAAAATAAAATTTGTAATATATATGTTAGTTTTCATTTGTGTTTAGCTCACCAATATCAAATTTAACCACAGGGGGTGTAATGGCTCTCTATGTTGTAGATCTGGGTTCGAGTCCCGGTCGGGTCAAACCAAAGACTATACAATTGGTATTTATTGCTTCTCTGCTAAGAGCACTAAGGAGTAAAGGCAATGACTTGTTGGTTCTGAAGAAGAATAATCTGTGAGTGAAACGACATGTTTACGGCTGACTCTTGTTTCAGTGAGCTAGCACTATTAAAATCCAACTCAGAGTGTTGGTCAAGAACAAAGCAGACATCATTATCATCTCATCAAATGTATCTTGTTCTCCCCATGATTACAAATGTATCTTGTTCTCTCCATGATAACAAATGTATCTTGTTCTCCTCATGATAACAAATGCATCTTGTTCTCCTCATGATAACAAATGTATCTTGTTCTCTCCATGATAACAAATGTATCTTGTTCTCCCCTGATAACAAATATATCTTGTTCTCCTCATGATAACAAATGTATCTTGTTCTCTCCATGATAACAAATGTATCTTGTTCTCTCCATGATAACAAATGTATCTTGTTCTCTCCATGATAACAAATGTATCTTGTTCTCCCCATGATAACAAATGTATCTTGTTCTCCCCATGATACCAAATGTAACTTGTTCTCCCCATGATACCAACTGTATCTTGTTCTCCCCATGATAACACATGTATCTTGTTCTCCCCATGATAACAAATGTATCTTGTTCTCCTCATGATAACAAATGTATCTTGTTCTCCCCATGATAACAAATGTATCTTGTTTTCTCCATGATAACAAATGTATCTTGTTCTCCCCATGATAACAAATGTATCTTGTTCTCCCCATGATACCAAATGTATCTTGTTCTCGTCTATTCTTCTTCTTCTTCCCATCAGGAGAATACTCTATATTGAGCGTTGACTCTCCGCGCACGTCCCTTCTGTACAGCTAAAATCAAATCGTATATACAGTTAAAAACGGAATGAACGTATTTACATCTGGGATAACACTGTTAGGGTGATGGACCCTAACCCTGCCTGGAACTGGTCAATGGTGTTCCAGATGATGATGGTACGCGGGAAGAAAGACTATCGATATACATCAACATTTGTATAGTGTTCTGTAGGCTGCATTACCTCTGGTTCTGTTATCTGATGGTGTGAGAATGTGTTCCGCATGGACATCAACTAAGTTGTTAACTATTTTGTACATGAATGTTGCTCTTGCTTTGGCTCTTCGTTGTTCTAGTGACTTCCACTGTAATAATAATATATATTTGCATATTTAGGTAGTGATCTATAACCGATTTTTTAAAGTACGATCAAATTAATTTATTCTAATCAACAAATGATTTTTCATAGATGATAACCTAGGAACGACGTAAACGTTTGGAGACCACGTACAACTTCAAAATTGACGTTGGTGAGACAAATGATGAGACAATCTTATTTTTGGGTGTTTGCCGTAGTTTTTCAATCATTCAAAAACTATTTTGTTCGAAACACATTTTCGAAAAAAAGGAATTTCGGTTTATGTACTTAAAAAGTATGGTACTTTTATACACTCTATTTAAACAAACAAGGCATGTTGGCAAAATTCACATCATAAAATTGAAAAAAAGGGAGTGGGACATTTAGGGAGACACCATAACATTCGCTATAATATCGTTAATTTTAGCGTTATAGGTATAAAATCGAAAACTGAAGTCCTCTTTTTGTGAGGAATTTACAAAAGTCTATAAGATTATAAGCTAATTTACACGAAATTCTATACTTATTCACCAGAGCGATGAAAAAAACAACAGATTCAGAACAAAACGTCATATTTTTGATAATGTGACAGGTACGGGCAAGATGCAAATTGCAGTGTCAATTGGAACAAGCTGTCATAAAGGCACCAATTTCGCGTTCAAAAATATCATTTACAGTAAATACAAATATTTAATTTCATTCCCATTGAAATTCGTGGAAATTCCGGATATATTGCACATATCTGTGTTACAGGTGTCAATATGAAAGCTTTTGTGACACCGTGAGCGATGTAGTAGTCGTGTTGTGCATTGTGGAAATATCATCCGCTCGGGGGCAGGTTTACAATTCCTGGGTATAAACAATTTCTTTACTTGTATGTATTTGAACAATTATGTGGCATATAGCTAATTTGTTAACCTTTCTTTTTGTTTAAAATCTTCAGACTCACCTCTCTTCTATACAGAAATTAGACTTTGTACTTCTGTGTGGTCTACAGGTATCTTAAACGAAAAAAAGTCCACTCGATCGTTCAATGGCGCTGGTTACGTCATTTATCAACCGACGTCATAAAGCATATGCAGTTTGCTTGTTTTTCGTACCAAAATTATAATATTTTCCTTCGTATATTTCCATAAATCTAGGTTATGCCGCATAAAAGTGGAAGAACTGTTACCGGTCTACAGGGTCAAAATAGGTGATCCTCTATTTGCTTTGCCCGACAATAATCGGTAAATATAGGTACAAAGGATATTGATCATTATGATATTTTTTCATTAATGTAAATCCACAAAATAGTCTACTTTGTTTGGTTTTAATGGGTCAATTCTTTGTCATTTTGAACCATTCAAACAATACACAGATTGAAAATGAAAACGTCTCCAATACCATGCACAACGTCTAGACTATTTTTTATAAACCTCCTCAGGACAATTTAAGAAATAGGTAGACAAAGGACAAAGTAAGAAGTAGGTAGACAAATGTTCAGAGACCTGTGTCTAGCTGAATCACTGAAGTTTACTAATAAAATAACAACAATAAATACCACACCATACCCCTAATGCATACATATATGGCTACTAGTTCCCGGGCTTGACAGAAACAGTTCAATAAAAAGTGACGCGGGTGAGCTAGTTTTATTGGCTCAAATCTCCCATCTTAGTGAAATGATACGTTCATGCAAGTGTTTTCTACTTGTGAGTAAAACACCGACCACCGCATTTAACTAGATGAGCAGTGTCGCTGTAAAGAGTCATACATAAGTCCTTTATATGATATCTGATATTCCTTTTCTTCACATGTTCACGTTCCAACGAATTTTTCATTGCCATCTTCTAAAATCCAATTGGTACAAGCTCATTTCATTCACAAACTCTATAAGAATAGACTGAATATTCCAAAGAGGTAATCAAAAGCTGTAAATCGATTTGATTGATTTTTGGTTTTTAACGCCACTTTCAGCAGTATTTCAGCTATATCAGGGCGACCAGTTTTAGTGGTGGAAGATACCGGAGTACTCGGAGAGAATCACCGACCCTGGGCAAGCAACTTGTAAGCTTTACCACTTGCAGCTGCGAGTCGAGTGCACCCTTTTTGTAATTTACAAAGTTGGGCGCGAACCCACGTCGTATTGGTGATAGGCTTGTATGAGCTGTTAGATCCAACGACCTAACTCATTGAGCCACCCGGGCCCCCTGCTGTAAATCGAAGAAGAACAAACAATACAATGACCAAAATGAAAAGGACAAAATGACAAACAATGGTTCATATAACACAGAAACTAGAGTGAGCACTCCCACTAAAAACCGGGATGAGTTAAGTGCTCCACAACAGGCAGTTCCTGTTCCACTGGTGGCACATGCTGTTTAACAAGTGTGCTTACGATAATAAACATGTATCCATCACAGATTTATTAAAGGTTCTATCTCTGTTTCATCAACAGGCTTTGAACCGCATCGGTGGTGTAATGGTTAACGTGTTCGCCTCGTGATCTCATCATCTCACTAAGAATGGAGGTTTGGGCCCCCGCCACTTTTCATTGAGGTGATTATAACAAGTGAACGGCCATGTATATGTATATTGGAGTGTCGATTTTGCCTCTTTCTACGATTTTTCTATTATATTTTTTCATTGTTCCGACACGTGGTATTTTTTTTTTAATCAATTTCATTCGCTATTTCCTTGTCTGTTACGGGGCCGTCGTGGTCGTGATCGTATGGTAGTTGGATTTACAACTACCCGTCCAATCAGTGCATATCACCACTAACGTTGGAGTTTGAACCCCGTTCATGGTGAGGTGTAATCGATACAACATTATGTGATACAGTTTGTCAGTGACTTGCGGCAGGTCTGTGGATTTCTGCTTGTACTCCACTAATAAAACTGACAGCAACGATATAACTGATATATTGTTGAAAATGGCGTTAAACACCATAAACCAAACCAAACAAAACCTTGTCTGTCACAATATCATTGACATAGCGAAAATTAGTCAATTGTATTACTATCTAGGGTACACAATCCGAAATATAATGCTTAAAGTAAGTGATCATTTAATGCACAACGTTTAACTAGTAATTCCAGGTGATGGTTGGAACATCACAAAAATCAGTTTCCGTTCAACCAGTTAATGGGATTTCAACCCTTCCCTCTTTATTGGATCTTCAACGTTTGCACAGATATAAACAATCAGGACCGGGTTGCACAAACCTCACTTAAATATAAGTCTCATTTAAACCTTAAGTGTAAATCAATAAGTTTTAATCCACTCTTAAATTTAATTGAGGTTTCTACAACTTAGTCCAGATTCGCTTCAACTCAAAAAGACACACACCTAGTATAAAAATGAATGACGGCATAAACATGATCATGTCTTCAAATTGTCAAAACTGAAATATATATATCATGCACCAATACAGCTTGTGGGGGCAGATAAAAATATTAATGTGTCTAATCTTCAATGGTGTTGCGTTGGAATTAAAATACAGTTACATATATACATACAAAAGTTATATAAAAAAATGATTAAAAAAATGTTCGATGAAAAATGGGTAGGCCTCATGTCACGTTGAAATTATGAAGAGATTGATGATGTTACCATACATATGTTATTCCTTTTGCTCGTGGGGAGTGTATTTATGTTATAAAACATACACTTCGTCCTATCGTGTCGTATCTATCCGTTCGGAACAAGAAAAACATGTATATCTACAACCTCGGGATTTACATTGCTACATTGACCTGGTACCAATACGTAAAAAACGTTGATTAAGATATTTTGTGCAAAAGGAAACGATATACACATTAGTCTTCCTCGTTCGTTAAGCTTAAAGAACACCCAGTAAGTGACTGCAATATACCTCTCACCTTTTTTTTTAGGTATATTGCGTTCGTCTATAAAAGAAAGGTTGCATAATAAAGATCCGCTATAATAATAATTCCTTAGAAAGGAAGTTGCGCAATAGTTCCGATAATTTTAGTCATTTTGCCATGTTCCTCCATTTTGTTTTTAAATGTAATATTGTATTATGAGGAATAGTATAGGGGAGTATATTGTTGCGTCAAATTAAAACACTAGTCTTGTTACATAGCTTCAGGATATTTGATTTACATTCTGAAGTGCTTCAGAGAAGAAGAAAAAGCACGAGATGATTTTTACTTATCACTTTAGTTATTGCATATACAACATGGCTTTTAGTAGTAAATCAACAAATAAATATGATCACAAAATAAAGATATATCCGCCATGCTACCCCCTCCCCCCTAAATCCCCCCCAAATAAAACCCCAACCAACACTGCGATACTATTACGTTACATGCTGTTGTTGTAGATCATTAATGCAGGAAAACTTATCTTACAAATACTGTCATCACTATATCAGACAAATAAAAAAATGACCTATGCAAACAAGAAACAACAACATATATTTGTTAGGTTAATTGGCAATTCAAAAATGGGTATTTAAACATCAAACTGCTCGGGGTTTTGATTGACAACATATTTGTTTTGTTTGGTGGACGCGTTTTTTAACAGACAGTCGGTATTTCAATGGGTACAAATTGTACCTTTTAGTATCTTCAAACTCTTCTTAGATAAATTGACTGCTGTGGCAATTCAAAATACCCAAATCTATAATATATAAAAGTTAAGATGTAGGCTGAGGGTATATGTATAAAATAAACGTTAGAGAAAACCGAAGGAGCAATCAAGAATGGACAATCCACAGCCACTGGCAACATTGGACACACAAGACACAGGACGAAGACAAACAAAACACAAATACATAACACAGAAAGTTAAAAAGATGAGGAACACGGACCCCACCAAAAACGGTGGTGAACCTATGTGAAGATCAAGATGTTGTTGATATCGCTTATAATACGCAAACAAATACAGATAACATACATAACATATGAACTCTCCTACAATCACATGAGGATCAGAAGAGCTTGAACATACCAAAGGGGTAATCAGAATCTGTAAATCGAAGGACAGACAACACAATGACCAAAAGAAAAAGGACGAAAAGACGAAAGGACGATCTACAAAGCATTACACATAAAACTAAAGATTAAGTAAGACGTACCCCACTAAAAATCGGGGAGGGACTCAGATGCTCCGAAGGGTATGCAGTTCCTGCTCCACTATTGGCACTCGTAAAATACAGATAGTTTGTCACTAATAAGTCTGTCAATACTGTATGAATACGGAACATATACACCAAGAACAGAGAAAAGTCTGCGAATTCTACTCTATACAAACGACAAACTCCCACCATGCAATTAGCAAAAACGGATGTAGAATTAAGTGAACATGTCATAAAATCCATCCGAAGCTCATGTACCTGTATATATAATGGTGTTTTGAAGATTTGTTGAAACTTGTACTTATCAAGTAAATGGCAGCTAACTGTCTTGAAAACAAAAATGCATTCTAGGAATCATAGCACAAATATAATGGATTACACATCATACTAAATGTGCTTTTATCTAATACAATGATTGAATCGAATAAACAATGTTGATTTTGTTCAAAATATTTGTCTCAAAGATTGCCAAATATGCATGCACCTTATATTAATCGTCACACAAACATCTAAAAAGCCAGAATTTTTTTTGTTGTACCTACAAATCTAAATGACTATGGTGTTCGATTCCATGGTTCTTGGAGTTTGTTTTACCTGTGACGTATATTATAGTTGTTTCGTATCCAGATTGTGTTTCTTTCTAGAAAATTGTTTTTATCACCAATGTATGCCTTAGCAAATAACAAGAATATTTGAGCTATTTTTAAATGGTGTAATTTCCGAACCAATAAACCATCAGAGAAATGAACTATCGGACTACTGAACTTTTGGATTATTAAATCTTTAGACCACTGAACCATCAGATTGTAAAGCATTCGGATTACTGGCAGAAAGTTTGAAGACATAAAATGGGTAAACAGAGTAAGGAAAGACAAATACAGTAAGCAAAATTAAAAGGACAAAAGGACAAACAATGATCTACAAGCACTACATAGAAAACTAAAGACTGAACAACACGAACCACACTATAACTGGGGGTTAATTCAGGTGCTTCGGAAGTGTAAGCAATTCCTGCACCACATGCGGCAAGTCGTGTTACTCTAGTTACAACTCCGGTGAAAAAAAAGAGAGGAAAGAACCGGATTGTGAATACTACAAACGGAATATATCCGTAGTCAATTGTAACTGAAATATTCCGTAACGTCTGAGTAATTCATGGTGGCGACCGCCAAGGTGATTACTTCAACTTAGCCACTAGGAACCCTTGGTTTAGTAGCTTCCTTGATAGCAACGCGCCAGCTCAGCATTTTGTCAGCTATATCATGGCGAAAACAAGTTAATTTTCAATGAAATAATGATGAGGTCCGCTTTGTACTAGACCAACACGCTTAGTTGGATTTTTGTAGTGCTAGCTCACTGAAACAACAGTCCACCGATAAACATGTCTCCCACTCTGACACATTATCCTGATTTCAAGCCAACCAGTCTTTACTCCTTTTCCTTAATGCTGAATGCTGTAGCGAAGAAGCAACACATACCAATGTTATAGTTTTTGGTTTGACCCGACCGGTGCTCGAACCCACTATCTACCGCAATCGACAAAACTGATTGAAAAACAGAAACAGAGAAAGTTAAATTTTGTAAAAGAATACTACTGATCAATTTATTTCTCTCTAAAAAAGCTTTCATTTTGGTTTAGATGTGGAAGCAGAAACAATTACTGATGACACACATGTGAAACAACACATCATTTTATGAGTACAATCAAAGCCTGACCATTGACGAATCAATTAGCAGGTTATTTCAAAATGTCCAAGAAGGGTTTGCCAAAGATGTTTGTTATTGAGGTTTTTACGACCGGCTAACTGCTGTAGGTATTCACTATTGTGGACAGATTACGTCAACAGAGACTAGTGCTCTGTCTGTTTTCTTCTGGCTTTTCACTTGAAACGAGCCTGTCGTTGTTGGGTCGGTATCCGTGGATTAAGTAGGATAGCCAAGAATGGGCTGGATATTGAATTGATTGACGGTAACATCAAACACTATTGATACAGGAAGCGCTGCACAAATCAGATAAAGAATGCAACGAATGCGAAAGACTCCACTAGCCGTAGAAAGAGAAGAAGAAACACACACAAAATAGATGTTAGAAAGGTGGTCCATACAACAATCAACATAACAATTTACCTCACCAACATTCCTTGCGGGGAAAAAAGATGGAAGTGTCATTTATTGCATTGATTTTAGAGCCTTAAATAAAGTAACTAGGAAAGATGTATCGAGTACACCTCGCCATTAGTGGCATTCGAACTCACAACCTTAGTGATGATAGGCACCAAATTACCAAATTACCAAGTAGGGGTAGACGATAAGCTTAAATACAAAACAGTTCATTACCAAATATGGCCTTCTTGAAGACTCAAACTTACCATTTGCTTAAGTAATATCACAGCTGTATTCAGCAGAATACTAAAACTGGTCTAACAATGATTAACATGGGTAGAATGTTTAACATATGTAGATTATGTTATTGTACTTTGGCACAGATTTTCAAAAACACATGACCAACTTATACAAGTAATACATCGCTTTCACAAAAATAATCTGAAACAAAAACAGAAACAGTCATCTTTTCCAAATAAACGTTAGAGAACACCGAAGGGGCAATCAAAAAATGACAATCCAGAGAAACTGGCAACGATGACAAAAATGAGGCAGAATTTCTTGGGACAATAGTCGTTGCTATGTCTATCTCAATACATCCAAATAATACCGAAACGATATCGAAGTGGTTTGTACCTAAAACAAAAAAGAATAAATATCAGATATACTGGACAATTTCGACATTTTCTTAATAAAACCCATTAAAAAATATTAATGTAATAATTGTGGCGTTTTCACATCATATTCCACATCAACCCACAAACAACATCAGCACTGAATCCACCATCTTGGTGTGGTAAATGCAGAATGTGAAAAACCAAGTAATAAAGTTATGTTTTATAGCAAAAAGCGTGTAAAAAAATATAAATATCATGGTTATTTTTGTTACTATACAAGATAGTGTTGATGAACTACGAATACATTTTTCAATATCAATCATTTTTTTTTCTAGGTATGACAACTTGGAACTATTCAACCAGAAAAACGTCCTGTTACCTGAAATATGATTGGATTAGTCGCAGTTTATAGGGCTGTATTTAAGCGAAGAAAAACACATTTGATATGATACCATCTAGCTGAGATATCTACACGAAGGTGTAAGTATAATTTCTTAGAAAATCGACAAAAGTTATTTTCGCGTCTCCAACTCTTAATAGACTTATTAATGTACATGTACATTATACATGACTCTGTTTTAGTTTCTTGTTCTCCATAAAGGAAGAATTACAAAAACATCTAGTGACAACCAGTTATACAATGACCATCTATTCAGGTCTTTTTATTGGTAGATGATTATGTGAATGTTATCCCTATCTTTATATTAAATTTGTATATGTAACTTCAGTACAGATAAAACCATGTCTTTTAGATCTTATTTTAAGTTCTCGACTTTCATAGAATGGTAAGAAAACTTACTCCATTGTGTCTAAGAAATAATTCACGGAATCCATTGTTTGCTGGATATTTTAAAATGGGCAACATTATTTTCGTAAATTTTTCCTCAACTGCAGTAATGCTAATATATGTCCACGTCACCAACGTCACCGGAAGACGACAATTTACAATTTACAATTTACAATTTAGTAAAAGTCGATTGATGGTTATTTTTTGTATTTTTTTTGTGTGGAAAAAATTAATGTTCAAAGAAACGTAACAAACGTTTCAATGTTTGCATGCATCACTGTCCTCAATAGTAAGTATATGAAACCATTCTGACATGATGGCCACAACATTTACACTCGGAACTCTTCTGCACTGGGGTTGCAATCAAACGTTAACGAGGACGACACAAGTCAGTAGAAATTGTGGATAGGGATATATCTCAAGTGTATTCATGAGCAAGGTGAGTACTGTTTGCATAATAGCAAGAATAAAAGGAATAAATGTATCAACTAACTTTTATACCAGTGAAGTAAGAACTGATTACCCTTCCGGGGTAGTTGAGTTCACACCCGTTTCTTGTGTGGAATTAGTGTTTCTCAATCTTTAGTGTTCTGTGCAGTATTTTGTATATATCATTGTTTGTCTTTTGGCCGCTGTTTTGTCTGTACTTTGACTTGCTTATGCATTTCACGGCATCGATGAGAACCTTAAAACTCAGTGGAGGGTGGGGGTAGGGTGGATTTGTAATAAGGCCTACAGTAATGGTCGACAATAACACCCAATTTTGGGGAGCCATAACTATCAATTTCATCGTATAACAACATACAAATTATATCTAAGAAATTTAAAAGATTGAAAAAGAATGACTTAATTAGGCCGATATCGATTTGCGCAAAAAATGCATTCATTTTCTTGAATGGAATTTCAGACATCTTTACGTATAGGAGAATGTCCGCGTAACTCTCCATTCCTTAAAAATAATGGAGCCAAGGCCCCGAAGGTGCCGAGGCCCATTGTTTTTAAGGAATGGAGAGATACGAGGACATTTTGCCACATAAAATCCACCCATTGTTTTATTAATTATTAATCTTGTAACAAAGAAAAGTCTGTGTAAAGTATCTAAAGTACAAAGCGAACAATAACTCTCCATTCCTTAAAAATAATGGAGAGTTTTGACAATAGATTTACATAACAGGTGGATTTTAATTGTTGAAAACTTTCTTATTACTGAACAATTTATTCGCTTGTGAGTAAGTTTGAAAAGTTAAATTTTATACCGAAAGGTTAATTGTAATACATGTATAGAGGTAAATTATGTAGAGGTAATTTACAGGTAAATATGGCCCAGTTGAATTTCATTTATAAGCGAAATTAAAACCATAAAAAATATAGACAGTGGCGCAATTGAATCATTTTGATTATGCTAATTGGTGCAAATTGATTCCGGCCCTTAATTACTAAAAGTAATAATTGTTTGATTAGAATAACGAAAATTTGAAATATCTTTTAAACTGTAGATTTTAAAGTAGAAGTGTAAACGAGAGTTGTGTAGAGAATCAAGGGTGCTAATTTAATTTGGAAGTTTGCAGACCAGAAAGTGAACGTATTTGGCCCTGCTCATATAGAAAAATCGCATTTTAAAGGAGTTTTTGGGTGTATATTTTGACAGTTTTATGAAATACGGAGGGAATAAGTCTATTAAAGAGAACAGCCTGTGGCCGTGGGCTTAAATCCCTGAGGACAATAGACACTCGACGGTCACCCGAAAGATTCCATTGTTCTCCGTAGAGTCCGTCACCATCTCCTACACGCACTATTGAGTGGGGTGGATTATGCCCTTGAGCACTGTCATTTTTTGAACTATTTTTTTACCAAACCTTCAACTTAACATTGTAAAAAATACCTAAAAACTGCAAAAATTATTGATACTTGCAATTGTTTTACGTAACTATTCTACTAAGCCAAGTCATAACTTTCAACTCAAACGTGAGCTAAAAGTTTGGAAATATATATTTAACCTATTCCACTTCGAAATGCTTATCCAAAACAGGAATCCAAAGTTTCGACCTTTGTGTTTGTTTGTTTTGACTTTTCATGAATACGAGGCCCGTTTTGTGTTTGGTTTTCGGTTGGATTATAAACTGTCCCCGTTTATCTTTTTTTTGTTTTTTGTGTCAAGTTGTTTTGTGTATTATTTATGTGTTATAATCAATATAAGTTAAATAATTCATCTGACCCGAGATAGTTTCAACAGTTACAAGTGTTCTTAAACCTTAATGAATTGTCAGACACATGTTCCAAGTATTTTCGGCATTGGCTTTAACGTGACATTTATTCGATTTTTACATTTTTTCTCTGTCTATTATACTTAATATGATTATATTTCAACCCGTGTCGTCATCCGAGTCATCATTACAAAAATC
The DNA here is from genome assembly GCA_963383655.1 of Bathymodiolus septemdierum. Classification (NCBI taxonomy): domain Eukaryota; kingdom Metazoa; phylum Mollusca; class Bivalvia; order Mytilida; family Modiolidae; genus Bathymodiolus; species Bathymodiolus septemdierum. The sequence continues at coordinate 17,048,394 of OY726530.1, read as the reverse complement.
AATGATAATAGGGTCTATGACACTTCTATTTATACAGTTTTCTTTGCAGTATTCTTTTTCAATTTTGACCACATATTCTTCTGCTTTTGTCCACACATCTTTTGTAATTTTTGCGAAAGCGGCTTACGTGAGTTCTTTAACATCTTTTAATCGGAAGGTGGTATTGTTTTTAGCCACGAAACCTTTGACTTGCGCCCATATTAATTCTATCGGGTTAAGTTCACAGTGTCGAACGGGGGTTCTTAATACTTCATGTCTGTGTAAATTAGCAATTTTATCTGTTTTATAAACTACTGGGGTTTTTTTTATTTATTTTTTCATATAATACTTTTTTGGTATCAGTAGCAGAAAAAGGAATGTTGTGTTGTGTAAGATAGTTTTGGAGAACAGCTTTTTTCTGACTAAAATTGGGGCATACCGTATCTTCTGTTTTAACATTGTGATAACTTGCATTATCTAACACAACCAAGCTAACATTTTTCAGAGCAGGCATTAATTGTTTTTCAAACCACTCAATAAAGACAACACTATTCATCTCCTGGTGATAGTCACCATCCTTTGATTTGACCAGAAACACTAAATCGCAGCCGTCAATCAAACCCTTACTTCGCGTACCTGCATGCAAAACAATCAAACGTTTGCCTTTACCCGAGGGTATTTTTGGGGCATCAGATCCATCATTCGGAAGCCACATATAATCTGTGTAGTGATTTTGGTTAACCCATGCTTCATCCATATACACGATATCACCCTGCTTTCCGAAAAGATTTGATCTTTCTCAGATAATTACACCTATCATTGATAATAGACACTTGATCGTACAGAACTCTTCCATTATCAGTATATCCAAGATCAATGAGAGTTAGAGTAAGTTTAGACTTTGATATTTTAATAGAATCTTTTATTTCCTTATGCATTATTGAGACGGTGGGAGCAATTTTCCGTGAATATATACCGTGGATTGTTTTTTTAATAACACAATGATCAAAGTCGTCCAAAATTTTAGCTCTTTCTTTTGGTCTATTTGAGTTGCAAGGACTCTTACCATTCATAATACGGTGCACTGAAGTGTAAGACACACCCAGAGCTTTAGATGTCTTTTGATATTCCCTATCAAATGAGACAATTGGCTTCTTTGTTGCCTTTTCCTTACTAAAAAAGGCAAACAACTTTTTACAAACTTATGGCATTCCGGAGATAAGACTTTTTACCCATTTTACATAAAATGCAAAATGTAACAATAATTTATGAGAGAAATGCTTGTCAGGTTCGTCTAAAGTACACGTGACTGAGAGAAAGATTTTACAGGTAAGTAACCTGACGTACGGATGGCTCTTCTATAAAGTACATCTACTCCCACCCGAAAAATGACAACAAAATAGGATCAAAATACAAAATTTCATCTGAGTGCAGCCTCAGCCAAAACAATAAGAAGCATTACTGTAACATTTTTAGTTAGCACTCCTAATTCTAAATAAAACTCTCGTTTATTTTGCTGTTCAAAAATCTATAGTTTAAAAGATATTTGGATTTTTCGTTATTCTAATCAAAAAATTATTACTTTTTTTTTTTAATTTCAGCAAACGAAGTATCTTTAATTATATCAACGTGTATTTTAGCTGCGGAACCACAGGTCTTTTGCTCTTTTTTGTTGGTGACCATAAAAACCTAAAAGTAAATGCATGAGAGATATGCTTCCAGAGCTACGTACCGGAGAGAATTTATGTGTTACATGTCGACATCGTTTGGGAATATGATGTAACATGTCAACATGTGTCAGTACAAAACCGATTTTTATTGCATAATAAAAAATGCTAAAAACAATATCCGCGAATACGCATGTAAACCAGAAACCGCGAAAATTGTAACCAATGAACAATGTTACTTTTATAGTATGCGCTTTTGAAACAACACACATGTAGAAGCAACGGTCATAAATGTGTATTTTTAAAAAATTACGCTTGAATACGATCGTCAGAAGGGTTTATGGAAATAATAGCCCTATTAATGAGAAAGTTTTTTCGTAATTACGAGATTTAAAATTTCCAAAAAAATTAGAACACCGAAGGAGCAAGCAACAATTGACAATCCAAAGGCACCGGTAACATTGGGCACATGACGCAGATCGAAGAGAAATAAAACAAAATAACACAACACAACTAAAACGAATGAGGAACACTAGGTCTACCAAAAAACCGGTGCTCTCGAACGGTAAATAGTTTATTCTTCTTATAAGACAACGGCCGCTTTCCTCATAGTCCAGTCCGGTAAAAGTCTTGTCTGTGATAAGAGGACAGAAAATGTCTATTGTTCTGTCATGTCTCAATCTGTGACGTCTTTGTAGTTTTTTTCTTCCGAAATCTCAGTTTAAAGATATATTTTACACTGCAAGCTCTTGCCAATGGTTTCGATGGTTTGTATTATAAACTATCTCAGCCTTTGAACATCGTTTTAGTTTTTTGTGTTGTCATATTATGTGTCTTTATGTTCTGAGTTCCGTGCTGTGATGTCTGCTACGATTTCCGCATGAAAACTATGCTAGTTTCGTGTTTACCTCCAGTGGTTTGTAGGATGGCTTATGTCTTATTTACGTTATTTGTGTTTGTTTGCGCATAGTGGTGTCCAACATATATTGTGTTGTGTTTTTGGTTTGATTGTCTTCGTCTTGTGTACCCTATGTTGCCAGTTTCTCTGGATTGTGTATTTTGCTTGTCCCTTAGGTATTCTCTAACGTTTATTCACATGACAAATAGTAGTAATTCACTTCTCTTTATGTCAAGAAAATGGTCATTCCTGTGGTATTTCTACTTCTTGTTGTCGTGTCACCAACGGCAGCCATAACACTTGACACAGATGGAGGCTTCAATGGCGGGTTAGCTGGCGCTGGAGGAATTGGTGGTGGTGGTGATGGCGGCTTGGGACTAGGCTTTATAGGTGAGTCAAAGTATTATTGCCAAATATTCAAATACGGTCAAAGCTGTATAAAGAGATCACCGTTGGGACAACTATTAAGTGGTCTTATAAGACAGGTGACCTCTTTAAAGAGGTTCAATTCATATGAAATTTGCTATGATAGAACAGGAAAAAGGTGACCTTTTAATACAAGTGATTGCTTAATAGAGGTGACCACATAGACAGGTTTGACTGTACTGCATTCTGTTTAAAACCAAAATCATATATCAATACAACTTTGAAATATTCTTATTCTTAATTTCAAGCCACTCCATCGAAGCTTGCAATCTATGGAAATTTTCCATTCTTGGGACCCCCCTCCTCCAATTGACACATATACACGATGAAGAACTATGGATGTTGTGTATATCATTTTGTAATTTCAATTCCTGAAATTCTGATACAATGTAAGCCGGAATTATCAATGGAATGTCCTCATTTCTATCCTGTCAGGCACCCATAATGGGCACCAGCAGTACATATGACTGACTAAATAGGACCCCCCAAAAAAAAGAAAAGTAATAAAGAAAGATATACCCTATCTCCTACAACATAAAATGTAATCTGATGTTTTTATACACAAACTAATATTGCTTGTGTGGCTAACAACAATCTACTCTAGTCAATAGAAGTAAGAAAACAGAACAAACAGGTAGAAAACATAAACAATTTACTAACACTTATTACAGGAACAAACATAAATAACGTACACAAAACATGGGCCCTCTTACAAACAACTGCAGGTAAAGACGAATTGAACATCGTTTTTCAAGTTGGTATTTTCTTAAGTTTTGCTCTTATTTCTCAATTTTGTGGTGTTGACGTTACGCGCAATGTTAGCGACACTTGACGTTACACATAATTAACGTTGATAAGAATGTTTCGCGTCTTCTTTTTCATCTTTTTATTTCATTATTTGTGTTTGCATAACTTGGGTTTGGTTGGGGTGGGGTGGGAGTAGAGTGTTTTATTATTCTTTGTTCAGTGAATAAATGTAAATTGCATCTCGACATATGTAAACAACACCCCTTAAGATTAGACCTACACTCTTTTCATTTGCAAAAAAGTTTCTATGCTTCCGCTAATATGCTTAAATAAATTTGGATCGGCAGGTACATTTTAGGTTAAAAATTAAATTTCGCGAATTTTTTTGACTATTATATAATTATAGTTTCTACAATGCATACATTCTTTTTTGCAGTGCTTGTTCAAAAATGACACCAAAAAAATTAAGGTCATCAAGTCATTTTTAATTAGGATCGCTCGGGTAAGCGGAAACATATTATTTTTTCAGGTTTGGTATATTTTTTTATTTTGTTTTCGCTTTGTTTTTGTTAAGTTAAATGTTATGATAATAATTGTCATACATATATGATTATCGTTTTCAGCTGCTCCGTTGTTTGGACTGGCAGTTCTCGCTGCTTTAGCTGGCAGTACTAATACCGGGGCTACAGTCGTACCTGGATCAACTACGATTTTGAGACAAGTACCCACACCGAGAGTTTGTCCAATATGTCCGACGATGACAGCAACAGTGTGTCCAACACTAACACGTATGCATTATTCTAGGTTTTCCTAAATTTACGTTTTCAAAACAAAGACAATAACTAAAGAGTGAATTGAACTGACGTATGCATCATTTCTTGTGTTCCTTTCAAAATTGTTCTTTTCTATGATGTGCAGTAATTTTTTGTAATCAACCGTTACTACTACAATAATTCCTGTTTGCAAATTAATATACCGGTGTCACTGAGGTCTTCCATGTTTGTAGATAAGCATAACTTCAGTTCATCTACCGGTGTCATTGAGGTCTTCCAAGTTTGTTAATAAGTATAACTTCAGTACATCTACTGGTGTCACTGAGGTCTTCCATATTTGTAGATTAGTATATAACTCCAGTGCATATACCGGTGTCACTAGGGTCTTACATGCTTGTAGATAAGTATAGCTTCAGTACATCTACTGGTGTCACTGAGGTCTTCCATGTTTGTAGATAGGTATAACTTCAATACATCAACCGGTGTCACTGAGGTATTCCATGTTTGTAGATAAGTATAACTTCAGTACATTAACCGGTGTCACTGAGGTCTTCCATGTTTGTAGATTAGTATATAACCCAAGTACATTTACCACTGTCACTGAATTCTTTCATGTTTGTAGATAAGTATAACTTCAGTACATATACCGGTGTCAATGAGGTCTTCCATGTTTGTAGATAACTTGAGTACATCTACCGATTGACATAGTAGACACCTATTGATGAGATAGAAAGTTACTGCTGATCTAATAACCCTAGAAAACATAGGCTAATGTTGTCTTACAAGTGCAACCCTTAATGTTCTTTGTGCGAAGCGACGTCAGCCATATCTAACTGTTATGGCCGACACAAATTAACTCCCATCCGGAGAATATGACAAACAAGAAGCATTACCAATATACAATAAACAAACAAATATGTAAGGAGTGGATGAGTTACACTCGAACGATTATTTTGTGGCAGAAATTTCACGGTTTTCTTATCTGGAATTTTCTGTTAAGAAAGGAAGTGACGTCGAAACTCGATTTTAACCTTACTTATGATATCACTAAATACCACACATAATAATAAACTTAAAAAATGTATCAATAATATAATGATACCCGCAAGTAAATTTAATTATAGATTTAAATCCCAATATTTATTGTAATTTCCAATAATAAATATATATAATAAACCAGACCGAAGCCGAAACATTGACAACTGGGCGGATGATACCCACGGGGACTAGAAGAAGTATCGACCCAGGGTAGCAGTAAACACGTAGATCACGAATTAAGTGTGTACGACGCGTTACTGGAATAACCTTCATCAGTTGTCACGTGGTTTGATGTGTACTTTTGATTTGCATTTTTTGTAATTGCCACACGCAACAAATACAAACACAAAAAGTTTTATTTTAAGTCGGGCATATATATAAACAATAACATAAGCTATAATGAGCTTTTTACCTACATTTATGTTGTTGTATTATGTTTATGTTTTGCATTTATGTTGTTATGCTATGTTGTTTTTGCTTTATTGTAGCATGTGCTCCAATGCCAGCTTGTCCAGTAAATTACCAGAGAATAGGGATTCCAGCGGGTGTTGCAGGTGCTGTATTACAGAGTTGTTACAGAGTAATAACAGCCCCTGCTCCTGTAAATTTTCTTGGCGCATCCGTAAGTATATGTACTTGCTGTAAACTGTGTTGACTCATCAGTAAGTATATGTACTTGATGTAAACTGTTTTGACTCATCAGTAAGTATATGTACTTGATGTAGACTGTGTTGAAGCATTAGTAAGTATATGTACTTGATGTAGACTGTGTTGACGCATTAGTAAGTATATGTACTTGTTGCAGACTGTTGACACATCAGTAAGTATATGTTCTTAATGTAGACTATGTTGACGAATCAGTAAGTATGTGTACTTGTTGTAGACTGTGTTGACGCATCAGTATGTATATGTACTTGTAGACTGTGTTGGCGCATCAGTGAGTATATGTACATTTTTGTACTTGCTGTAGACTGTGCTCACACATTGGTATGTATATGTACTTGTAGTAGACTGTGTGGACGCATCAGTAGGTATATGTACTTGTTGTAGACTGTGTTGACGCATCAATAAATATATGTACTTGTTGTAGACTGCTGACGCATCAATGAGTATATGTACTTGTTGTAGACTGTTGACGCATCAGTAAGTATATGTACTTGTAGACTGTTAACGCTTCAGTAGGTATATGTACTTGTTGGAGGCTGTGCTGACGCATCAGTAAGTATATGTACTTGTTGTAGACGGCGTTGACGCATCAGTAAGTATATGTACTTGTAGACTGTGTTGGCGTATCAGTGAGTATATGTACATTTTTGTACTTGCTGTAGACTGTGCTCACACATTGGTATGTATATGTACTTGTAGTAGACTGTGTTGACGCATCAGTAGGTATATGTACTTGTTGTAGACTGTGTTGACGTATCAATAAATATATGTACTTGTTGTAGACTGCTGACGCATCAATGAGTTTATGTACTTGTTGTAGACTGTTGACGCATCAGTAAGTATATGTACTTGTAGACTGCTAACGCTTCAGTAGGTATATGTACTTGTTGGAGGCTGTGCTGACGCATCAGTAAGTATATGTACTTGTTGTAGACGGCGTTGACGCATCAGTAAGTATATGTACTTGCTGTTAACTATTTTGACGCGTCAGTAAGTATATGTACTTGCTGTAAAGCTGTAAAGAATTTCCTTTATAGACGGTTGGTTGCTACTAACAAGGAAGCTACTAAAGCAAGGGTTCCTATTGGTTAAGTTGAAGTCATCACTTCGAAAGTTTTGACTTGGATAACTGCTACGAACATCTGTGTCACAAATGATCACGGATATGTTCCACTTGTCGCTAACACTTTCTGGTCCTTTCCTTATTCATGACTTATCACCGGGTTTGTAACTAGAGCAACACGACGGGTGCCAATAGTGGAGCGGGAACTGCTTACTTTCTGGAGTTCACTCCCGGTTTTTAGTGGGGTTCGTGTTATTCGATTTTTAGTTTTCTGTGTAGTGCTTTGTAGATCATTGCTTTTGTCCTTTTCTTTTGGTTTATGTTGTCTGTCCTTCGATTTACGGATTCAGATTACCACTTTGGTGTGTTAAAGCTCTCTTTAGAGAAAAGAGAAAGAGTAATCAAGAATGGACAATCCAGAAACACTGGTAGCATTGAGCACACCAGGCACAAGTTGAAAACAAGCGAAATAACACAATACAACACAGAAAACGACAAAAATGAGGAACACGGAACCAACTAAACAAACTCCCCCCAAAAACCAGGGATAAACTCAGGTGTTCTGGAATGGTAAGCAGTTTCTGCTTCTTATCAGATACCCATCAATTTTACTCATGTACTCAGGACATGTACCGTTTCACGTTTAAAAAACGAACTCGGTAAGCATCTTAATGTTATTTGTATTTGAATATTAACGTTTCATATTGTAGCAACTTTGTGCTGCAGACAATGCTGCCCCTGTGGAGTTCAACACAGCTGGAGAATCTGAGGCTATTAAGGCGCTAATACAAGGTAAGGCACGTGTAAACACACACAATATTTCTCCTTCTTTGTCGTTCATTACTGAAATAAACCTGTCATTTATGTCTATAACACGTTCGGATATTTCCCAAAATGGACTTTTGGACACAAATTTATTCTGGTTTAGGTCATGTATGAAGTACCTTTCATCTAAGCATTAAGAAAAGAAACATATTTTACTAAGAGGTAAGGTTAGGGCCGATAAAAGAAGCATATTTTGCTAAGAGGTAAGGTTAGGGCCGGTAAAAGAAGCATATTTTATTAAGAGGTAAGGTTAGGGACGATAAAAGAAACATTTGACTAAGAGGTAAGGTTAGGGCAGAAAAAGGATATCTATTTGACTTAGACGTAAGGTTAGGAACGATAAAAGAAAAATATTTTACAAAGATGTAAGGATAGGGCCGATAAAAAAAGCATATTTTACTAAGAGGTAAGGGTAGGGCCGAAAAAAGAAACCTATTTGACTAAGAGGTAAGGTTAGGGCCGATAAAAGAAACATATTTGATTAAGAGGTAAGGTTAGGGCCGTTAAAAGAAACCTATTTGGCTAAGATGTAAGATTAGGGCCGATAAAAGAAACACATTTGACTAAGAGGTAAGGTTAGGGCCGATAAAAGAGTATCTTTTCTCAAAGTATTAAGAAAAAAACATATTTAATCAAGAGGTAAGGTTAGGGCCGATAAAAGAAACCTATTTGACTAAGAGGTTAGGTTAGGGCCGATAAAAGAAACCTATTTGATTAAAAGATAAGGTTAGGGGCGATAAAAGAAACCTATTTAATTAAGAGGTAAGGTTAGGATCGATAACAGAAACCTATTTGACTAAGAGGTAAAGTTAGGGCCGATACAAGAAATCTATTTGACGAAGAGGTAAGGTTAGGGCCGATAAAAGAAACCTATTTGACTAAGAGGTAAGGTTAGGGCCGATAGCCGATAAAGCAAACATATTTGACTAAGAAGTAAGGTTGGGGCCGTTAAAAGAAACCTATTTGACTAAGAGGTAAGGTAAGGGCCAATAACAGAAACCCATTTGACTAAGAGGTAAGGTTAGGGCCGATAAAAGAGTATCTTTTCTCTAAGTATTTAGAAAAAAAAAATTTAATCAAGAGGTAAGGTTAGGGCCGAAAAAAGAAACCTATTTGATTAAGAGATAAGGTTAGGGGCGATAAAAGAAACCTATTTGACTAAAAGATAAGGTTAGGATCGATAAAAATAAACCTATTTGACTAAGAGTTAAGGTTAGGGCCGATAAAATAAACCTATTTTACTAAGAGGTAAGGTTAGGGCCGATAAAAGAAACATATTTGACTAAGAGGTAAGGTTAGAGCCGATAAAGGAAACCTATTTGACTAAGAGGTAAGGTTAGGATCGCTAAAAGAAACCTATTTGACTAAAAGGAAAGGTTAGAGCCGATATAAGAAACAAATTTGAATAAGGGGTAAGGTTAAGTCGATAACAGAAGCCTATTTGACTAAGAAGTAAGGTTAGGGCCGATAAAAGAAACCTATTTGACTAATAGGTAAGATTAGGGCCGATAAAAGAAACCTATTTGACTAAGCGGTAAGGTTAGGGCCGATAAAAGAAAGATATTTGACTGAGAGGTAAGTTTAGGGCCGATAAAAGAAACCTATTTGACTAAGAGGTAAGGTTAGGGCCGATAAAAAAAACCTATTTGACTAAGAGGTAAGGTTCGGGCCGATAAAAGAAACCTATTTGATTAAGAGATAAGGTTAGGGGCGATACCAGAAACCTATTTGACTAAGAGTTAAGGTTACGACGATAAAAGAAGCCTATTTGAGTAAGAGGTAAGCTTAGGGTCAATACAAGAAACCTATTTGACAAAGAGGTGAGGTTAGCGCTGAAAAAAGAAACATATTTGACTAAGAGGTAAGGTTAGGGCCGATACAAGAAACCTATTTGACTAAGAGGTAAGGCTGGGGCCGATACAAACAACTTATTTGAATAAGAGGTAAGGTTAGTGCCGATAACAGAAACCTATTTGACTAAGCTGTAAGGTTAGGACCGATAAAAATAAACCTATTTGACTAATAGGTAAGGTTAGGGCCGATAAAAGAAACTTATTTGACCAAGAGATAAAGTTAGGGCACGATACAAGAAACCTATTTGACTAAGAGGAAAGGTTAGGGCGGATAAAAGAAACCTATTTGACTAAGAGGAAAGGTAAGGGCCAATAAAATAAACCTATTTTACGAAGAGGTAAGGTTAGGGCCGATAAAAGAAATCTATTTAACTAAGAGGTGAGGTTAGGATCTATGAAAGAAACCTATTTGAGTAAGAGGTAAGGTTAAGGCCGATACAAAAAACCTATTTGAGTAAGAAGTAAGGTTAGGGCGAATTCAAGAAACCTATTTGACTAAAAGGAAAGGTTAGCGCCGATAAAAGAAACCAATTAGACTAAGAGATAAGGATAGGGCCGATAAAAGAAACATTTTTGACTAAGAGGTTAGGTTAGGGGCGATACAAAAAACTTATTTGTCTAAGAGGTAAGGCTAGGGCCGATCAAAGAAACCTATTTGATTAAGAGGTAAGGTTAGGGCCGATAAAATAAATCTATTTGACTAAGAGGTAAGGTTAGGGCCGATAAAAGAAACCTATTTGACTAAGAACTAAGTGTAGGGCCGATTAAAGAAACCTATTTGACTAAGAGGTAAGATTAGGGCTGATAAAAGAAACCTATTTGACTAAGAGGTAAAGTTAGGGCCGATACAAGAAACCTATTTGACTAAGAGGTAAGGTTAGGACCAATAAAGGAAACCTTTTGACTAAGAGGTAAGGTTAGGGCCGATAAAAGAACCATATTTGACTAAGATGTAAGGTTAGGGCCAATAACAGAGTATCTTTTCGCTAAGTTTTAAGAAAAGAAACATATTTGACTCAGAGGAAAGGTTAGGGCTGATAAAAGAAACCTATTTGACGAAGAGGTAAGGTTAGGGCCGATAAAAGAAACCTATTTGACCAAGAGGTAAAGTTAGGGTCTATAAAAGAAACATATTTGACTACGAAGTAAGGCTAGGACTGATAAAAGAAACCTATTTGAGTAAGAGGTAAGGATAGTGTCGATAAAATAAACCTATTTGACTAAAAGGAAAGGTTAGAGCCGATAAAAGAAACGAATTTGAATAAGAGGTAAGGTTAAGTCGATAAAAGAAGACTATTTGAGTAAGAAGTAAGGTTAGGGCCGATAAGAGAGACCTTTTTGACTAAGAGGTAAGATAAGGGCCGATAAAAGCAACCTATTTGACTAAGCGGTAAGGTTAGGGCCGATAAAAGAAACATATTTGACTGAGAGGTAAGGTTAGGGCCGATAAAAGAAACCTATTTGACTAATAGGTAAGGTGAGGATCGATAAAAGAAACCTTTTTGACTAAGAGAAAAGGTTAGGTCTGATAAAAGAAACCTATATGACTAAGAGGTAAGGTTAGAGCCAACAAAATAAACATATTTGACTAAGAAGTAATGATAGGGCCGATAAAAGAAACCTATTTGACTAAGAGGTAAGGTTAAGGCCTATAAAAGAAACCTATTTGACTACGAAGTAAGGTTAGGCCCTATGCAAGAAACCTATTTGATTACGAAGTAAGGTTAGGACCGATAAAAGAAACATATTTGACAAAGAGGTAAAGTTAGGGCCTATTAAAGAAACCTATTTGACTACGAAGTAAGGTTAGGGCCTATAAAAGAAACCTATTTGACTAAGAAGTAAGGTTAGTGCCGATAAAAGAAACATATTTGACAAAGAGGTAAGGTTTGGGCGAATAAAAGAAACCTATTTGACTAAGAGGTAAGGTTGGACCGATAAAAGAAACATATTTGACAAAGAGGTAAAGTTAGGGCCGATAAAAGAAACCTATTTGACTAAGAGGTAAGGTTGGACCGATAAAAGAAACGTATTTGACTAAGAGATAAAGTTAAGGCCGATAAAAGAAACCTTTTTGACAAAGAGGTAAGGTTAGGGTCGATAAAAGAAACCTTTTTGACTAAGAAGTAAGGTTAGGACCAATAAAAGAAACCTTTTGACTAAGAGGTAAGGTTAGGGCCGATAAAAGAACCATATTTGACTAAGATGTAAGGTTAGGGCCAATAACAGAGTATCTTTTCGCTAAGTTTTAAGAAAAGAAACCTTTTTGACTAAGAGGTAAGGTTAGGGCCGATAAAAGAAACCTATTTGACAAAGAGGAAAGGTTAGGGCCTATAAAAGAAACATATTTGACTACAAAGTAAGGAAAGGACCTATAAAAGAAATCTATTTGACTAAGAGGAAAGGTTATGGCGATAAAAGAAACCTATTTGAATAAGAGGAAAGGTTAGGTCCGATAAAAAAAAAATATTTGACTAAGAGATAAGGTTAGGGCCAATATTAGAAACCTACTGGACCAAGACGTAAGATTAGGGTCAATAAAATAAACATATTTGACTAAGAAGTAAGCTTAGGGCCGATAAAAGAAACCTATTTGACTAAGAGGTGAGGTTAGAGCCTATAAAAGAAATATATTTGAGTAAGAGGTAAGGTTAGGGCCGATAAAAGAAACGTATTTGACTAAGAGGTAAAGTTAGGGCCTATAAAAGAAACCTATTTGACTACGAAGTAAGGTTAGGGCCGATAAAAGAAACCTATTTGACTAAGAGGTAAGGTTAGGACCGATAAAAGAAACTTATTTGACTAAGAGGTAAAGCTAAGGCCGATAAAAGAAACATATTTGACAAAGAGGTAAAGTTAGGGCCGAAAAAAGAAACCTTTTTGACTAAGAGGTAAGGTTAGGACCGATAAAAGAAACTTATTTGACTAAGAGGTAAAGTTAAGGCCGATAAAAGAAACCTTTTTGACAAAGAGGTAAGGTTAGGGTCGATAAAAGAAACCTTTTTGACAAAGAGGTAAGGTTAGGACCAATAAAAGAAACCTTTTGACTAAGAGGTAAGGTTAGGGCCGATAAAAGAACCATATTTGATTAAGATGTAAGGTAAGGGCCAATAACAGAGTATCTTTTCGCTAAGTTTTAAGAAAAGAAACCTATTTGACTAAGAGGTAAGGCTAAGACCGATAAAAGAAACTTATTTGACTAAGAGGTAAAGATAAGGCCGATAAAAGAAACCTTTTTGACTAAGAGGTAAGGTTAGGGCCGATAAAAGAAACCTATTTGACAAAGAGGAAAGGTTAGGGCCTATAAAAGAAACATATTTGACTACAAAGTAAGGATAGGACCGATAAAAGAAACCTATTTGACTAAGAGGAAAGGTTAGGGCGATAAAAGAAACCTATTTGAATAAGAGGAAAGGTTAGGTCCGATAAAAAAAAACTATTTGACTAAGAGATAAGGTTAGGGCCAATATTAGAAACCTACTGGACCAAGACGTAAGATTAGGGTCAATAAAATAAACATATTTGACTAAGAAGTAAACTTAGGGCCGATAAAAGAAACCTATTTGACTAAGAGGTGAGGTTAGAGCCTATAAAAGAAATATATTTGAGTAAGAGGTAAGGTTAGGGCCGATAAAAGAAACCTATTTGACTAAGAGGTAAAGTTAGGGCTTATAAAAGAAACTTATTTGACTACGAAGTAAGGTTAGGGCCTATTAAAGAAACCTATTTGACTAAGAGGTAAGGTTAGGGCCGATAAAAGAAACCTATTTGACAAAGAGGTAAGGTTTAGGCGGATAAAAGAAACCTATTTGACTAAGAGGTAAGTTTGGAACGATAAAAGAAACATATTTGACAAAGAGGTAAAGTTAGGGCCGATAAAAGAAACCTATTTGACTAAGAGGTAAGGTTAGGACCGATAAAAGAAACTTATTTGACTAAGAGGTAAAGTTAAGGCCGATAAAAGAAACCTTTTTGACAAAGAGGTAAGGTTAGGGTCGATAAAAGAAACCTTTTTGACTAAGAGGTAAGGTTAGGGCCTATAAAAGAAACATATTTGACTACAAAGTAAGGATAGGACCGATAAAAGAAACCTATTTGACTAAGAGGAAAGGTTAGGGCGATAAAAGAAACCTATTTGAATAAGAGGAAAGGTTAGGGCCGATAAAAGAAACCTATTTGAGTAAGAGGTAAGGATATGGTCGATAAAAGAAAACTATTTGACTAAAAGGAAAGGTTAGAGCCGATAAAAGAAACGAATTTGACTAAGAGGTAAGGTTAAGTCGATAAAAGAAGCCTATTTGACTAAGAAGTAAGGTTAGGGCCGATAAAAGAAACCTATTTGACTAAGAGGTAAGATTATGGCCTATGAAAGAAACATATTTGAGCAAGAGGTAAGGTTAGGACCGATAAAAGAAACCTATTTCACTAAGAGGTAAGGTTAGGGCCGATAAAAGAAACCTATTTGACTAAGAGGTAAGGTTAGGGCCGATAAAATAAACCTTTTTGACAAAGAGGTAAAGTTAGGGTCGATAAAAGAAACCTATTTGACTAAAAGGAAAGGTTAGAGCCGATAAAGGAAACGAATTTGACTAAGAGGTAAGGTTAAGTCGATAAAAGAAGCCTATTTGACTAAGAAGCAAGGTTAGGGCCGATAAAAGAAACCTATTTGACTAAGAGGTAAGATTATGGCCTATGAAAGAAACATATTTGAGCAAGAGGTAAGGTTAGGGCCAATAAAAGAAACCTATTTGACTAAGAGGTAAGGTTAGGGCCGATAAAAGAAACCTATTTGACTAAGAGGTAAGGCTAGGGCCGATGAAATAAAACTATTTGACTAAGAGGTACGGTTAAGTCGATAAACGAAGCCTATTTGACTTAGAAGTAAGGTTAGGGCCGACAAAAGGAAACTATTTGACAAAGAGGTAAGATTAGGACCGATAGAAGAAACCTATTTGACTAAGAGATATGGTTAGGGCCTATAAAAGAAACCTATTTGACTAAGATATAAGGTTAGGTCCTCTGAAAAAAACCTATTTGATTACAAGGTAAGGGCAGGGCCGATAAAAGAAACCTATTTGACTAAGAGGTAAGGATAGGACCGAAAAAAGAAACCTATTTGACTAAGAGGTAAATTTAGGGCCAATAAAAGAAAACAATTTGACAAAGAGGTAAGGTTAGGGCCGATAAAAGAAATCTATTTAACTAAGAGGTAAGGTTATGGCCGGTAAAAGTAACATATTTGACTAAGAGGTAATGTTAGGGCCGATAAAAGAAAACTATTTGACTAAGATGTAAGGTAAGGGCTGGTACAAGAATCCTATTTGACTAAGAGGAAATATTAGAGTCGATAAATGAAACCAATTTGACTAAGAGGTAAGGTTAGAGCCAAAAAAAGAAATTTATTTGAATAAGAGGTGAGGAAAGGACCGATAAAAGAAACCTTTTTGACTAAGAGGTAAGGTTAGGGACGATAAAAGAAAACTATTTGACAAAGAGGTAAGGTTAGGGCCTATTAAAGAAACTTATTTGACTACGAAGTAAGGTTAGGACCGATAAAAGAAACCTATTTGACTAAGAGGTAAGGTTAGGGCCGATAAAAGAAACCTATTTGAGTAAGAGGTAAGAATAGGGTCGATAAAAGAAACCTATTTGACAAAGAGGTAATGTTAGGGGCGATAAAAGAAACCTATTTGACTAAGAGGTAAGGTTATGGCCGATCAATGAAAACTATCTGACAAAGAGGTAAGGTTAGGGCCTATGAAAGAAACTTTTTTGACTAAGAGGTAAGGTTAGGGCCGATAAAAGAAAACTATTTGACAAAGAGGTAAGGTAAGGGCCTATAAAAGAAACTTATTTGACTAAGAGGTAAGGTTAGGGCCGATAAAAGAAACTTATTTGACTAAGAGGTAAGGTTATGGCCAATAAAATAAACAGTTATGACTAAGGGGTAAGGTTAGGGCCGATAACAGAAACCTATTTGACTAAGAGGTGAGGTTAGGGCCTATAAAAGAATCCTATTTGAATAAGAGGTAAGAATAGGGTCGATAAAAGAAACCTATTTGACAAAGAGGTAATGTTAGGGGCGATAAAAGAAACCTATTTGACTAAGAGGTAAGGTTACGGCCGATCAATGAAAACTATCTGACAAAGAGGTAAGGTTAGGGCCTATAAAAGAAACCTTTTGACTAAGAGGTAAGGTTAGGGCCGATAAAGGAAAACTATTTGACAAAGAGGTAAGGTAAGGGCCTATAAAAGAAACTTATTTGACTACGAAGTAAGGTTAGGACCGATAAAAGAAACCTATTTTACTAAGAGGTAAGGTTAGGGCCGATAAAAGAAACCTATTTGACTAAGAGGTAAGGTTATGACCAATAAAAGAAACCTCTTTCACTAGGAGGTAAGGTTAGGGCCGATAAAAGCCACCTATTTGACTAAGAGGAAAGGTTAGGTCCGATAAAAGAAACCTATTTGACTAAGAGGTAAGGTTAGGGCCGTTAAAAGAAACCTATTGGACTAAGAGTAAAGGTTAGGGCATATAAAAGAAACCTATTTGACTAAGATGTAAGGTTAGGCCCTATGAAAGAAACCTATTTGACTACGAGGTAAAGCTAGGGCCGATAAAAGAAACCTATTTGAGTAAGAGGTAAGAATAGGGTCGATAAAAGAAACCTATTTGACTAAGAGGAAAGGTTACAGCCGATAAAAGAAACCAATTTGACTAAGAGGTGAGGTTAGGGCCTATGAAAAAACCTATTTGAGTAAGAGGTAAGAATAGGATCGATAAAAGAAACCTATTTGACTAAGAGGAAAGGTTAGAGCCGATAAAAAAACCAATTTGACTAAGAGGTAAGGGTAGGGCCGATAAAATAAACCTATTTGACTAAGAGGTAAGGTTAGGGCTAATAAAATAAACCTATTTGACTAAGAGGTAAGGTTAAGTCGATAAGCGAAGCCTATTTGACTAAGAAGTAAGGTTAGGGCCGATAAAAAAACCTATTTGACTAAGAGGTAAGATTAGGACCGATAAAAGAAACCTATTTGACTAAGAGTAGAGGTTAGGACCCATAAAAGAAACCTATTTGACTAAGAGTAAAGGTAAGGGCCTATAAAAGAAACCTATTTGACTAAGAGTAAAGGTTAGGGCCTATGAAAGAAACCTATTTGACTAAGAGTAAAGGTTAGGCCTATAAAAGAAACCTATTAAACTAAGAGGTAAGGTTAGTGCCGATAAAAGAAACCCACTTGAATAAGAGGTAAGGTTAGGGCCGATAAAAGAAAACAATTTGACTAAGAGGTAAAGTTACGGCCAATATTAGAAACCTATTGGACTAAGAGGTAATATTAGGGCCAATACAATAAACATATTTGACTAAGAGGTAAGGTTAGTGCCGATAAAAGAAACCTATTTGACAAAGAGGTAAAGTTAGGGCCGATAAAAGAAACCTATTTGACTAAGAGGTAAGGTTGGACCGATAAAAGAAACGTATTTGACTAAGAGATAAAGTTAAGGCCGATAAAAGAAACCTTTTTGACAAAGAGGTAAGGTTAGGGTCGATAAAAGAAACCTTTTTGACTAAGAAGTAAGGTTAGGACCAATAAAAGAAACCTTTTGACTAAGAGGTAAGGTTAGGGCCGATAAAAGAACCATATTTGACTAAGATGTAAGGTTAGGGCCAATAACAGAGTATCTTTTCGCTAAGTTTTAAGAAAAGAAACCTTTTTGACTAAGAGGTAAGGTTAGGGCCGATAAAAGAAACCTATTTGACAAAGAGGAAAGGTTAGGGCCTATAAAAGAAACATATTTGACTACAAAGTAAGGAAAGGACCTATAAAAGAAATCTATTTGACTAAGAGGAAAGGTTATGGCGATAAAAGAAACCTATTTGAATAAGAGGAAAGGTTAGGTCCGATAAAAAAAAAATATTTGACTAAGAGATAAGGTTAGGGCCAATATTAGAAACCTACTGGACCAAGACGTAAGATTAGGGTCAATAAAATAAACATATTTGACTAAGAAGTAAGCTTAGGGCCGATAAAAGAAACCTATTTGACTAAGAGGTGAGGTTAGAGCCTATAAAAGAAATATATTTGAGTAAGAGGTAAGGTTAGGGCCGATAAAAGAAACGTATTTGACTAAGAGGTAAAGTTAGGGCCTATAAAAAAAACCTATTTGACTACGAAGTAAGGTTAGGGCCGATAAAAGAAACCTATTTGACTAAGAGGTAAGGTTAGGACCGATAAAAGAAACTTATTTGACTAAGAGGTAAAGCTAAGGCCGATAAAAGAAACATATTTGACAAAGAGGTAAAGTTAGGGCCGAAAAAAGAAACCTTTTTGACTAAGAGGTAAGGTTAGGACCGATAAAAGAAACTTATTTGACTAAGAGGTAAAGTTAAGGCCGATAAAAGAAACCTTTTTGACAAAGAGGTAAGGTTAGGGTCGATAAAAGAAACCTTTTTGACAAAGAGGTAAGGTTAGGACCAATAAAAGAAACCTTTTGACTAAGAGGTAAGGTTAGGGCCGATAAAAGAACCATATTTGATTAAGATGTAAGGTAAGGGCCAATAACAGAGTATCTTTTCGCTAAGTTTTAAGAAAAGAAACCTATTTGACTAAGAGGTAAGGCTAAGACCGATAAAAGAAACTTATTTGACTAAGAGGTAAAGATAAGGCCGATAAAAGAAACCTTTTTGACTAAGAGGTAAGGTTAGGGCCGATAAAAGAAACCTATTTGACAAAGAGGAAAGGTT
The DNA here is from genome assembly GCA_963383655.1 of Bathymodiolus septemdierum. Lineage (NCBI taxonomy): Eukaryota > Metazoa > Mollusca > Bivalvia > Mytilida > Modiolidae > Bathymodiolus > Bathymodiolus septemdierum. Next base: position 17,029,709 of record OY726530.1, on the reverse strand, counting down.
AGGGCCTATAAAAGAAACATATTTGACTACAAAGTAAGGATAGGACCGATAAAAGAAACCTATTTGACTAAGAGGAAAGGTTAGGGCGATAAAAGAAACCTATTTGAATAAGAGGAAAGGTTAGGTCCGATAAAAAAAAACTATTTGACTAAGAGATAAGGTTAGGGCCAATATTAGAAACCTACTGGACCAAGACGTAAGATTAGGGTCAATAAAATAAACATATTTGACTAAGAAGTAAACTTAGGGCCGATAAAAGAAACCTATTTGACTAAGAGGTGAGGTTAGAGCCTATAAAAGAAATATATTTGAGTAAGAGGTAAGGTTAGGGCCGATAAAAGAAACCTATTTGACTAAGAGGTAAAGTTAGGGCTTATAAAAGAAACTTATTTGACTACGAAGTAAGGTTAGGGCCTATTAAAGAAACCTATTTGACTAAGAGGTAAGGTTAGGGCCGATAAAAGAAACCTATTTGACAAAGAGGTAAGGTTTAGGCGGATAAAAGAAACCTATTTGACTAAGAGGTAAGTTTGGAACGATAAAAGAAACATATTTGACAAAGAGGTAAAGTTAGGGCCGATAAAAGAAACCTATTTGACTAAGAGGTAAGGTTAGGACCGATAAAAGAAACTTATTTGACTAAGAGGTAAAGTTAAGGCCGATAAAAGAAACCTTTTTGACAAAGAGGTAAGGTTAGGGTCGATAAAAGAAACCTTTTTGACTAAGAGGTAAGGTTAGGGCCTATAAAAGAAACATATTTGACTACAAAGTAAGGATAGGACCGATAAAAGAAACCTATTTGACTAAGAGGAAAGGTTAGGGCGATAAAAGAAACCTATTTGAATAAGAGGAAAGGTTAGGGCCGATAAAAGAAACCTATTTGAGTAAGAGGTAAGGATATGGTCGATAAAAGAAAACTATTTGACTAAAAGGAAAGGTTAGAGCCGATAAAAGAAACGAATTTGACTAAGAGGTAAGGTTAAGTCGATAAAAGAAGCCTATTTGACTAAGAAGTAAGGTTAGGGCCGATAAAAGAAACCTATTTGACTAAGAGGTAAGATTATGGCCTATGAAAGAAACATATTTGAGCAAGAGGTAAGGTTAGGACCGATAAAAGAAACCTATTTCACTAAGAGGTAAGGTTAGGGCCGATAAAAGAAACCTATTTGACTAAGAGGTAAGGTTAGGGCCGATAAAATAAACCTTTTTGACAAAGAGGTAAAGTTAGGGTCGATAAAAGAAACCTATTTGACTAAAAGGAAAGGTTAGAGCCGATAAAGGAAACGAATTTGACTAAGAGGTAAGGTTAAGTCGATAAAAGAAGCCTATTTGACTAAGAAGCAAGGTTAGGGCCGATAAAAGAAACCTATTTGACTAAGAGGTAAGATTATGGCCTATGAAAGAAACATATTTGAGCAAGAGGTAAGGTTAGGGCCAATAAAAGAAACCTATTTGACTAAGAGGTAAGGTTAGGGCCGATAAAAGAAACCTATTTGACTAAGAGGTAAGGCTAGGGCCGATGAAATAAAACTATTTGACTAAGAGGTACGGTTAAGTCGATAAACGAAGCCTATTTGACTTAGAAGTAAGGTTAGGGCCGACAAAAGGAAACTATTTGACAAAGAGGTAAGATTAGGACCGATAGAAGAAACCTATTTCACTAAGAGATATGGTTAGGGCCTATAAAAGAAACCTATTTGACTAAGATATAAGGTTAGGTCCTCTGAAAAAAACCTATTTGATTACAAGGTAAGGGCAGGGCCGATAAAAGAAACCTATTTGACTAAGAGGTAAGGATAGGACCGAAAAAAGAAACCTATTTGACTAAGAGGTAAATTTAGGGCCAATAAAAGAAAACAATTTGACAAAGAGGTAAGGTTAGGGCCGATAAAAGAAATCTATTTAACTAAGAGGTAAGGTTATGGCCGGTAAAAGTAACATATTTGACTAAGAGGTAATGTTAGGGCCGATAAAAGAAAACTATTTGACTAAGATGTAAGGTAAGGGCTGGTACAAGAATCCTATTTGACTAAGAGGAAATATAAGAGTCGATAAATGAAACCAATTTGACTAAGAGGTAAGGTTAGAGCCAAAAAAAGAAATTTATTTGAATAAGAGGTGAGGAAAGGACCGATAAAAGAAACCTTTTTGACTAAGAGGTAAGGTTAGGGACGATAAAAGAAAACTATTTGACAAAGAGGTAAGGTTAGGGCCTATTAAAGAAACTTATTTGACTACGAAGTAAGGTTAGGACCGATAAAAGAAACCTATTTGACTAAGAGGTAAGGTTAGGGCCGATAAAAGAAACCTATTTGAGTAAGAGGTAAGAATAGGGTCGATAAAAGAAACCTATTTGACAAAGAGGTAATGTTAGGGGCGATAAAAGAAACCTATTTGACTAAGAGGTAAGGTTATGGCCGATCAATGAAAACTATCTGACAAAGAGGTAAGGTTAGGGCCTATGAAAGAAACTTTTTTGACTAAGAGGTAAGGTTAGGGCCGATAAAAGAAAACTATTTGACAAAGAGGTAAGGTAAGGGCCTATAAAAGAAACTTATTTGACTAAGAGGTAAGGTTAGGGCCGATAAAAGAAACTTATTTGACTAAGAGGTAAGGTTATGGCCAATAAAATAAACAGTTATGACTAAGGGGTAAGGTTAGGGCCGATAACAGAAACCTATTTGACTAAGAGGTGAGGTTAGGGCCTATAAAAGAATCCTATTTGAATAAGAGGTAAGAATAGGGTCGATAAAAGAAACCTATTTGACAAAGAGGTAATGTTAGGGGCGATAAAAGAAACCTATTTGACTAAGAGGTAAGGTTACGGCCGATCAATGAAAACTATCTGACAAAGAGGTAAGGTTAGGGCCTATAAAAGAAACCTTTTGACTAAGAGGTAAGGTTAGGGCCGATAAAGGAAAACTATTTGACAAAGAGGTAAGGTAAGGGCCTATAAAAGAAACTTATTTGACTACGAAGTAAGGTTAGGACCGATAAAAGAAACCTATTTTACTAAGAGGTAAGGTTAGGGCCGATAAAAGAAACCTATTTGACTAAGAGGTAAGGTTATGACCAATAAAAGAAACCTCTTTCACTAGGAGGTAAGGTTAGGGCCGATAAAAGCCACCTATTTGACTAAGAGGAAAGGTTAGGTCCGATAAAAGAAACCTATTTGACTAAGAGGTAAGGTTAGGGCCGATAAAAGAAACCTATTGGACTAAGAGTAAAGGTTAGGGCCTATAAAAGAAACCTATTTGACTAAGATGTAAGGTTAGGCCCTATGAAAGAAACCTATTTGACTACGAGGTAAAGCTAGGGCCGATAAAAGAAACCTATTTGAGTAAGAGGTAAGAATAGGGTCGATAAAAGAAACCTATTTGACTAAGAGGAAAGGTTAGAGCCGATAAAAGAAACCAATTTGACTAAGAGGTGAGGTTAGGGCCTATGAAAAAACCTATTTGAGTAAGAGGTAAGAATAGGATCGATAAAAGAAACCTATTTGACTAAGAGGAAAGGTTAGAGCCGATAAAAAAACCAATTTGACTAAGAGGTAAGGGTAGGGCCGATAAAATAAACCTATTTGACTAAGAGGTAAGGTTAGGGCTAATAAAATAAACCTATTTGACTAAGAGGTAAGGTTAAGTCGATAAGCGAAGCCTATTTGACTAAGAAGTAAGGTTAGGGCCGATAAAAAAACCTATTTGACTAAGAGGTAAGATTAGGACCGATAAAAGAAACCTATTTGACTAAGAGTAGAGGTTAGGACCCATAAAAGAAACCTATTTGACTAAGAGTAAAGGTAAGGGCCTATAAAAGAAACCTATTTGACTAAGAGTAAAGGTTAGGGCCTATGAAAGAAACCTATTTGACTAAGAGTAAAGGTTAGGCCTATAAAAGAAACCTATTAAACTAAGAGGTAAGGTTAGTGCCGATAAAAGAAACCCACTTGAATAAGAGGTAAGGTTAGGGCCGATAAAAGAAAACAATTTGACTAAGAGGTAAAGTTACGGCCAATATTAGAAACCTATTGGACTAAGAGGTAATATTAGGGCCAATACAATAAACATATTTGACTAAGAGGTAAGGTTAGTGCCGATAAAAGAAACCTATTTGACTAAGAGGTAAGGTTAGGGCCGATAAAAGAAACCTTTTTGACTAAGAGGTAAGGTTAGGGCCGATAAAAGAAACCTATTTGACAAAGAGGAAAGGTAAGGGCCTATAAAAGAAACATATTTGACTACGAAGTAAGGTTAGGACCGATAAAAGAAACCTATTTGACTAAGAGGAAAGGTTAGGGTCAATAAAATAAACATATTTGACTAAAAGGTAAGGTTAGGGCCGATAAAAGAACCCTTTTGACTAAGAGATGAGGTCATAGACTATAAAAGAAATATATTTGAGTAAGAGGTAAGGTTAGGGCCTATAAAGGAAACCTATTTAACAAAGAGTTAAGATTAGGGCCGATACAAGAAAACCATTTGACTAAGAGTAAAGGTTAGGACCGATAAAAGAAATTTATTTGAATAAGAGGTAAGGTTAGGGCCTATAAAAGAAATATATTTGACTACGAAGAAAGGTTAGGACAGATAAAAGAAACCTATTTGACTAAGAGGTAAGGTTAGGGCCGATAAAAGAAACCTATTTGACTAAGAGGTAAGGTTATGGCCAATAAAAGAAACCTATCTGACTAAGAGGTAAGGTTAAGGCCGATAAAAGAAACCTATTTGATTAAAAGATAAGGTTAAGGGCGATAAAAGAAACCTATTTGACTAAGAGGAAAGGTAAGGTCCGATAAAAATAAACTTATTTGACTAAGAGGTAAGGTTAGGGCCGATAAAAGAAACCTATTTGAATAAGAGGAAAGGTTAGGTCCGATAAAAGAAACCTATTTGACTAAGAAGTAAGGTTAGGGCCGATAAATGAAACATATTTGAATAAGGGGTAAGGTTAAGGCCGATGAAACAAAACTATTTGACTAAGAGGTAAGGCTAGGGCTGATAAAAGAAACTTATTTGACTAAGAGGTATGGTTAGGGCCTATAAAAGAAACCTATTTGACCTAGATGTAAGGTTAGGCCGTATGAAAAAAACCTATTTGACCACAAGTTAAAGTTAGGGCCGATAAAAGAAACCTATTTGACTAAGAGGTAAGGTTAGGGCCGATAAAAGAAAACTATTTGACTAAGAGGTAAGGTTAGGGCCGATAAAAGCCACCTATTTGACTAAGAGGAAAGGTTAGGTCCGATAAAAGAAACATATTTGACTAAGAGGTAAGGTTAAGTCGATAAAAGAAACCTATTGGACTAAGAGTAAAGGTTAGGGCCTATTAAAGAAACCTATTTGACTAAGATGTAAGGTTAGGCCCTATGAAAGAAACCTATTTGACTACGAGGTAAAGCTAGGGCCGATAAAAGAAACCTATTTGAGTAAGAGGTAAGAATAGGGTCGATAAAAGAAACCTATTTGACTAAGAGGAAAGGTTAGAGCCGATAAAAGAAACCAATTTGACTAAGAGGTGAGGTTAGGGCCTATGAAAAAACCTATTTGAGTAAGAGGTAAGAATAGGGTCGATAAAAGAAACCTATTTGACTAAGAGGAAAGGTTAGAGCCGATAAAAAAACCAATTTGACTAAGAGGTAAGGGTAGGGCCGATAAAATAAACCTATTTGACTAAGAGGTAAGGTTAGGGCTAATAAAATAAACCTATTTGACTAAGAGGTAAGGTTAAGTCGATAAGCGAAGCCTATTTGACTAAGAAGTAAGGTTAGCGCCGATAAAAAAAACTATTTGACTAAGAGGTAAGATTAGGACCGATAAAAGAAACCTATTTGACTAAGAGTAGAGGTTAGGACCCATAAAAGAAACCTATTTGACTAAGAGTAAAGGTAAGGGCCTATAAAAGAAACCTATTTGACTAAGAGTAAAGGTTAGGGCCTATGAAAGAAACCTATTTGACTAAGAGTAAAGGTTAGGGCCTAAAAAAGAAACCTATTAAACTAGGAGGTAAGGTTAGTGCCGATAAAAGAAACCCACTTGAATAAGAGGTAAGGTTAGGGCCGATAAAAGAAAACAATTTGACTAAGAGGTAAAGTTACGGCCAATATTAGAAACCTATTGGACTAAGAGGTAATATTAGGGCCAATACAATAAACATATTTGACTAAGAGGTAAGGTTAGTGCCGATAAAAGAAACCTATTTGACAAAGTGGTAAGGTTAGGGCCGATAAAAGAAACCTTTTTGACTAAGAGGTAAGGTTAGGGCCGATAAAAGAAACCTATTTGACAAAGAGGAAAGGTAAGGGCCTATAAAAGAAACATATTTGACTAAGAGGTAAGGTTAGGGCCGATAGAAGAAACCTATTTGACAAAGTGGTAAGGTTAGGGCCGATAAAAGAAACCTTTTTGACTAAGAGGTAAGGTTAGGGCCGATAAAAGAAACCTATTTGACAAAGAGGAAAGGTAAGGGCCTATAAAAGAAACATATTTGACTACGAAGTAAGGTTAGGACCGATAAAAGAAACCTATTTGACTAAGAGGAAAGGTTAGGGTCAATAAAATAAACATATTTGACTAAAAAGTAAGGTTAGGGCCGATAAAAGAACCCTTTTTGACTAAGAGATGAGGTTATAGACTATAAAAGACATATATTTGAGTAAGAGGTAAGGTTAGGGCCTATAAAGGAAACCTATTTGACAAAGAGTTAAGATTAGGGCCGATACAAGAAAACCATTTGACTAAGAGTAAAGGTTAGGACCGATAAAAGAAATTTATTTGAATAAGAGGTAAGGTTAGGGCCTATAAAAGAAATATATTTGACTACGATGAAAGGTTAGGACAGATAAAAGAAACCTATTTGACTAAGAGGTAAGGTTAGGGCCGATAAAAGAAACCTATTTGACTAAGAGGTAAGGTTATGGCCAATGAAAGAAACCTATCTGACTAAGAGGTAAGGTTAAGGCCGATAAAAGAAACCTATTTGATTAAAAGATAAGGTTAAGGGCGATAAAAGAAACCTATTTGACTAAGAGGAAAGGTTAGGTCCGATAAAAATAAACTTATTTGACTAAGAGGTAAGGTTAGGGCCGATAAAAGAAACCTATTTGAATAAGAGGAAAGGTTAGGTCCGATAAAAGAAACCTATTTGACTAAGAAGTAAGGTTAGGGCCGATAAATGAAACATATTTGACTAAGGGGTAAGGTTAAGGCCGATGAAACAAAACTATTTGACTAAGAGGTAAGGCTAGGGCTGATAAAAGAAACTTATTTGACTAAGAGGTATGGTTAGGGCCTATAAAAGAAACCTATTTGACCTAGATGTAAGGTTAGGCCGTATGAAAAAAGCCTATTTGACCACAAGTTAAAGTTAGGGCCGATAAAAGAAACCTATTTGACTAAGAGGTAAGGTTAGGGCCGATAAAAGAAAACTATTTGACTAAGAGGTAAGGTTAGGGCCGATAAAAGCCACCTATTTGACTAAGAGGAAAGGTTAGGTCCGATAAAGGAAACCTATTTGACTAAGAGGTAAGGTTAGGGCCGATAAAAGAAACCTATTGGACTAAGAGTAAAGGTTAGGGCCTATAAAAGAAACCTATTTGACTAAGATGTAAGGTTAGGCCCTATGAAAGAAACCTATTTGACTACGAGGTAAAGCTAGGGCCGATAAAAGAAACCTATTTGAGTAAGAGGTAAGAATAGGGTCGATAAAAGAAACCTATTTGACTAAGAGGAAAGGTTAGAGCCGATAAAAGAAACCAATTTGACTAAGAGGTGAGGTTAGGGCCTATGAAAAAACCTATTTGAGTAAGAGGTAAGAATAGGGTCGATAAAAGAAACCTATTTGACTAAGAGGAATGGTTAGAGCGATAAAAAAACCAATTTGACTAAGAGGTAAGGGTAGGGCCGATACAATAAACCTATTTGACTAAGAGGTAAGGTTAGGGCTAATAAAATAAACCTATTTGACTAAGAGGTAAGGTTAAGTCGATAAGCGAAGCCTATTTGACTAAGAAGTAAGGTTAGGGCCGATAAAAAAACCTATTTGACTAAGAGGTAAGATTAGGACCGATAAAAGAAACCTATTTGACTAAGAGTAGAGGTTAGGACCCATAAAAGAAACCTATTTGACTAAGAGTAAAGGTAAGGGCCTATAAAAGAAACCTATTTGACTAAGAGTAAAGGTTAGGGCCTATGAAAGAAACCTATTTGACTAAGAGTAAAGGTTAGGGCCTAAAAAAGAAACCTATTAAACTAAGAGGTAAGGTTAGTGCCGATAAAAGAAACCCACTTGAATAAGAGGTAAGGTTAGGGCCGATAAAAGAAAACAATTTGACTAAGAGGTAAAGTTACGGCCAATATTAGAAACCTATTGGACTAAGAGGTAATATTAGGGCCAATACAATAAACATATTTGACTAAGAGGTAAGGTTAGGGCCGATAGAAGAAACCTATTTGACAAAGTGGTAAGGTTAGGGCCGATAAAAGAAACCTTTTTGACTAAGAGGTAAGGTTAGGGCCGATAAAAGAAACCTATTTGATAAAGAGGAAAGGTAAGGGCCTATAAAAGAAACATATTTGACTACGAAGTAAGGTTAGGACCGATAAAAGAAACCTATTTGACTAAGAGGAAAGGTTAGGGTCAATAAAATAAACATATTTGACTAAAAAGTAAGGTTAGGGCCGATAAAAGAACCCTTTTTGACTAAGAGATGAGGTTATAGACTATAAAAGAAATATATTTGAGTAAGAGGTAAGGTTAGGGCCTATAAAGGAAACCTATTTGAGAAAGAGTTAAGATTAGGGCCGATACAAGAAACCCATTTGACTAAGAGTAAAGGTTAGGACCAATAAAAGAAATTTATTTGAATAAGAGGTAAGGTTAGGGCCTATAAAAGAAATATATTTGACTACGAAGAAAGGTTAGGACAGATAAAAGAAACCTATTTGACTAAGAGGTAAGGTTAGGGCCGATAAAAGAAACCTATTTGACTAAGAGGTAAGGTTATGGCCAATAAAAGAAACCTATCTGACTAAGAGGTAAGGTTAAGGCCGATAAAAGAAACCTATTTGATTAAAAGATAAGGTTAAGGGCGATAAAAGAAACCTATTTGACTAAGAGGAAAGGTAAGGTCCGATAAAAATAAACTTATTTGACTAAGAGGTAAGGTTAGGGCCGATAAAAGAAACCTATTTGAATAAGAGGAAAGGTTAGGTCCGATAAAAGAAACCTATTTGACTAAGAAGTAAGGTTAGGGCCGATAAATGAAACATATTTGACTAAGGGGTAAGGTTAAGGCCGATGAAACAAAACTATTTGACTAAGAGGTAAGGCTAGGGCTGATAAAAGAAACTTATTTGACTAAGAGGTATGGTTAGGGCCTATAAAAGAAACCTATTTGACCTAGATGTAAGGTTAGGCCGTATGAAAAAAACTTTTTGACCACAAGTTAAAGTTAGCTCCGATAAAAGAAACCTATTTGACTAAGAGGTAAGGTTAGGGCCGATAAAAGAAAACTATTTGACTAAGAGGTAAGGTTAGGGCCGGTAAAAGTAACATATTGGAATAAGAGGTAAGATAAGGGCTGATAAAAGAAACCTATTTGACTAAGAGGTAAGGTTAAGTCGATAAAAGAAGCCTATTTGACTAAGAAGTAAGGTTAGGGCCGATAAAAGAAACCTAATTGACTAAGAGTAAAGGTTAGGACCGATAAAAGAAACCCATTTGACTAAGAAGTAAGGCTAGGGCCGATAAAAGAAACATATGTGATTAGGAGGTAAGGTGAGGGCCGATAAAAGAGTATCGTTTCTCTAAGTATTAAGAAAAAAAAACATATTTAACCAAGATGTAAGGTTAGGGCCTATAAAAGAAACATATTTGACTAAGAGGTAAGGTTATGGCCGATAAAAGAAAACTATTTGACTAAGAGGTAAGGTTAGGGCCGCTAATTGAAATCTATTTGACTAAGAGGTAAGGTTATGTACAATAAAAAAAGCCTATTTGACTAAGAGGTAAGGTTAAGGCCTATAAAAGAAACCAATTTGATTAAGAGATAAGGATAGGGGCGATAAAAGAAACCTATTTGACTAAGAGGTAAGGTTAGGACCGATAAAAATAAACATATTTGACGAAGAGGTAAGGTTGGGGCCGATAAAAGAAACCTATTTGACTAAGAGGTAAACTTAGGGCCGATACAAGAAATCTATTTGACTAAGAGGAAATGTTATGGACGATAAAAGAAACCTATTTGACTAAGAGGAAAGGTTATATCCGATAAAAGAAACATATTTGACTAAGAGGTAAGGTTATGGCCGATAAAAGAAACCTATTGGACTAAGAGGTAAGGTTACGGCCAATAAAATAAGCCTATTTGACTAAGGGTTAAGGTTAGGGCCGATAAAAGAAGCCTATTTGACAAAGAAGTGAGGTTAGGGCCTATAAAAGAAACCTATCTGAGTAAGAGGTAAGGATAATGTCGATAAAAGAAACCTATTTGACTAAGAGGAAAGGTTAGAGCCACTAAAATAAACCAATTTGATTAAGAGGTCAGGTTAGGTCCAATAAAGGAAACCTATTTGACTAAGAGGTAAAGTTATGGCCGATAAAAGAAACCTATTTGACTAAGAGGTAAACTTAGGGCCGATACAAGAAATCTATTTGACTAAGAGGAAATGTTATGGACGATGAAAGAAATCTATTTGACTAAGAGGAAAGGTTATGTATGATAAAAGAAACCTATTAGACTAAGAGGTAAGGTTATGGCCGATAAGCGAAACCTATTGGAATAAGAGGTATGGTTACGGCCAATAAAATAAACCTATTTGACTAAGGGTTAAGGTTAGGGCCGATAAAAGAAATCTATTTGACAAAGAGGTGAGGTTAGGGCCTAGAAAAGAAACTTATTTGTGTAAGAGGTAAGGATAATGTCGATAAAAGAAATCTATTTGACTAAGAGGAAAGGTTAGAGCCACTAAAATAAACCAATTTGATTAAGAGGTCAGGTTAGGGCCGATAAAAGAAACCTATTTGACTAAGAGGTAAACTTAAGTCGATAAGAGAAGCCTTTTTGACTAAGAAGTAAGGTTAGGGCCGATAAAAGAAACCTATTTGACTAAGAGTTAAGATAAGGGCTGGTAAAAGAAAACTATTTGACTAAGAGTAAAGGTTAGGACCGATAAAAGAAACCCATTTGACTAAGAGGTAAGGTTAGGGCCGATAAAAGAAACATATGTGATTAGGAGGTAAGGTGAGGGCCGATAAAAGAGTATCGTTTCTCTAAGTATTAAGAAAAAAAACATATTTAACCAAGATGTAAGGTTAGGGTCGACAAAAGAAACCTATTTGACTAAGAGGTAAAGTTAAGTCGATAAAAGAAGCCTATTTGACTAAGAAGTAAGGTTAGGGCCGATAAATGAAACCTATTTGAATAAGAGGTAAGATTAGGGCCGATAAAATAAACCTTTTTGACTAAGAGGTAAGGTTAGGACCGATACAAGAAACCAATTTGACTAAGAGGTAAGGTTAGGACCGATAAAAGAAACCTATTTGACTAAGAGGTAAAGTTAAGTCGATAAAAGAAGCCTATTTGACTAAGAAGTAAGGTTAGGGCCGATAAATGAAACCTATTTGAATAAGAGGTAAGATTAGGGCCGATAAAATAAACCAATTTGACTAAGAGGTAAGGTTAGGACCGATACAAGAAACCAATTTGACTAAGAAGTAAGGTTAGGGCCGATAAATGAAACCTATTTGACTAAGAGGTGAGGTTAGGGCCTATGCAAAAACCTATTTGACTACGAGGTAAGGCTAGGGCAGATACAAGAAACCTGTTTGACTAAGAGGTAAGGTTAGGGTCGATACAAGAAACCTATTTGACTAAGAGGGAAGGTTAGAGCCGATAAAACAAACCAATTTGATTAAGAGATAATGTTAGGGCCGATAAAAGAAACATATTTGACTAAGATATAAGGTTAGGGCCAATGAAAGAAGCCTGTTTGCCTAAGAGGTAGGGTTATGGCCGATAAAAGAAACCTATTTGACTAAGAGGTAAGGTTATGTTCTATTGCATATACATATTTGACTACGAAGCAAGGTTAGGTCCGATAAAAGAAACCTATGTGACTAAGAGGTATGGTTAGGGTCGATAAGCGAAACCTATTTGACTAAGAGGTAAGGTTATGTCCTATAAAATAAACCTATTTGACTAAGAGTTAATGTTAGGGCCGATAAAAGAAATATATTTGACTAAGAGGTAAGCTTAGGGCCGATAAAAGAAACCTATATGACTAAGAGTAAAGGTTATGACCGATAAAAGGAAACTATTTGACAAAGAAGTAAGGTTAGGGCCGATAAACGAAACCTATTTGAATAAGAGGTAAGATTAGGTCCGATAAAAGAAACCTATTTGACTAAGAGTAAAGGTTAGGGCCGATAAAAGTAATATATTTGACTAAGAGGTAAGATTAGAGCCAATATAAGACTATCTTTTCTCTAAGTATTAAGAAAAGAAACATATTTGACTAAGAGGTAAGGGTAGGGCCGATAAAAGAAACCTATTTGACTAAGAGGTAAGGTTAAGTCGATAAAAGAAGCCTATTTGACTAAGAAGTAAGGTTAAGGCCGATAAAGGAAACCTATTTGACTAAGAGGTAAGATTATGGCCGATAAAAGAAACATATTTGACTACGAGTAAAGGTCAGGACCGATAAAAGAAACCTATTTGACTAAGAGGTAAGGTTATGACCGATAAAAGAAACCTATTGAACTAAGAGGTATGGTTAGGGCCAATACAATAAACCTATTTGACTAAGGGGTAAGGTTAGGGCCGATAAAAGAGAACTATTTGACAAAGAGGTGAGGTTAGGGCCTATAAAAGAAACCTATTTGAATAATAGGTAAGGATAGGGTCGATAAAAGAAACCTATTTGACTAAGAGGAAAGGTTAGAGCCACTAAAATAAACCAATTTGACTAAGGGGTAAGGTTAGGGCCGATAAAAGAAACCTATTTGACAAAGAGGTGAGGTTAGGGCCTATAAAAGAAACCTATTTGAATAATAGGTAAGGATAGGGTCGATTAAAGAAACCTATTTGACTAAGAGGTAAAGTTAAGCCGATAAACAAAGCCTATTTGACTAAGAAATAAGGTTAGGGCCGATAAATGAAACCTATTTGACTAAGAGGTGAGGTTAGGTCCTATGCAAAAAACTATTTGACTACGAGGTAAGGCTAGAGCAGATAAAAGAAACCTGTTTGAATAAGAGGTAAGGTTAGGGCCGATACAAGAAACCAATTTGACTAAGAGGTAAGGTTAGGACCGATAAATGAAACCTATTTGACTAAGAGGTAAAGTTAAGTCGATAAAAGAAGCCTATTTGACTAAGAAGTAAAGTTAGGGCCGATAAATGAAACCTATTTGACTAAGAGGTGAGGTTAGGGCCTATTCAAAAACCTGTCTGACTACGAGGTAAGGCTAGAGCAGATACAAGAAACCTGTTTGACTAAGAGGTAAGGTTAGGGCCGATACAAGAAACCAATTTGACTTAGAGGTAAGGTTAGGACCGATAAAAGAAACCTATTTGACTAAGAGGTAAAGTTAAGTCGATAAAAGAAGCCTATTTGACTAAGAAGTAATGTTAGGGCCGATAAATGAAACCTATTTGACTAAGAGGTGAGGTTAGGGCCTATTCAAAAACCTATTTGACTACGAGGTAAGGCTAGAGCAGATACAAGAAACCTGTTTGACTAAGAGGTAAGGTTAGGGCCGATACAAGAAACCTATTTGACTAAAAGGGAAGGTTAGAGCCGATAAATTAACCCAATTTGATTAAGAGGTAATGTTAAGGCCGATAAAAGAAACATATTTGACTAAGATATAAGGTTAGGACCAATGAAAGAAGCCTGTTTGCCTAAGAGGTAGGGTTATGGCCGATAAAGGAAACCTATTTGACTAAGAGGTAAGGTTAGGTCCTATAACATATACATATTTGACTACGAAGCAAGGTTAGGTCCGATAAAAGAAACCTATGTGACTAAGAGGTATGGTTAGGGTTGATAAACGAAACCTGTTTGACTTAGAGGTAAGGTTATGTCCTATGAAATAAACCTATTTGACTAAGAGGTAAGGTTAGGACCGATAAAAGAAACATATTTGACTAAGAGTTAATGTTAGGGCCGATAAAAGAAATATATTTGACTAAGAGGTAAGCTTAGGGCCGATAAAAGAAACCTATATGACTAAGAGTAAAGGTTATGACCGATAAAAGGAAACTATTTGACTAAGAAGTAAGGTTAGGGCCGATAAACGAAACCTATTTGAATAAGAGGTAAGATTAGGTCCGATAAAAGAAACCTATTTGACTAAGAGTAAAGGTTAGGGCCGATAAAAGTAATATATTTGACTAAGAGATAAGGTTAGGGCCAATATAAGACTATCTTTTCCCTAAGTATTAAGAAAAGAAACATATTTGACTAAGAGGTAAGGGTAGGGCCGATAAAAGAAACCTATTTGACTAAGAAGTAAGGTAAAGTCGATAAAAGAAGCCTATTTGACTTAGAAGTAAGGTTAGGGCCGATAAAAGAAACCTATTTGACTAAGAGGTAAGATTAATGCCGATAAAAGAAACATATTTGACTAAGAGTTAAGGTCAGGATCGATAAAAGAAACCTATTTGACTAAGAGGTAAGGTTATGACCGATAAAAAAAACCTATTGAACTAAGAGGTATGGTTAGGGCCAATACAATAAACCTATTTGACTAAGGGTTAAGGTTAGGGCCGATAAAATAAACCTATTTGACAAAGAGGTGAGGTTAGGGCCTATAAAAGAAACCTATTTGAGTAATAGGTAAGGATAGGATCGATAAAAGAAACCTATTTGACTAAGAGGAAAGGTTAGAGCCACTAAAATAAACCAATTTGACTAAGAGGTAAGGTTAGGGCCGATAAAAGACACCTATTTGACTAAGAGGTAAAGTTAAGTCGATAAAAGAAGCCTATTTGACTAAGAAGTAAGGTTAGGGCCGATAAATGAAACCTATTTGACTAAGAGGTGAGGTTAGGGCCTATACAAAAAACTATTTGACCACGAGGTAAGGCTAGAGCAGATACAAGAAACCTGTTTGACTAAGAGGTAAGGCTATTGCCGATACAAGTAACCAATTTGACTAAGAGGTAAGGTTAGGACCGATAAAAGAAACCTATTTGACTAAGAGGTAAAGTTAAGTCGATAAAAGAAGCCTATTTGACTAAGAAGTAAGGTTAGGGCCGATAAATGAAACCTATTTGACTAAGAGGTGAGGTTAGGGCCTATGCAAAAAACTATTTGACTACGAGGTAAGGCTAGAGCAGATACAAGAAACCTGTTTGACTAAGAGGGAAAGTTAGAGCCGATAAAATAAATCAATTTGATTAAGAGGTAATGTTAGGGCCGATAAAAGAAACATATTTGACTAAGATATAAGGTTAGGGCCAATGAAAGAAGCCTGGTTGACTAAGAGGTAGGGATATGGCCGATAAAAGAAACCTATTTGACTAAGAAGTAAGGTTAACATATACATATTTGACTTCGAAGCAAGGTTAGGTCTGATAAAAGAAACCTATGTGACTAAGAGGTATGGCTAGGGTCGATAAGCGAAACCTGTTTGACTAAGAGGTAAGGTTATGTCCTATAAAATAAACCTATTTGACTAAGAGGTAAGGTTAGGACCGATAAAAGAAACATATTTGACTGAGAGTTAATGTTAAGGCCGATAAAAGAAACCTATATGACTAAGAGTAAAGGTTATGACCGATAAAAGGAAACTATTTGACAAAGAAGTAAGGTTAGGGCCGATAAACGAAACCTATTTGAATAAGAGGTAAGATAAGGTCCGATAAAAGAAACCTTTTTGACTAAGACCAAAGGTAAGGGCCGATAAAAGTAATATAATTGACTAAGAGGTAAGGTTAGGGCTAACATAAGACTATCTTTTCTCTAAGTATTAAGAAAAGAAACATATTTGACTAAGAGGTAAGGGTAGGGCCGATAAAAGAAACCTATTTGACTAAGAGGTAAGGTTAAGTCGATAAAAGAAGCCTATTTGACTAAGAAGTAAGGTTAAGTCGATAAAAGAAACCTATTTGACTAAGAGGTAAGAATAAGGCCGATAAAAGAAACCTATTTGACTAAGAGTAAAGGTCAGGACCGATAAAAGAAACCTATTTGACTAAGAAGTAAGATTAGGGCCGATAAACGAAACCTATTTGAATAAGAGGTAAGATTAGGGCCGATAAAATAAACCTATTTAACTAAGAGGTAAGGTTAGGGCCAATATTAGAAACCTATTGGACTAAGAGGTAAGATTAGGGCCAATAATATAAACATATTTGACTAAGAGGTAAGGTTAGGGCCGATAAAAGAAACCTATTTGACTAAGAGGTGAGGTAAGGGCCTATAAAAGAAACATATTTGAGCAAGAGATAAGGTTAGGGCCGATAAAAGAAACCTATTTGACTAAGAGTTAAGGTTAGGGCCGATAAAAGAAACCTATTTGACTAAGAGGTGAGGTTAGGGCCTATGAAAGAAACCTATTTGAATAAGAGGTAAGGATAGGGTCGATAAAAGAAACCTATTTGACTAAGAAGAAAGGTTAGAGCCACTTAAAGAAACCTATTTGACTAAGAGGTAAAGTTAAGTCGATAAAAGAAGCCTATTTGACTAAGAAGTAAGGTTAGCGCCGATAAATGAAACCTATTTGACTAACAGGTGAGGTTAGGGCCGATAAATGAAACCTATTTGACTAAGAGGTATGGTAAGGGCCGATAAAAGAAACCTATTGGACTAAGAGGTAAGGTTAGGGCCAATAAAATAAACATATTTGACTAAGAGGTAAGGTTAGGTCTGATAAAAGAAACCTATTTGACTAAGAGGTAAGGTTAGGGCCGGTACAAGAAACCTATTTGACAAAGAGGAAAGGTTAGAGTCGATAAAAGAAACAAATTTGACTAAGAGGTAAGGTTAGGTCTGATAAAAGAAACCTATTTGACTAAGAGGTAAGGTTAGGGCCGGTACAAGAAACCTATTTGACAAAGAGGAAAGGTTAGAGTCGATAAAAGAAACAAATTTGACTAAGAGGTAAGGTAAGGGCCGATAAAAGAAACCTATTGGACTAAGAGATAAGGTTAGGGCCAATAAAATAAACATATTTGACTAAGGGGTAAGGTTAGGGCCGATAAAAGAAACCTATTTGACTAAGAGGTGAGGTTAGGGTCTATAAAAGAAACCTATTTGAGTAAGAGGTAAGGATAGGGTCGATAAAAGAAACCTATTTGACTAAGAGGTGAAGTAAGGGCCTATGAAAGAAACATATTTGAGCAAGAGATAAGGTTAGGGACGATAAAAGAAACCTATTTGACTAAGAGTTAAGGTTAGGGCCGATAAAAGAAACCTATTTGACTAAGAGGTGAGGTTAGGGCCTATAAAAGAAACCTTTTTGAATAAGAGGTAAGGATAGGGCGATAAACGAAACCTATTTGAATAAGAGTAAAGGTTAGGGCCGATAAAAGTAATATATTTGACTAAGAGATAAGATTAGGGCCAATATAAGACTATCTTTTCTATAAGTATTAAGAAAAGAAACATATTTGACTAAGAGGTAAGGGTAGGGCCGATAAAAGAAACCTATTTGACTAAGAGGTAATGTTAAGTCGATAAAAGAAGCCTATTTGACTAAGAAGTAAGGTTAGGGCTTATAAAAGAAACCTATTTGACTAAGAGGTATGGTTAGGGCCAATACAATAAACCTATTTGACTAAGGGGTAAGGTTAGGGCCTATAAAAGAAACCTATTTGACAAAGAGTTGAGGCTAGGGTCTATGATAGAAACCTATTTGACTAAGAGGTGAGGTTAAGGTCTATACCAAAACATATTTGACTACGAGGTAAGGCTAGAGCAGATACAAGAAACCTGTTTGACTAAGAGGTAAGGTTAGGGCCGATACAAGAAACCTATTTGACTAAGAGGGAAAGTTAGAGCCGATAAAATAAACCAATTTGATTAAGAGGTAATGTTAGGGCCGATAAAAGAAACATATAGGTAGGGCTATGGCCGATAAAAGAAACCGATTTGACTAAGAGGTAAGGTTAACATATACATATTTGACTACGAAGCAAGGTTAGGTCTGATAAAAGAAACCTATGTGACTAAGAGGTATGGTTAGGGTCGATAAACGAAACCTGTTTGACTAAGAGGAAAGGTTATGTCCTATAAAATAAACCTATTTGACTAAGAGGTAAGGTTAGGACCGATAAAAGAAACATATTTGACTAAGAGTTAATGTTAGGGCCGATACAAGAAATATATTTGACTAAAAGGTAAGCTTAGGGCCGATAAAAGAAACCTATATGACTAAGAGTAAAGATTATGACCGATAAAAGGAAACTATTTGACTAAGAAGTAAGGTTAGGGCCGATAAAAGAAACCTATTTGACTAAGAGCAAAGGTTAGGGCCGATAAAAGTAATATATTTGACTAAGAGGTAAGGTTGGGGCCAATATAAGACTATCTTTTCTCTAAGTATTAAGAAAAGAAACATATTTGACTAAGAGGTAAGGGAAGGGCCGATAAAAGAAACCTGTTTGACTAAGAGGTAAGGTTAAGTCGATAAAAAAAGCCTATTTGACTAAGAAGTAAGGTTAGGGCCGATAAAACAAACCTTTTTGAATAAGAGGTAAGATTAGGGCCGATAAAAGAAACCTATTTGACTAAGAGTAAAGGTCAGGACCGATAAAAGAAACCTATTTGACTAAGAAGTAAGGTTAGGGCCGATAAACGAAACCTATTTGAATAAGAGGTAAGATTAAGGCCGATAAAATAAACCTATTTGACTAAGAGGTAAGGTTAGGGCCTATAAAAGAAACCTATTTGATTAAGATGTAAGGTTAGGCCCTTTGAAAGTAACCTATTTGACAACGAAGTAAAGCTAGGGTCGATGAAAGAAACCTATTTGACTAAGAGGTAAGGTTTGGGCCAATATTAGAAACATATTGGACTAAGAGGTAAGATAAGGGCCAATACAATAAACATATTTGACTAAGAGGTAAAGTTAGGGCCGATAAAAGAAACCTATTTGACTAAGAGGTGAGGTTAGGGCCTATAAAAGAAACATATTTGAGCAAGAGATAAGGTTAGGGCCGATAAAAGAAACCTATTTGACTAAGAGGTGAGGTTAGGGCCTATGAAAGAAACCTATTTGAATAAGAGGTAAGGATAGGGTCGATAAAAGAAACCTATTTGACTAAGAGGAAAGGTTAGAGCCACTAAAAGAAACACATTTGACTAAGAGGTAAGGTTAGGGCCGATGAAAGAAACCTATTGGACTAAGAGATAAGGTTAGGGCCAATAAAATAAACATATTTGACTAAGAGTTAAGGTTAGGGCCGATAAAAGAAACCTATTTGACTAAGAGGTGAGGTAAGGGCCTATAAAAGAAACCTATTTGAATAAGAGGTAAGGATAGGGTCGATAAAAGAAACCTATTTGACTTAGAGGAAAGGTTAGAGCCACTGAAAGAAACCTATTTGACTAAGAGGTAAAGTTAAGTCGATAAAAGAAGCCTATTTGACTAAGAAGTAAGGTTAGCGCCGATAAATGAAACCTATTTGACTAAGAGGTGAGGTTAGGGCCGATAAATGAAACCTATTTGACTAAGAAGTAAGCTTAGGGCCGATAAATGAAACCTATTTGACTAAGAGGTGAGGTTAGGGCCTATGCAAAAACCTATTTGACTACTAGGTAAGGCCAGAGCCGATACAAGAAACCTGTTTGACCAAGAGGTAATGTTTGGGCCGATAAAAGAAACCTATTTGACTAAGATATAAGATTAGGGCCGATGAAAGAAATCTATTTGACTAAGAGGTAAGGTTAGGGTCGATAAAAGAAACCTATTTGACTAAGAGGAAAGGTTAGAGCCACTAAAAGAAACCTATTTGACTAAGAGGTAAAGTTAAGTCGATAAAAGAAGCCATTTGACTAAGAGGTAAGGTTAGCGCCGATCAATGAAACCTATTTGACTAAGAGATGAGGTTAGGGCCGATAAATGAAAACTATTTGACTAAGAAGTAAGGTTAGGGCCGATAAAAGAAACCTTTTTGAATAAGAGGTAAGATTAAGGCCGATAAAAGAAACCTATTTGACTAAGAGTAAAGGTCAGGACCGATAAAAGAAACCTATTTGACTAAGAAGTAAGGTTAGGGCCGATAAACGAAACCTATTTGAATAAGAGGTAAGATTAAGGCCGATAAAATAAACCTATTTGACTAAGAAGTAAGCTTAGGGCCGATAAATGAAACCTATTTGACTAAGAGGTGAGGTTAGGGCCTATGCAAAAACCTATTTGACTACTAGGTAAGGCCAGAGCCGATACAAGAAACCTGTTTGACCAAGAGGTAATGTTTGGGCCGATAAAAGAAACCTATTTGACTAAGATATAAGATTAGGGCCGATGAAAGAAATCTATTTGACTAAGAGGTAAGGTTAGGGCCTATAAAAGAAACCTATTTGAATAAGAGGTAAGGATAGGGTCGATAAAAGAAACCTATTTGACTAAGAGGAAAGGTTAGAGCCACTAAAAGAAACCTATTTGACTAAGAGGTAAAGTTAAGTCGATAAAAGAAGCCATTTGACTAAGAGGTAAGGTTAGCGCCGATCAATGAAACCTATTTGACTAAGAGATGAGGTTAGGGCCGATAAATGAAAACTATTTGACTAAGAAGTAAGGTTAGGGCCGATAAAAGAAACCTTTTTGAATAAGAGGTAAGATTAAGGCCGATAAAAGAAACCTATTTGACTAAGAGTAAAGGTCAGGACCGATAAAAGAAACCTATTTGACTAAGAAGTAAGGTTAGGGCCGATAAACGAAACCTATTTGAAT
Source organism: Bathymodiolus septemdierum (assembly GCA_963383655.1). Taxonomy (NCBI): domain Eukaryota; kingdom Metazoa; phylum Mollusca; class Bivalvia; order Mytilida; family Modiolidae; genus Bathymodiolus; species Bathymodiolus septemdierum. The sequence continues at coordinate 17,008,809 of OY726530.1, read as the reverse complement.
AAGAGGTAAGATTAAGGCCGATAAAATAAACCTATTTGACTAAGAGGTAAGGTTAGGGCCTATAAAAGAAACCTATTTGACTAAGATGTAAGGTTAGGCCCTATGAAAGTAACCTATTTGACAACGAAGTAAAGCTAGGGTCGATGAAAGAAACCTATTTGACTAAGAGGTAAGGTTAGGGCCAATATTAGAAACCTATTGGACTAAGAGGTAAGATTAGGGCCAATACAATAAGCATATTTGACTAAGAGGTAAAGTTAGGGCCGATAAAAGAAACCTATTTGACTAAGAGGTGAGGTTAGGGCCTATGAAAGAAACCTATTTGAATAAGAGGTAAGGATAGGGTCGATAAAAGAAACCTATTTGACTAAGAGGAAAGGTTAGAGCCACTAAAAGAAACAAATTTGACTAAGAGGTAAGGTTAGGGCCGATGAAAGAAACCTATTGGACTAAGAGATAAGGTTAGGGTCAATAAAATAAACATATTTGACCAAGGGGTAAGGTTAGGGCCGATAATAGAAACCTATTTGACTAAGAGTTAAGGTTAGGGCCGATAAAAGAAACCTATTTGACTAAGAGGTGAGGTAAGGACCTATAAAAGAAACCTATTTGAATAAGAGGTAAGGATAGGGTCGATAAAAGAAACCTATTTGACTTAGAGGAAAGGTTAGAGCCACTAAAAGAAACCTATTTGACTAAGAGGTAAAGTTAAGTCAATAAAAGAAGCCTATTTGACTAAGAAGTAAGGTTAGCGCCGATAAATGAAACCTATTTGACTAAGAGGTGAGGTTAGGGCTGATAAATGAAACCTATTTGACTAAGAAGTAAGGTTAGGGCCGATAAATGAAACCTATTTGACTAAGAGGTGAGGTTAGGGCCTATGCAAAAACCTATTTGACTACTAGGTAAGGCCAGAGCCGATACAAGAAACCTGTTTGACTAAGAGGTAATGTTTGGGCCGATAAAAGAAACCTATTTGACTAAGATATAAGATTAGGGCCGATGAAAGAAATCTATTTGACTAAGAGGTAAGGTTAGGGCCTATAAAAGAAACCTATTTGAATAAGAGGTAAGGATAGGGTCGATAAAAGAAACCTATTTGACTAAGAGGAAAGGTTAGAGCCACTAAAAGAAACCTATTTGACTAAGAGGTAAAGTTAAGTCGATAAAAGAAGCCATTTGACTAAGAGGTAAGGTTAGCGCCGATAAATGAAACCTATTTGACTAAGAGATGAGGTTAGGGCCGATAAATGAAACCTATTTGACTAAGAAGTAAGGTTAGGGCCGATAAATGAAACATATTTGACTAAGAGGTGAGGTTAGGGCCTATACAAAAACCTATTTGACTACTAGGTAAGGCCAGAGCCGATACAAGAAACCTGTTTGACTAAGAAGTAATGTTTGGGCAGATAAAAGAAACATGTTTGACTAAGATATAAGGTTAGGGCCGATGAAAGAAGCCTGTTTGCCTAAGAGGTAGGGCTAGGGCCGATAAAAGAAATCTATTTGACTAAGAGGTAAGGTTAGGGCCTATAGCATATACATATTTGACTACGAAGCAAGGTTAGGTCCGATAAAAGAAACCTATGTGACAAAGAGGTATGGTTAGGGCAGATAAACGAAACCTGTTTGACTAAGAGGTAAGGTTATGTCCAATAAAATAAACCTATTTGACTAAGAGGTAAGGTTAGGACCGATAAAAGAAACATATTTGACTAAGAGTTAATGTTAGGGCCGATAAAAGAAATATATTTGACTAAGAGTAAAGGTTATGACCGATAAAAGGAAACTATTTGACTAAGAAGTAAAGTTAGGGCCTATAAACGAAACCTATTTGAATAAGAGGTAAGATTAGGTCCGATAAAAGAAACCTATTTGACTAAGAGTAAAGGTTAGGGCCGATAAAAGTAATATATTTGACTAAGAGTTAAGGTTAAGGCCAATATAAGACTATCTTTTCTCTAAGTATTAAGAAAAAGAAACATATTTGACTAAGAGGTAAGGGAAGGGCCGATAAAAGAAACCTATTTGACTAAGAGGTAAGGTTAAGTCGATGAAAGAAGCCTATTTGACTAAGAAGTAAGGATAGGGCCGATAAAAGAAACATATTTGACTAAGAGGTAAGATTAAGGCCGATAAAAGAAACCTATTTGATTAATAGATAAGGTTAGGGGCGATAAAATAAATCTATTTGACTAAGAGGCAAGGTTAGGATCGATAAAGATAAACCTATTTGACTAAGAGGTAAGGTTAGGGCCGATAAAAGAAACCTATTGGACTAAGAGGTAAGGTTAGGGCCAATAAAATAAACATATTTGACTAAGGGGTAAGGTTAGGTCTGATAGAAGAAACCTATTTGACTAAGAGGTAAGGTTAGGGCCGGTACAAGAAACCTATTTGACAAAGAGGAAAGGTTAGAGTCGATAAAAGAAACAAATTTGACTAAGAGGTAAGGTTAGGGCCGATAAAAGAAACCTATTGGACTAAGAGATAAGGTTAGGGCCAATAAAATAAACATATTTGACTAAGGGGTAAGGTTAGGACAGATGAAAGAAACCTATTTGACTAAGAGGTGAGGTAAGGGCCTATGAAAGAAACCTATTTGAGTAAGAGGTAAGGATAGGGTCGATAAAAGAAACCTATTTGACTAAGAGGTGAGGTTAGGGCCTATAAAAGAAACATATTTGAGCAAGAGATAAGGTTAGGGCCGATAATAGAAACCTATTTGACTAAGAGTTAAGGTTAGGGCCGATAAATGAAACCTATTTGACTTAGAGGTGATGTAAGGGCCTATAAAAGAAACCTATTTGAATAAGAGGTAAGGATAGGGTCGATAAAAGAAACCTATTTGACTAAGAGGAAAGGTTAGAGCCACTAAAAGAAACCTGTTTGACTAAGAGGTAAAGTTAAGTCGATAAAAGAAGCCTATTTGACTAAGAAGTAAGGTTAGCGCAGATAAATGAAACCTATTTGACTAAGAGGCGAGGTTAGGGCCGATAAATGAAACCTATTTTAATAAGAAGTAAGGTTAGGGCCGTTAAATGAAACCTATTTGACTAAGAGGTGAGGTTAGGGCCTATGCAAAAACCTATTTGACTACTAGGTAAGGCCAGAGCCGATACAAGAAACCTGTTTGACTAAGAGATAATGTTTGGGCCGATAAAAGAAACATATTTGACTAAGATATAAGATTAGGGCCGATTAAAGAAGCCTGTTAGCCTAAGAGGTAGGTCTTGGGCCGATAAAAGAAATCTATTTGACTAAGAGGTAAGGTAAGGGCCTATAGCATATACATATTTGACTACGAAGCAAGGTTAGGTCCGATAAAAGAAACCTAAGTGACTAAGAGGTATGGTTAGGGCCGATAAACGAAACCTGTTTGACTAAGAGGTAAGGTTATGTCCAATAAAATAAACCTATTTGGATAAGAGGTAAGGTCAGGACCGATAAAAGAAACATATTTGACTAAGAGTTAATGTTAGGGCCGATAAAAGAAATATATTTGATTAAGAGCTAAGCTTAGAGTCGATAAAAGAAACCTATTTGACTAAGAGTAAAGGTTATGACCGATAAAAGGAAACTATTTGATTAAGAAGTAAAGTTAGGGCCTATAAACGAAACCTATTTGAATAAGAGGTAAGATTAGGTCCGATAAAAGAAACCTATTTGACTAAGAGTAAAGATTAGGGCCGATAAAAGTAATATATTTGACTAAGAGTTAATGTTAGGGTCAATATAAGACTATCTTTTCTCTAAGTATTAAGAAAATAAACATATTTGACTAAGAGGTAAGGGAAGGGCCGATAAAAGAAACCTGTTTGATTAAGAGGTAAGGTTAAGTCGATAAAAGAAGCCTATTTGACTAAGAAGTAAGGTTAGCGCAGATAAATGAAACCTATTTGACTAAGAGGCGAGGTTAGGGCCGATAAATGAAACCTATTTAAATAAGAAGTAAGGTTAGGGCCGTTAAATGAAACCTATTTGACTAAGAGGTGAGGTTAGGGCCTATGCAAAAACCTATTTGACTACTAGGTAAGGCCAGAGCCGATACAAGAAACCTGTTTGACTAAGAAATAATGTTTGGGCCGATAAAAGAAACATATTTGACTAAGATATAAGATTAGGGCCGATGAAAGAAGCCTGTTTGCCTAAGAGGTAGGTCTAGGGCCGATAAAAGAAATCTATTTGACTAAGAGGTAAGGTAAGGGCCTATAGCATATACATATTTGACTACGAAGCAAGGTTAGGTCCGATAAAAGAAACCTAAGTGACTAAGAGGTATGGTTAGGGCCGATAAACGAAACCTGTTTGACTAAGAGGTAAGGTTATGTCCAATAAAATAAACCTATTTGGATAAGAGGTAAGGTCAGGACCGATAAAAGAAACATATTTGACTAAGAGTTAATGTTAGGGCCGATAAAAGAAATATATTTGATTAAGAGCTAAGCTTAGAGCCGATAAAAGAAACCTATTTGACTAAGAGTAAAGGTTATGACCGATAAAAGGAAACTATTTGACTAAGAAGTAAAGTTAGGGCCTATAAACGAAACCTATTTGAATAAGAGGTAAGATTAAGTCCGATAAAAGAAACCTATTTGACTAAGAGTAAAGGTTAGGGCCGATAAAAGTAATATATTTGACTAAGAGTTAATGTTAGGGCCAATATAAGACTATCTTTTCTCTAAGTATTAAGAAAATAAACATATTTGACTGAGAGGTAAGGGAAGGGCCGATAAAAGAAACCTATTTGATTAAGAGGTAAGGTTAAGTCGATGAAAGAAGCCTATTTGACTAAGAAGTAAGGATAGGGCCGATGAAAGAAACCTATTTGACTAAGAGGTAGGATTAAGGCCGATAAAAGAAATCTATTTGACTAAGAGGCAAGGTTAGGATCGATAAAAATAAACCTATTTGACTAAGAGGTAAGGTTAGGGCCGATAAAAGAAACCTATTGGACTAAGAGGTAAGGTTAGGGCCAATAAAATAAACATATTTGACTAAGAGGTAAGGTTAGGTCTGATAAAAGAAACCTATTTGACTAAGAGGTAAGGTTAGGGCCGGTACAAGAAACATATTTGACAAAGAGGAAAGGTTAGAGTCGATAAAAGAAACAAATTTGACTAAGAGGTAAGGTTAGGTCTGATAAAAGAAACCTATTTTACTAAGAGGTAAGGTTAGGGCCGGTACAAGAAACCTATTTGACAAAGAGGAAAGGTTAGAGTCGATAAAAGAAACAAATTTGACTAAGAGGTAAGGTTAGGACCGATAAAAGAAACCTATTGGACTAAGAGATAAGGTTAGGGCCAATAAAATAAACATATTTGACTAAGGGGTAAGGTTAGGGCCGATAAAAGAAACCTATTTGACTAAGAGGTGAGGTTAGGGCCTATAAAAGAAACATATTTGAGTAAGAGGTAAGGATAGGGTCGATAAAAGAAACCTATTTGACTAAGAGGAAAGGTTAGAGCCGATAAAAGAAACCAATTTCACTAAGAGGTAAGGATAGGGCCGATAAAAGAAACCTATTTGACTAAGAGGTAAGGTTAGGGTTGATAAAATAAACCTATTTGACTAAGAGGTAAGGTTAAGTCGATAAACGAATCCTATTTGACTAAGAAGTAAGGTTAGGGCCGATAAAAAGACCTATTTGAATAAGAGGTAAGATTAGGGCCGATAAAAGAAACCTATTTGACTAAGAGGTAAAGGTTAGGACCGATAAAAGAAACCTATTTGACTAAGAAGTAAGGTTAGTTCCGATAAAAGAAACATATTTGATTAAGAGGTAAGGTTAGTGCCAATACAAGAGTATCTTTTCTCTAAGTATTAAGGAAAGAAACATATTTGTCTAAGAGGTAAGGTTAGGGTCGATTAAAGAAACGTATTTGACTGAAAGGTAAGGTTAAGGCCTATACAAAGAAACCTATATGACTACGAGGTAAAGTTATTGCCGATAAAGGAAACATATCAGACTAAGAGGTTAGGTTATGGCCGATAAAAGAAAATTATTTGACTAAGGAGTAAAGTTTGGGCCGATAAGAGGTAAGGTTAGGGCCAATAAATCAAACATATTTGACTAAGGGTTAAGATTAGGGCCGATAAAAGAAACCTATTTGACTAAGAGGTGAGGTTAGGGCCTATAAAAGAAACCTATTTGAGTAAGAGGTAAGGATAGGGTCGATAACAGAAACCTATTTGACTAAGAGGAAAGGTTAGAGCCGACAAAAGAAACCAATTTTACTAAGAGGTAAGGTTAGGGCTGATAAATGAAACCTATTTGACTAAGAGGTAAGGTTAAGTCGATAAACGAAGCATATTTGACTAAGAAGTAAGGTTATGGCCGATAAAAAAAACTATTTGACAAAGAGATAAGATTAAGGCCGATAAAAGAAACCTATTTGACTAAGAGGTAAGGTTAGGGCCTATAAAAGAAACCTATTTGACTAAGATGTAAGGTTAGGCCCTGCGAAAAAAAAATCTATTTGACTACGAGGTAAAGTTAGGGCCGATAAAAGAAACCTATTCGACTTAGAGGTAAGGATAGGGCCGAAAAAAGAAACCTATTTGACTAAGAGGTAAGGTTAGGGCCAATAAAAGAAAACTATTTGACGAAGAGGTAAGGTTAGGGCCAATAAAAGAAATCTATTTGACTGAGAGGTAAGGGAAGGGCCTATAAAAGAAACATATTTGACTAAGAGGTATGGTAAAGTCGATAAAATAAGCCTATTTGACTAAGAAGTAAGGTTAAGGCCGATAAAAGAAACCTATTTGACTAAGAGGTAAGATTATGGCCGATAAAATAAACCTATTTGATTAAGAGTAAAGGTTAAGACCGATGAAAGAAACCTATTTGACTAAGAAGTGAGGTTAGGGCTGATAAAAGAAACCTATTTGACTAAGAGGTAAGGTTAGTTCCGATAAAAGAAACATAATTGACTAAGAGGTACGTTAGGGCCGATAACAGAAACCTATTTGATTAAGAGGTAAGGTTAGGGCCGATAAAAGAAACCTATTTGACTAAGAGGTAAGGTTAGGGCGATAAAAGCAACCTATTTGACTAAGAGGTAAGGTTAGGGTCGATAAAAGAAACCTATTTGACTAAGAGGTAAGGTTAGGACCGATAAAAGAAACCTATTTGACTAAGAGGTAAGGTAAGGGCCGATAAAAGAAACCTTTTTCACTAATAGGTAAGGATAGGGGCGATATAAGAAAACTATTTGACAAAGAGGTAAGGTTAGGGCCTATAAAAGAGGTAAGGTTAAGGTCAATATTAGAAACCTATTGGACTAAGAGGAAAGGTTAGAGTCGATAAAAGAAACTAATTTGACTAAGAGGTAAGGTTAGGGCCGATAAAAGAAACCTATTTGACTAAGAGGTGAGGTTAGGGTCAATATTAGAAACCTATTGGACTAAGACGTAAGGTTAGGGTCAATAAAATAAACATATTTGATTAAGAGGTAAGGTTAGGGCCGATAAAAGAAACCTATTTGACTAAGAGGTAAGGTTAGGGCCGGTACAAGAAACCTATTTGACTAAGAGGTAAGGCTAAGGCCGATCAAAGAAACCTTTTTGACTAATAGGTAAGGATAGGGGCGATAAAAGAAACCTATTTGACAAAGAGGCAAAGTTAGGATCGATAAAAATAAACCTATTTGACTGAAAGGTAAGGTTAGGGCCGATAAAAGAAATCTATTGGACTAAGAGGTAAGGTTAGGGCCAATAAAATAAACATATTTGACTAAGGGGTAAGGTTAGGGCCGATAAAAGAAACATATTTGACTAAGAGGTGAGGTAAGGGCCAATAAAAGAAACTATTTGAGTAAGAGGTAAGGATAGGGTCGATAAAAGAAATCTATTTGACTAAGAGGAAAGGTTAGAGCCGATAAAAGAAACCAATTTCAATAAGAGGTAAGGGTAGGGCCGATAAAAGAAACCTATTTGACTAAGAGGTAAGATTAGGGTTGATAAAAGAAACCTATTTGACTAAGAGGTAAGGTTAAGTCGATAAACGAATCCTATTTGACTAAGAAGTAAGGTTAGGGCCGATAAAAAGACCTATTTGACTAAGAGGTAAGAATAGAGCCGATAAAAGAAACCCATTTGACTAAGAGTAAAGGTTAGGACCGATAAAATAAACCTAATTTGACTAAGAAGTAAAATTAGAGCCGATAAAGAAACCTATTTGACTAAGAGTAAAATTTAGGACCGATAAAAGAAACCTATTTGACTAAGAAGCAAGGTTAGTTCCGATAAAAGAAAGCTATTTGACTAAGAGATAAGATTAGGGCCGTTAAAAGAAACATATTTGATTAAGAGGTAAGGTTAATGCCAATACAAGATTATCTTTTCTCTAAGTATTAAGAAAAGAAACACATTTGTCTTAGAGGTAAGGTTAGGGTTGATAAAAGAAACCTATTTGACTAAGAGGTCAGGTTAGGGCCGATAAAAGAAACCTATTTGACTAAAAAGTAAGGTTAGGGCCTATTAAAGAAACCTATATGACTACGAGTTAAAGTTATGGCCGATAAAGGAAACATATTTTTTCTAAGAGGTAAGGTTATGGCCGATAAAAGAAAATTATTTGACTAAGAAGTAAGGTTTGGACCGATAATTGAAATCTATTTGACTAAGAGATAAGATTATGGGCAATATGCGAAACCTATTTGATTAAGAGATAAGGTAAGGGGCGATAAAAGAAACCTATTTGACTAAGAGGTAAGGTTAGGATCGATAAAAATAAATCTATTTGACTAAGAGGTAAAAGAAACCTATTTGACTAAGAAGAAAGGTTAGGTCCGATAAAAGAAACCTATTTGACTGAGAGGTAAGGTTAGGGCCGATAAAAGAAACCTATTCGACTTAGAAGTAAGGATAGGGCCGATAAAAGAAACCTATTTGACTAAGAGGAAAGGTTAGAGCCGATGAAAGAAACCAATTTGACTAAGAGGTAAGGGAAGGGCCGATAAAAGATACATATTTGACTAAGAGGTATGGTTAAGTCGATAAAAGAAACCTTTTTGACTGAGAAGTAAGGTTAAGGCCGATAAAAGAAACCTATTTGACTAAGAGGTAAGATTAGGGCCGATAAAATAAACCTATTTGACCAAGAGTAAAGGTTGTCACCGATGAAAGAAACCTATTTGATTAAGAAGTGAGGTTAGGGCTGATAAAAGAAACCTATTTGACTAAGAAGTAAGGTTAGGGCCAATACAAGAGTATCTTTTCTCTAAGTATTAAGAAAAGAAGCATATTTGATTAAGAGGTAAGGTTAGGGCTGATAAAAGAAACCTATTTGACTAAAAGGTATTAATAGGGTCGATAAAAGAAACCTTTTTGACTAAGAGTAAAGGTTACGACCGATAAAAGAAACCCATTTGACTAAGAAGTAAGGTTAGGGCCGATAAAATAAATGTATGTGATTAGGAGGTAAGGTGAGGGCCGATAAAAGAGTATCTTTTCTCTAAGTATTAAAAAAAAACCAGATTTAACCAAGATGTAAGGTTAGGGCCGATAAAAGGAACCTATTTGACAAAGAGGTAAGGTTAAGGCCTATAAAAGAAAACTATTTGACTAAGAGGTAAGGTTAGGGCCGATAAAAGAAACCTATTCGATTAAGAGATAAGGTTAGGGGCCATAAAAGAAACCTATTTGACTAAGAGGTAAGGTTAGGACCGATAAAAATAAACATATTTGACGAAGATGTAAGGTTGGCGCCGATAAAAGAAACCTATTTGACTAAGAGGAAAGTTAGGGACGATAAAAGAAACCTATTTAACTAGGAGGAAAGGTTAGGTTCGATAAAAGAAACCTATTTGACTAAGAGTAAAGGTTATGATCGATAAAAGAAGCCTATTTGACTAAGAAGTGAGGTTAGAGCCGATAAAAGAAGCCTATTTGACTAAGAAGTAAAGTTAGGGCCGATAGAAGAAACCTATTTGACAAAGAGTTAAGATTAGGGCCGATAAAAGAAACCTTTTTGACTAAGAGTAAAGGTTAAGACCGATAAAAAAACCCATTTGACTTAGAAGTAAGGTTAGGGCAGATAAATGAAACCTATGTGATTAGGAGGTAAGGTGAGGCCCGATGAAATAAACATATTTGACTAAGAGTAAAGGTCAGGACCGATAAAAGAAACCTATTTGACTAAGAGGAAAGGTTAGAGCCACTAAAATAAACCAATTTGATTAAGAGGTCAGGTTAGGGCCAATAAAAGAAACCTATTTGACTAAGAGGTAAAGTTAAGTCGATAAAAGAAGCCTATTTGATTAAGATGTAATGTTAGGGCCGATAAAAGAAACCTATTTGACTAAGAGTTAAGATTAGGGCTGGTAAAAGAAACCTATTTGACTAAGAGTAAAGGTTAGGACCGATAAAAGAGGCATATGTGATTAGGAGGTAAGGTGAGGGCCGATAAAAGAGTATATTTTCTCTAAGTATTAAGAAAAAAACATATTTAACCAAGATGGAAGGTTAGGGCCTAAAAAAGAAACCTATTTGACTAAGAGGTAAGGTTATGGCCGATAATTGAAATCTATTTGACTAAGAGGTAAGGTTATGTGCAATAAACGAAACCTATTTACTAAGAGTAAAGGTTAGGACCGATAAAAAAAACCATTTGACTTAGAAATAAGGTTAGGGCAGATAAAAGAAACCTATGTGATTAGGAGGTAAGGTGAGGGCCGATAAAATAAACATATTTGACTAAGAGGTAAGGTTAGGGCCAATACAAGAGTATCTTTTCTCTAAGTATTAAGCATATTTGATTAAGAGGTAAGGTTAGGGCTGATAACAGAAACCTATTTGACTAAGAGGTAATAATAGGGCCGATAAAAGAAACCTATTTGACTAAGAGTAAAAGTTAGGACCGATAAAAGCAACCCATTTGACTAAGAAGTAAGGTTAGGGCCGATAAAAGAAACCTATGTGATTAGGAGGTAAGGTGAGGGCCGATAAAAGAGTGTCTTTTCTCTAAGTATTAAGAAGAAAAAACATATTTAACCAAGATGTAAGGTTAGGGCCGATAAAAGAAACCTATTTGACTAAGAGGTAAGGTTTTGGCCGATAAAAGAAAACTATTTAACTAAGAGGTAAGGTTATGACCGATAAAAGAAGCCTATTTGACCAAGAAGTGAGGTTAGGGCCGATAAAAGAAACCTATTTGACTAAGAGGTAAGGTTAGTTCCGATAAAAGAAACCTATTTGACTAAGAGTTAAGGTTAGGGCCAATACAAGAGTATCTTTTCTCTAAGTATTAAGAAAAGAAACCTACCTGAGTAAGAGGTAAGGTTAGGGCCAATAAAAGCAACATATTTGACTAAGAGGTGAGGTAAGGGCCGATAAAATAAACATATTTGACTAAAAGGTAAGGTTAGGGTCGGTAAAAGAAACCTATTTCACTAAGAGGTAAGGCTAAGGCAGATACAAGAAACCTAATAAAATAAGAGTTAAGGTTAGAACCGATAAAAGAAGCCTATTTGATTAAGAAGTAATGTTAGGGCCGATAAAAGAAACCTATTTGACTAAGAGTTAAGATTAGGGCTGGTAAAAGAAACCTATTTGACTAAAAGTAAAGGTTAGGACCGATAAAAGAGGCATATGTGATTAGGAGGTAAGGTGAGGGCCGATAAAAGAGTATATTTTCTCTAAGTATTAAGAAAAAAACATATTTAACCAAGATGGAAGGTTAGGGCCTAAAAAAGAAACCTATTTGACTAAGAGGTAAGGTTATGGCCGATAATTGAAATCTATTTGACTAAGAGGTAAGGTTATGTGCAATAAACGAAACCTATTTACTAAGAGTAAAGGTTAGGACCGATAAAAAAAACCATTTGACTTAGAAATAAGGTTAGGGCAGATAAAAGAAACCTATGTGATTAGGAGGTAAGGTGAGGGCCGATAAAATAAACATATTTGACTAAGAGGTAAGGTTAGGGCCAATACAAGAGTATCTTTTCTCTAAGTATTAAGCATATTTGATTAAGAGGTAAGGTTAGGGCTGATAACAGAAACCTATTTGACTAAGAGGTAATAATAGGGCCGATAAAAGAAACCTATTTGACTAAGAGTAAAAGTTAGGACCGATAAAAGCAACCCATTTGACTAAGAAGTAAGGTTAGGGCCGATAAAAGAAACCTATGTGATTAGGAGGTAAGGTGAGGGCCGATAAAAGAGTGTCTTTTCTCTAAGTATTAAGAAGAAAAAACATATTTAACCAAGATGTAAGGTTAGGGCCGATAAAAGAAACCTTTTTGACTAAGAGGTAAGGTTTTGGCCGATAAAAGAAAACTATTTAACTAAGAGGTAAGGTTATGACCGATAAAAGAAGCCTATTTGACCAAGAAGTGAGGTTAGGGCCGATAAAAGAAACCTATTTGACTAAGAGGTAAGGTTAGTCCCAATAAAAGAAACCTATTTGACTAAGAGTTAAGGTTAGGGCCAATACAAGAGTATCTTTTCTCTAAGTATTAAGAAAAGAAACCTACCTGAGTAAGAGGTAAGGTTAGGGCCAATAAAAGCAACATATTTGACTAAGAGGTGAGGTAAGGGCCGATAAAATAAACATATTTGACTAAAAGGTAAGGTTAGGGTCGGTAAAAGAAACCTATTTCACTAAGAGGTAAGGCTAAGGCAGATACAAGAAACCTAATAAAATAAGAGTTAAGGTTAGAACCGATAAAAGAAATCTATTTGACTAAGACGTCAGGTTAGGGCCGATAAAAGAAACCTATTTGACTAAGAGGTAAAGTTAGGGCCGATACTAGAAACCTATTTGACAAAGAGGAAAGGTTAGGGACGATAAAAGAAATCTATTTGACTAGGAGGAAAGGTTAGGTCCGATAAAAGAAACCTATTTGACTAAGAGTTAAGGTTATGACCGAGAGAAGAAACCTGTATGACTAAGAAGTGAGGTTAAGGCTGATAAAAGAAACCTATTTGACTAAGGGGAAAGGTTAGGGCCGATAAAGGAAACCTCTTTGACAAAGAGTTGAGGTTAGGACCTATAAAAGAAACATATTTGAATAAGAGGTAAGGTTAGGGCCGAAAAAAAAACCTATTTGACTAAGAGGTAAGGTTAGGGCCGATAAAAGACACCTATTTGACTAAGAGGTAAGGTAAGGGCCGATAAAAGAAACCTATTCGACTAAGAGGTAATGTTAGGGCCGATAAAAGAAACCTATTTGACTAAGAGGTAAGATTTGGGCCGATAAAATAAACCTATTTGACTAAGAGTAAATGTTAGGGCCGTTAAAAGAAACCTATTTGACTAAGAGGTAATGTTAGGGCCGGTAAAGAAAACCTATTGGACTAAGACGTAAGGTTAGGGCAGATAAAAGAAGCCTATTTGACCAAGAAGTGAGGTTAGGGCAGATAAAAGAAACCTATTTGACTAAGAGGTAAGGTTAGGTCCGATAAAAGAAACCTATTTGACTAAGAGGTAAGGTTAGGGCCGATAAAAGAAACATATTTGACTAAGAGGTAAGGTTAGGGCCGATAAAAGAAACATATTTGACTAAGAGGTAAGGTTAGGGCCGATAAAAGAAACCTATTTGAATAAGAGGTAAAGTAAGGGCCTATAAAAGAAACGTATTTGAATACGAAGTTAGGTTAGGACCGATAAAAGAAACCCATTTGACTAAGAAGTAAGGTTAGGGCCGATAAAAGAAACCTATGTGATTAGGAGGTGAGGGCCGATAAAAGAGTGTCTTTTCTCTAAGTATTAAGAAAAAAAACATATTTAACCAAGGTGTAAGGTTAGGGCCGATAAAAGAAACCGATTTGACTAAGAGGTAAGGTTATGGCCGATAAAAGAAACCTATTTGACTAAGAGGTAAGGTTATGACCGATAAAAGAAGCCTATTTGACCAAGAAGTGAGGTTAGGGCAGATAAAAGAAACCTATTTGACTAAGAGGTAAGGTTAGGTCCGATAAAAGAAACCTATTTGACTAAGAGGTAAGGTTAGGGCCGATAAAAGAAACTTATTTGACTAAGAGGTAAGGTTATGGCCGATAAAAGAAACATATTTGACTAAGAGGTAAGGTTAGGGCCGATAAAAGAAACATATTTGACTAAGAGGTAAGGTTATGGCCGATAAAAGAAAACTATTTGACTAAGAGGTAAGGTTAGGGCCGATAATTGAAATCTATTTGACTAAGAGGTAAGGTTATGTGCAATAAACGAAACCTATTTACTAAGAGGTAAGGTTAGGGCCGATAAAAGAAACCTATTCGATTAAGAGATAAGGTTAGGGGCCATAAAAGAAACCTATTCGACTAAGAGGTAAGGTTAGGACCGATAAAAATAAACATATTTGACGAAGAGGTAAGGTTGGGGCCGATAAAAGAAACCTATTTTACTAAGAGGAAAGGTTAGGGACGATAAAAGAAACCTATTTGACTAAGAGGTAAGGTTAGGGCCGATAAAAGAAACATATTTGACTAAGAGGTAAGGTTAGGGCCGATAAAAGAAACCTATTTGAATAAGAGGTAAGGTAAGGGCCTATAAAAGAAACGTATTTGACTACGAAGTTAGGTTAGGACCGATAAAAGAAACCCATTTGACTAAGAAGTAAGGTTAGGGCCGATTTAAGAAACCTATGTGATTAGGAGGTAAGGTGAGGGCCGATGAAAGAGTGTCTTTTCTCTAAGTATTAAGAAAAAAAACATATTTAACCAAGGTGTAAGGTTAGGGCCGATAAAAGAAACCTATTTTACTAAGAGGAAAGGTTAGGGACGATAAAAGAAACCTATTTGACTAGGAGGAAAGGTTAGTTTCGATAAAAGAAATCTATTTGACTAAGAGTAAAGGTTATGACCGATAAAAGAAGCCTATTTGACTAAGAAGTGAGGTTAGGGCCGATAAAAGAAACCTATTTGACTAAGAGGTAAGGCTAAGTCGATAAAAGAAGCCTATTTGACTAAGAAGTAAGGTTAGGGCCGATAAAAGAAACCTATTTGACTAAGAGTTAAGATAAGGGCCGATAAAAGAAACCTATTTGACTAAGAGTAAAGGTTAGGACCGATAAAAAAACCCATTTGACTTAGAAATAAGGTTAGGGCAGATAAAAGAAACCTATGTGATTAGGAGGTAAGGTGAGGGCCGATAAAATAAACATATTTGACTAAGAGGTAAGGTTAGGGCCAATGCAAGAGTATCTTTTCTCTAAGTATTAAGAAAAGAAGCATATTTGATTAAGAGGTAAGGTTAGGGCTGATAAAAGAAACCTATTTGACTTAGAGGTAAGGTTAAGTCGATAAAAGAAGCCTATTTGACTAAGAAGTAAGGTTAGGGCCGATAAAAGAAACCTATTTGACAAAGAGTTAAGATTAGGGCCGATAAAAGAAACCTATTTGAGTAAGAGTAAAGGTTAGGACCAATAAAAAAACTATTTGACTTAGAAGTAAGGTTAGGGCCGATAAAAGAAACCTATGTGATTAGGAGGTAAGGTGAGGGCCGATAAAAGAAACATATTTGACTAAGAGGTAAGGTTAGGGCCAATACAAGAGTATCTTTTCTCTAAGTGTTAAGAAAAGAAGCATATTTGATTAAGAGGTAAGGTTAGGGTTGATAAAAGAAACCTATTTGACTAAGAGGTATTAATAGGGCCGATGAAAGAAACCTATTTGACTAAGAGTAAAGGTTAGGACCGATAAAAGAAACCCATTTGACTAAGAAGTAAGGTTAGGGCCGATAAAAGAAATCTATGTGATTAGGAGGTAAGGTGAGGGCCGATAAAAGAGTATCTTTTCTCTAAGTATTAAGAAAAAAACATATTTAACCAAGATGTAAGGTTAGGGCCGATAAAAGAAACCTATTTGACTAAGAGGTAAGGTTATGGCCGATAAAAGAAAACTATTTGACTAAGAGTAAGGTTATGTGCAATAAAAGAACCCTATTTGACTAAGACGTAAGGTTAAGGCCTATAAAAGAAACCTATTTGATTAAGACATAAGGTTAAGGGCGATAAAAGAAACCTATTTGACTAAGAGGTAAGGTTAAGACCGAAAAAAAATAAACATATTTGACGAAGAGGTAAGGTTGGGGCCGATAACAGAAACCTATTTGACTAAGAGGTAAAGTTAGGGCCGATACTAGAAACCTTTTTGAGAAAGAGGAAAGGTTAGGGACGATAAAAGAAACCTATTTGACTAGGAAGAAAGGTTAGGTCCGATAAAAGAAACCTATTTGACTAAGAGTAAAGGTTATGACCGATAGAAGAAACCTATGTGACTAAGAAGTGAGGTTAGGACCTATAAAAGAAACCTATTTGACTAAGAGGTAAGGTTAGGGCCGATAAAAGAAACCTATTTGAATAAGAGGTAAGGTTAGGGCCGGTAAAAAACACCTATTTGACTAAGAGGTAAGGTTAGGGCCGATAAAAGAAACCTTTTTGACTAAGAGTAAATGTTAGTGCCAATAAAAGAAACCTATTTGACTAAGAGGTAATGTTAGGGCCGATAAAAGAAACCTATTTGACTAAGACGTAAGGTTAGGGCAGATAAAAGAAACATATTTGACTAAGAGGTAAGGTTAGGGCCGATAAAAGAAGCCTATTTGACTAAGAGGTAAGGTTAGCGCCAATAAAAGAAACCTATTTGACTAAGAGGTAATGTTAGGTCCCATTGAAGAAACCTATTTGACTAAGAGGTAAGGTTAGGGCCGATAAAAGAAACATAATTGACTAAGAGGTAAGGTTAGAGCCGATATAAAGAAACCTATTTGAATAAGAGGTAAGGCTAGGGCCTATAAAAGAAACCTATTTGACTACGAAGTAAGGTTAGGACCGATAAAAGAAACCTATTTGACTAAGAGGTAAGGTAAGGGCTGATAAAAAAAAACTATTTGACTAGGAGGTAAAGTTACGGCCGATAAAATAACCTATTTGGCTAAGAGGTAAGGTTAGGTCCGATAAAAGAAACCTACCTGAGTAAGAGGTAAGGTAATGTTAGGACCGATAAAAGAAACCTATTTGACTAAGAGGTAAGATTAGGGCCGATAAAATAAACCTATTTGACTAAGAGTAAATGTCAGGGCCGATAAAAGAAACCTATTTGACTAAGAGGTAATGTTAGGGCCGGTAAGAAAAACCTATTTGACTAAGACGTAAGGTTAGGGCAGATAAAAGAAACATATTTGACAAAGAGGTAAGGTTAGGGCCGATAAAAGAAATATATTTGACTAAGAGGTAAGGTTAGGTCCGATAAAAGAAACCTATTTGACTAAGAGGTAAGGTTAGGGCCGATAAAAGAAACATATTTGACTAAGAGGTAAGGTTAGGGCCGATAAAAGAAACCTATTTGAATAAGAGGTAAGGTAAGAGCCTATAAAAGAAACGTATTTGACTACGAAGTTAGGTTAGGACCGATAAAAGAAACCCATTTGACTAAGAAGTAAGGTTAGGGCCGATTTAAGAAACCTATGTGATTAGGAGGTAAGGTGAGGGCCGATGAAAGAGTGTCTTTTCTCTAAGTATTAAGAAAAAAAACATATTTAACCAAGGTGTAAGGTTAGGGCCGATAAAAGAAACCTATTTTACTAAGAGGAAAGGTTAGGGACGATAAAAGAAACCTATTTGACTAGGAGGAAAGGTTAGTTTCGATAAAAGAAATCTATTTGACTAAGAGTAAAGGTTATGACCGATAAAAGAAGCCTATTTGACTAAGAAGTGAGGTTAGGGCCGATAAAAGAAACCTATTTGACTAAGAGGTAAGGCTAAGTCGATAAAAGAAGCCTATTTGACTAAGAAGTAAGGTTAGGGCCGATAAAAGAAACCTATTTGACTAAGAGTTAAGATAAGGGCCGATAAAAGAAACCTATTTGACTAAGAGTAAAGGTTAGGACCGATAAAAAAAACCATTTGACTTAGAAATAAGGTTAGGGCAGATAAAAGAAACCTATGTGATTAGGAGGTAAGGTGAGGGCCGATAAAATAAACATATTTGACTAAGAGGTAAGGTTAGGGCCAATACAAGAGTATCTTTTCTCTAAGTATTAAGAAAAGAAGCATATTTGATTAAGAGGTAAGGTTAGGGCTGATAAAAGAAACCTATTTGACTTAGAGGTAAGGTTAAGTCGATAAAAGAAGCCTATTTGACTAAGAAGTAAGGTTAGGGCCGATAAAAGAAACCTATTTGACAAAGAGTTAAGATTAGGGCCGATAAAAGAAACCTATTTGAGTAAGAGTAAAGGTTAGGACCGATAAAAAAACTATTTGACTTAGAAGTAAGGTTAGGGTCGATAAAAGAAACCTATGTGATTAGGAGGTAAGGTGAGGGCCGATAAAAGAAACATATTTGACTAAGAGGTAAGGTTAGGGCCAATACAAGAGTATCTTTTCTCTAAGTGTTAAGAAAAGAAGCATATTTGATTAAGAGGTAAGGTTAGGGTTGATAAAAGAAACCTATTTGACTAAGAGGTATTAATAGGGCCGATGAAAGAAACCTATTTGACTAAGAGTAAAGGTTAGGACCGATAAAAGAAACCCATTTGACTAAGAAGTAAGGTTAGGGCCGATAAAAGAAATCTATGTGATTAGGAGGTAAGGTGAGGGCCGATAAAAGAGTATCTTTTCTCTAAGTATTAAGAAAAAAACATATTTAACCAAGATGTAAGGTTAGGGCCGATAAAAGAAACCTATTTGACTAAGAGGTAAGGTTATGGCCGATAAAAGAAAACTATTTGACTAAGAGGTAAGGTTATGTGCAATAAAAGAACCCTATTTGACTAAGACGTAAGGTTAAGGCCTATAAAAGAAACCTATTTGATTAAGACATAAGGTTAAGGGCGATAAAAGAAACCTATTTGACTAAGAGGTAAGGTTAAGACCGAAAAAAAATAAACATATTTGACGAAGAGGTAAGGTTGGGGCCGATAACAGAAACCTATTTGACTAAGAGGTAAAGTTAGGGCCGATACTAGAAACCTTTTTGAGAAAGAGGAAAGGTTAGGGACGATAAAAGAAACCTATTTGACTAAGAAGAAAGGTTAGGCCCGATAAAAGAAACCTATTTGACTAAGAGTAAAGGTTATGACCGATAGAAGAAACCTATGTGACTAAGAAGTGAGGTTAGGACCTATAAAAGAAACCTATTTGACTAAGAGGTAAGGTTAGGGCCGATAAAAGAAACCTATTTGAATAAGAGGTAAGGTTAGGGCCGGTAAAAAACACCTATTTGACTAAGAGGTAAGGTTAGGGCCGACAAAAGAAACCTATTTGACTAAGAGTAAATGTTAGTGCCAATAAAAGAAACCTATTTGACTAAGAGGTAATGTTAGGGCCGATAAAAGAAACCTATTTGACTAAGACGTAAGGTTAGGGCAGATAAAAGAAACATATTTGACTAAGAGGTAAGGTTAGGGCCGATAAAAGAAGCCTATTTGACTAAGAGTAAAGGTTAGGACCGATAAAAAAAACTATTTGACTTAGAAGTAAGGTTAGGGCCGATAAAAGAAACCTATGTGATTAGGAGGTAAGGTGAGGGCCGATAAAATAAACATATTTGACTAAGAGGTAAGGTTAGGGCCAATACAAGAGTATCTTTTCTCTAAGTATTAAGAAAAGAAGCATATTTGATTAAGAGGTAAGGTTAGGGCTGATAAAAGAAACCTATTTGACTAAGAGGTATTAATAGGGCCGATAAAAGAAACCTTTTTTACTAAGAGTAAAGGTTAGGACCGATAAAAGAAACCCATTTGACTAAGAAGTAAGGTTAGGGCCGATAAAAGAAATCTATGTGATTAGGAGGTAAGGTGAGGGCCGATAAAAGAGTATATTTTCTCTAAGTATTAAGAAAAAAACATATTTAACCAAGATGTAAGGTTAGGGCCTAAAAAAGAAACTTATTTGACTAAGAGGTAAGGTTATGGCCGATAAAAGAAAACTATTTGACTAAGACGTAAGGTTAGGGCCGATAATTGAAATCTATTTGACTAAGAGGTAAGGTTATGTGCAATAAACGAAACCTATTTACTAAGAGGTAAGGTTAGGGCCGATAAAAAAACCCTATTCGATTAAGAGATAAGGTTAGGGGCCATAAAAGAAACCTATTTTACTAAGAGGAAAGGTTAGGGACGATAAAAGAAACCTATTTGACTAGGAGGAAAGGTTAGTTTCGATAAAAGAAATCTATTTGACTAAGAGTAAAGGTTAAGACCGATAAAAGAAGCCTATTTGACTAAGAAGTGAGGTTAGGGCCGATAAAAGAAACCTATTTTACTAAGAGGAAAGGTTACGGACGATAAAAGAAACCTATTTGACTAGGAGGAAAGGTTAGTTTCGATAAAAGAAATCTATTTGACTAAGAGTAAAGGTTATGACCGATAAAAGAAGCCTATTTGACTAAGAAGTGAGGTTAGGGCCGATAAAAGAAACCTATTTGACTAAGAGGTAAGGTTAAAACGATAAAAGAAGCCTATTTGACTAAGAAGTAAGGTTAGGGCCGATAAAAGAAACCTATTTGACTAAGAGTTAAGATAAGGGCCGATAAAAGAAACCTATTTGACTAAGAGTAAAGGTTAGGACCGATAAAAAAACCCATTTGACTTAGAAATAAGGTTAGGGCAGATAAAAGAAACCTATGTGATTAGGAGGTAAGGTAAGGGCCGATAAAATAAACATATTTGACTAAGAGGTAAGGTTAGGGCCAATACAAGAGTATCTTTTCTCTAAGTATTAAGAAAAGAAGCATATTTGATTAAGAGGTAAGGTTAGGGCTGATAACAGAAACCTATTTGACTAAGAGTAAAGGTTAGGACCGATAAAAGAAACCCATTTGACTAAGAAGTAAGGTTAGGGCCAATAAAAGAAACCTATGTGATTAGGAGGTAAGGTGAGGGCCGATAAAAGAGTATATTTTCTCTAAGTATTAAGAAGAAAAAACATATTTAACCAAGATGTAAGGTTAGGGCCTATAAAAGAAACCTATTTGACTAAGAGGTAAGGTTATGGCCGATAAAAGAAAACTATTTGACTAAGAGGTAAGGTTAGGACCGATAAAAGAAGCCTATTTGACCAAGAAGTGAGGTTAGGGCCGATAAAAGAAACCTATTTGACTAAGAGGTAAGGTTAGTTCCGATAAAAGAAACCTATTTGACTAAGTGTTAAGGTTAGGGCCAATACAAGAGTATCTTTTCTCTAAGTATTAAGAAAAGAAGCATATTTGATTAAGAGGTAAGGTTAGGGCTGATAAAAGAAACCTATTTGACTTAGAGGTAAGGTTAAGTCGATAAAAGAAGCCTATTTGACTAAGAAGTAAGGTTAGGGCCGATAAAAGAAACCTATTTGACAAAGAGTTAAGATTAGGGCCGATAAAAGAAACCTATTTGAGTAAGAGTAAAGGTTAGGACCGATAAAAAAACTATTTGACTTAGAAGTAAGGTTAGGGTCGATAAAAGAAACCTATGTGATTAGGAGGTAAGGTGAGGGCCGATAAAAGAAACATATTTGACTAAGAGGTAAGGTTAGGGCCAATACAAGAGTATCTTTTCTCTAAGTGTTAAGAAAAGAAGCATATTTGATTAAGAGGTAAGGTTAGGGTTGATAAAAGAAACCTATTTGACTAAGAGGTATTAATAGGGCCGATGAAAGAAACCTATTTGACTAAGAGTAAAGGTTAGGACCGATAAAAGAAACCCATTTGACTAAGAAGTAAGGTTAGGGCCGATAAAAGAAATCTATGTGATTAGGAGGTAAGGTGAGGGCCGATAAAAGAGTATCTTTTCTCTAAGTATTAAGAAAAAAACATATTTAACCAAGATGTAAGGTTAGGGCCGATAAAAGAAACCTATTTGACTAAGAGGTAAGGTTATGGCCGATAAAAGAAAACTATTTGACTAAGAGTAAGGTTATGTGCAATAAAAGAACCCTATTTGACTAAGACGTAAGGTTAAGGCCTATAAAAGAAACCTATTTGATTAAGACATAAGGTTAAGGGCGATAAAAGAAACCTATTTGACTAAGAGGTAAGGTTAAGACCGAAAAAAAATAAACATATTTGACGAAGAGGTAAGGTTGGGGCCGATAACAGAAACCTATTTGACTAAGAGGTAAAGTTAGGGCCGATACTAGAAACCTTTTTGAGAAAGAGGAAAGGTTAGGGACGATAAAAGAAACCTATTTGACTAGGAAGAAAGGTTAGGTCCGATAAAAGAAACCTATTTGACTAAGAGTAAAGGTTATGACCGATAGAAGAAACCTATGTGACTAAGAAGTGAGGTTAGGACCTATAAAAGAAACCTATTTGACTAAGAGGTAAGGTTAGGGCCGATAAAAGAAACCTATTTGAATAAGAGGTAAGGTTAGGGCCGGTAAAAAACACCTATTTGACTAAGAGGTAAGGTTAGGGCCGATAAAAGAAACCTATTTGACTAAGAGTAAATGTTAGTGCCAATAAAAGAAACCTATTTGACTAAGAGGTAATGTTAGGGCCGATAAAAGAAACCTATTTGACTAAGACGTAAGGTTAGGGCAGATAAAAGAAACATATTTGACTAAGAGGTAAGGTTAGGGCCGATAAAAGAAGCCTATTTGACTAAGAGGTAAGGTTAGCGCCAATAAAAGAAACCTATTTGACTAAGAGGTAATGTTAGGTCCCATTGAAGAAACCTATTTGACTAAGAGGTAAGGTTAGGGCCGATAAAAGAAACATAATTGACTAAGAGGTAAGGTTAGAGCCGATATAAAGAAACCTATTTGAATAAGAGGTAAGGCTAGGGCCTATAAAAGAAACCTATTTGACTACGAAGTAAGGTTAGGACCGATAAAAGAAACCTATTTGACTAAGAGGTAAGGTAAGGGCTGATAAAAAAAAACTATTTGACTAGGAGGTAAAGTTACGGCCGATAAAATAACCTATTTGGCTAAGAGGTAAGGTTAGGTCCGATAAAAGAAACCTACCTGAGTAAGAGGTAAGGTAATGTTAGGACCGATAAAAGAAACCTATTTGACTAAGAGGTAAGATTAGGGCCGATAAAATAAACCTATTTGACTAAGAGTAAATGTCAGGGCCGATAAAAGAAACCTATTTGACTAAGAGGTAATGTTAGGGCCGGTAAGAAAAACCTATTTGACTAAGACGTAAGGTTAGGGCAGATAAAAGAAACATATTTGACAAAGAGGTAAGGTTAGGGCCGATAAAAGAAATCTATTTGACTAAGAGGTAAGGTTAGGTCCGATAAAAGAAACCTATTTGACTAAGAGGTAAGGTTAGGGCCGATAAAAGAAACATATTTGACTAAGAGGTAAGGTTAGGGCCGATAAAAGAAACCTATTTGAATAAGAGGTAAGGTAAGAGCCTATAAAAGAAACGTATTTGACTACGAAGTTAGGTTAGGACCGATAAAAGAAACCCATTTGACTAAGAAGTAAGGTTAGGGCCGATTTAAGAAACCTATGTGATTAGGAGGTAAGGTGAGGGCCGATGAAAGAGTGTCTTTTCTCTAAGTATTAAGAAAAAAAACATATTTAACCAAGGTGTAAGGTTAGGGCCGATAAAAGAAACCTATTTTACTAAGAGGAAAGGTTAGGGACGATAAAAGAAACCTATTTGACTAGGAGGAAAGGTTAGTTTCGATAAAAGAAATCTATTTGACTAAGAGTAAAGGTTATGACCGATAAAAGAAGCCTATTTGACTAAGAAGTGAGGTTAGGGCCGATAAAAGAAACCTATTTGACTAAGAGGTAAGGCTAAGTCGATAAAAGAAGCCTATTTGACTAAGAAGTAAGGTTAGGGCCGATAAAAGAAACCTATTTGACTAAGAGTTAAGATAAGGGCCGATAAAAGAAACCTATTTGACTAAGAGTAAAGGTTAGGACCGATAAAAAAAACCATTTGACTTAGAAATAAGGTTAGGGCAGATAAAAGAAACCTATGTGATTAGGAGGTAAGGTGAGGGCCGATAAAATAAACATATTTGACTAAGAGGTAAGGTTAGGGCCAATACAAGAGTATCTTTTCTCTAAGTATTAAGAAAAGAAGCATATTTGATTAAGAGGTAAGGTTAGGGCTGATAAAAGAAACCTATTTGACTTAGAGGTAAGGTTAAGTCGATAAAAGAAGCCTATTTGACTAAGAAGTAAGGTTAGGGCCGATAAAAGAAACCTATTTGACAAAGAGTTAAGATTAGGGCCGATAAAAGAAACCTATTTGAGTAAGAGTAAAGGTTAGGACCGATAAAAAAACTATTTGACTTAGAAGTAAGGTTAGGGTCGATAAAAGAAACCTATGTGATTAGGAGGTAAGGTGAGGGCCGATAAAAGAAACATATTTGACTAAGAGGTAAGGTTAGGGCCAATACAAGAGTATCTTTTCTCTAAGTGTTAAGAAAAGAAGCATATTTGATTAAGAGGTAAGGTTAGGGTTGATAAAAGAAACCTATTTGACTAAGAGGTATTAATAGGGCCGATGAAAGAAACCTATTTGACTAAGAGTAAAGGTTAGGACCGATAAAAGAAACCCATTTGACTAAGAAGTAAGGTTAGGGCCGATAAAAGAAATCTATGTGATTAGGAGGTAAGGTGAGGGCCGATAAAAGAGTATCTTTTCTCTAAGTATTAAGAAAAAAACATATTTAACCAAGATGTAAGGTTAGGGCCGATAAAAGAAACCTATTTGACTAAGAGGTAAGGTTATGGCCGATAAAAGAAAACTATTTGACTAAGAGTAAGGTTATGTGCAATAAAAGAACCCTATTTGACTAAGACGTAAGGTTAAGGCCTATAAAAGAAACCTATTTGATTAAGACATAAGGTTAAGGGCGATAAAAGAAACCTATTTGACTAAGAGGTAAGGTTAAGACCGAAAAAAAATAAACATATTTGACGAAGAGGTAAGGTTGGGGCCGATAACAGAAACCTATTTGACTAAGAGGTAAAGTTAGGGCCGATACTAGAAACCTTTTTGAGAAAGAGGAAAGGTTAGGGACGATAAAAGAAACCTATTTGACTAAGAAGAAAGGTTAGGCCCGATAAAAGAAACCTATTTGACTAAGAGTAAAGGTTATGACCGATAGAAGAAACCTATGTGACTAAGAAGTGAGGTTAGGACCTATAAAAGAAACCTATTTGACTAAGAGGTAAGGTTAGGGCCGATAAAAGAAACCTATTTGAATAAGAGGTAAGGTTAGGGCCGGTAAAAAACACCTATTTGACTAAGAGGTAAGGTTAGGGCCGACAAAAGAAACCTATTTGACTAAGAGTAAATGTTAGTGCCAATAAAAGAAACCTATTTGACTAAGAGGTAATGTTAGGGCCGATAAAAGAAACCTATTTGACTAAGACGTAAGGTTAGGGCAGATAAAAGAAACATATTTGACTAAGAGGTAAGGTTAGGGCCGATAAAAGAAGCCTATTTGACTAAGAGTAAAGGTTAGGACCGATAAAAAAAACTATTTGACTTAGAAGTAAGGTTAGGGCCGATAAAAGAAACCTATGTGATTAGGAGGTAAGGTGAGGGCCGATAAAATAAACATATTTGACTAAGAGGTAAGGTTAGGGCCAATACAAGAGTATCTTTTCTCTAAGTATTAAGAAAAGAAGCATATTTGATTAAGAGGTAAGGTTAGGGCTGATAAAAGAAACCTATTTGACTAAGAGGTATTAATAGGGCCGATAAAAGAAACCTTTTTTACTAAGAGTAAAGGTTAGGACCGATAAAAGAAACCCATTTGACTAAGAAGTAAGGTTAGGGCCGATAAAAGAAATCTATGTGATTAGGAGGTAAGGTGAGGGCCGATAAAAGAGTATATTTTCTCTAAGTATTAAGAAAAAAACATATTTAACCAAGATGTAAGGTTAGGGCCTAAAAAAGAAACTTATTTGACTAAGAGGTAAGGTTATGGCCGATAAAAGAAAACTATTTGACTAAGACGTAAGGTTAGGGCCGATAATTGAAATCTATTTGACTAAGAGGTAAGGTTATGTGCAATAAACGAAACCTATTTACTAAGAGGTAAGGTTAGGGCCGATAAAAAAACCCTATTCGATTAAGAGATAAGGTTAGGGGCCATAAAAGAAACCTATTTTACTAAGAGGAAAGGTTAGGGACGATAAAAGAAACCTATTTGACTAGGAGGAAAGGTTAGTTTCGATAAAAGAAATCTATTTGACTAAGAGTAAAGGTTAAGACCGATAAAAGAAGCCTATTTGACTAAGAAGTGAGGTTAGGGCCGATAAAAGAAACCTATTTTACTAAGAGGAAAGGTTACGGACGATAAAAGAAACCTATTTGACTAGGAGGAAAGGTTAGTTTCGATAAAAGAAATCTATTTGACTAAGAGTAAAGGTTATGACCGATAAAAGAAGCCTATTTGACTAAGAAGTGAGGTTAGGGCCGATAAAAGAAACCTATTTGACTAAGAGGTAAGGTTAAAACGATAAAAGAAGCCTATTTGACTAAGAAGTAAGGTTAGGGCCGATAAAAGAAACCTATTTGACTAAGAGTTAAGATAAGGGCCGATAAAAGAAACCTATTTGACTAAGAGTAAAGGTTAGGACCGATAAAAAAACCCATTTGACTTAGAAATAAGGTTAGGGCAGATAAAAGAAACCTATGTGATTAGGAGGTAAGGTAAGGGCCGATAAAATAAACATATTTGACTAAGAGGTAAGGTTAGGGCCAATACAAGAGTATCTTTTCTCTAAGTATTAAGAAAAGAAGCATATTTGATTAAGAGGTAAGGTTAGGGCTGATAACAGAAACCTATTTGACTAAGAGTAAAGGTTAGGACCGATAAAAGAAACCCATTTGACTAAGAAGTAAGGTTAGGGCCAATAAAAGAAACCTATGTGATTAGGAGGTAAGGTGAGGGCCGATAAAAGAGTATATTTTCTCTAAGTATTAAGAAGAAAAAACATATTTAACCAAGATGTAAGGTTAGGGCCTATAAAAGAAACCTATTTGACTAAGAGGTAAGGTTATGGCCGATAAAAGAAAACTATTTGACTAAGAGGTAAGGTTAGGACCGATAAAAGAAGCCTATTTGACCAAGAAGTGAGGTTAGGGCCGATAAAAGAAACCTATTTGACTAAGAGGTAAGGTTAGTTCCGATAAAAGAAACCTATTTGACTAAGTGTTAAGGTTAGGGCCAATACAAGAGTATCTTTTCTCTAAGTATTAAGAAAAGAAGCAAATTTGATTAAGAGGTAAGGTTAGGGCTGATAAAAGAAACCTATTTGACTTAGAGGTAAGGTTAAGTCGATAAAAGAAGCCTATTTGACTAAGAAGTAAGGTTAGGGCCGATAAAAGAAACCTATTTGACAAAGAGTTAAGATTAGGGCCGATAAAAGAAACCTATTTGACTAAGAGTAAAGGTTAGGACCGATAAAAAAAACTATTTGACTTAGAAGTAAGGTTAGGGCCGATAAAAGAAACCTATGTGATTAGGAGGTAAGGTGAGGGCCGATAAAAGAGTATCTTTTCTCTAAGTATTTAAAAAATAACATATTTAACCAAGATGTAAGGTTAGGGCCGATAAAAGAAACCTATTTGACTAAGAGGTAAGGTTATGGCCGATAAAAGAAAACTATTTGACTAAGAGTAAGGTTATGTGCAATAAAAGAACCCTATTTGACTAAGAGGTAAGGCTAAGGCCTATAAAAGAAACCCATTTGATTAAGAGATAAGGTAAGGGGCGATAAAAGAAACCTATTTGACTAAGAGGTAAGGTTAAGACCGAAAAAAATAAACATATTTGACGAAGAGGTAAGGTTGGGGCCGATAAAAGAAACCTATTTGACTAAGAGGTAAAGTAAGGGCCGATACTAGAAACCTATTTGAGAAAGAGGAAAGGTTAGGGACGATAAAAGAAACCTATTTGACTAGGAGGAAAGGTTAGGTCCGATAAAAGAAACCTATTTGACTAAGAGTAAAGGTTATGACCGATAGAAGAAACCTATGTGACTAAAAAGTGAGGTTAGGACCTATAAAAGAAACCTATTTGACTAAGAGGTAAGGTTAGGGCCGATAAAAGAAACCTATTTGACTAAGAGGTGAGGTTAGGGCCGGTAAAAAACACCTATTTGACTAAGAGGTAAGGATAGGGCCGATAAAAGAAACCTATTTGACTAAGAGGTAAATGTTAGTGCCAATGAAAGAAACCTATTTGACTAAGAGGTAATGTTAGGGCCGATAAAAGAAACCTATTTGACTAACACGTAAGGTTAGGGCAGATAAAAGAAACATATTTGACTAAGAGGTAAGGTTAGGGCCGATAAAAGAAGCCTATTTGTCTAAGAGGTAAGGTCAGCGCCAATAAAAGAAACCTATTTGACTAAGAGGTAAGGTTAGGTCCCATTAAAGAAACCTATTTGACTAAGAGGTAAGGTTAGGGCCGATAAAAGAAACATAATTGACTAAGAGGTAAGGTTAGGGCCGATAAAAAGAAACCTATTTGAATAAGAGGTAAGGTTAGGGCCTATAAAAGAAACCTATTTGACTACGAAGTAAGGTTAGGACCGATAAAAGAAATCTATTTGACTAAGAGGTAAGGTAAGGGCTGATAAAAAAAAACTATTTGACTAGGAGGTAAAGTTATGGCCGATAAAATAACCTATTTGACTAAGAGGTAAGGTTAGGTCCGATAAAAGAAACCTACCTGAGTAAGAGGTAAGGTAAGGGCCAATAAAAACAACATATTTGACTAAGAGGTGAGGTTAGGGCCGATAAAATAAACATATTTGACTAAAAGGTAAGGTTAGGGCCGGTAAAAGAAACCTATTTCACTAAGAGGTAAGGCTAAGGCAGATACAAGATACCTAATAAAATAAGAGTTAAGGTTAGAACCGATAAAAGAAATTTATTTGACTAAGACATAAGGTTAGGGCCGATAAAAGAAACCTATTTGACTAAGAGGTAAGAATAGGACCGAAAAAAATAAACATATTTGACGAAGAGGTAAGGTTGGGGCCGATAAAAGAAACCTATTTGACTAAGAGGTAAAGTTATGGCCGATACTAGAAACCTATTTGACAAAGAGGAAAGGTTAGGGACGATAAAAGAAACCTATTTGACTAGGAGGAAAGGTTAGGTCCGATAAAAGAAACCTATTTGACTAAGAGTAAAGGTTATGACCGATAGAAGAAACCTATATGACTAAGAAGTGAGGTTAAGGCTGATAAAAGAAACCTATTTGACTAAAGGGTAAGGTTAGGGCCGATAAAGGAAACCTCTTTGACAAAGAGGTGAGGTTAGGACCTATAAAAGAAACCTATTTGACTAAGAGGTAAGGTTAGGGCTGAAAAAAGAAACCTATTTGACTAAGAGGTAAGGTTAGGGTCGATAAAAGACACCTATTTGACTAAGAGGTAAGGTAAGGGCCGATAAAAGAAACCTATTTGACTAAGAGGTAAGATTAGGGCCGATAAAATAAACCTATTTGACTAAGAGTAAATGTTAGGTCCGATAAAAGAAACCTATTTGACTAAGAGGTAATGTTAAGTCCGGTAAACAAAAAACTATTTGACTAAGACGTAAGGTTAGGGCAGATAAAAGAAACATATTTGACTAAGAGGTAAGGTTAGGGCGATCAAAGAAACCTATTTGACTAAGAGGTAAGGTTAGGTCCGATAAAAGAAACCTATTTGACTAAGAAGTAAGGTTAGGGCCGATAAAAGAAACATATTTGACTCAGAGGTAAGGTTAGGGCCGATAAAAGAAACCTATTTGAATAAGAGGTAAGGTTAGGGCCTATAAAAGAAACGTATTTGACTACGAAGTTAGGTTAGGACCGATAAAAGAAACCTATTTGACTAAGAGGTAAAGTTAGGTCCTATAAAAGAAACCTATTTGACTAAGAGGTAAGGTTAGGGCTGATAAAAAAAACCTATTTGACTAAGAGGTAAAGTTAGGTCCGATAAAAGAAACCTATCTGGGTAGGAGGTAAGGTTAGGGCCAATAAAAGCAACATATTTGACTAAGAGGTAAAGTTAGGGCCGGTAAAAGAAACCTATTTCACTAAGAGGTAAGGCTAAGGCAGATACAAGAAACCTAATAAAATAAGAGTTAAGGTTAGAACCGATAAAAGAAATCTATTTGACTAAGACGTCAGGTTAGGGCCGATAAAAGAAACCTATTTGACTAAGAGGTAATGTTAGGGCCGATAAAAGAAACCTATTTGACTAAGAGGGAAGGTTAGGGCCGGTAAAATAAACCTATTTGACTAAGAGGTAAGGTTAGGGCCGATAAAAGAAACCTATTAGACTAAGAGGTAATGTTAGGGCCGATAAAAGAAACATATTTGACTAAGAGGTATGATTAGGGCCGATAAAAGAAATCTATTTGACTAAGAGTAAATGTTAGGTCCGATAAATGAAACCTATTTGACTCAGAGGTATGGTTAGGGCCGATAAAAGAAACCTATTTGACTAAGAGGTAAATTTAGGGCCGATGAAAGAAACTATTTGACTAAGAGGTAAGGTCAAGGCCGATTAAAGAAACCTATTTGACTAAGAGGTAAGGATAGTGCCGATAAAAGAAACATATTTGACTTAGAGGTAAGGTTAGGGCGGTTAAAAGAAACATATTTGACTAAGAGGTAAGGTTAGAGTCGATTAAAGAAACCTATTTGACTAAGAGGTGAGGTTAGGGCCGATAAAAGAAACATATTTGACTAAGGGGTAAGGTTAGAGTCGATAAAAGAAACCTATTTGACTAAGAGTTAAGCTTAGGGCCGATATATGAAACCTATTTGACTAAGAGGTAAGGTTAGGGCAGATAAAAGAAACCTATTTGACTAAGAGGTAAGGTAAGGGCCAACACAAGAAACCTATTTGACTAAGAGGTGAGGATAAACCCCTAGGCCGATAAAAGAAACATATTTGATTAAGAAGTATGGTAAGGGTCGATAAAAGATACCTATTTGACTAAGAGGTATGGTTAGTGCCGATAAAAGAAATGTATTTGACGAAGAGGTAAGGTTAGGGCCGATAAAAGAAACCTATTTAACGTAGAGTTAAGGTTAGGGCCGATAAAATAAACCTATTTGATGAAGAGGTAAGGTTAGTGCCGATAAAAGAAACCTATTTGACTAAGAGGTAAGGTTATGGCCGAAAAAAGAAACCTATTTGACTAACAGATAAGGTTAGGGCCAACACAAGAAACCTATTTGACTAAGAGGTGAGGGTAAAGCCGATAAAAGAAACCTATTTGACTAATAGGTAAGGATAGGGCCGATACAAGAAACCTATTTGACTAAGAGGTAAAGTTAGAACCGATAGAAGA
Source organism: Bathymodiolus septemdierum (assembly GCA_963383655.1). NCBI lineage: Eukaryota > Metazoa > Mollusca > Bivalvia > Mytilida > Modiolidae > Bathymodiolus > Bathymodiolus septemdierum. The sequence goes on along the minus strand of OY726530.1, from coordinate 16,977,600 downwards.
AACCTATTTGACTAAGAAGTAAGGTTAAGGCCGATACAAGAAACCTATTTGACGAGGAGGTAAGGTCAGGGTCGATAAAGGAAACCTATTTGACTAAGAGGTCAGGTTAGGGCCAATGAAATAAATCTACTTGACTACGAGGTGAGGTTAGGGCCGATAAAAGACACCTATTTGACTAAGAGGTAAGAATAGGGCCGATAAAAGCCGTTAAACGCCGCTACTTTTTAGTGACGAATGTGTACTAAGCCAGGGGAATGATCGACCATGCATTTGTTAGGGTATCGATTTTCCCGTTTTTTTCGATTTTCAGATTAGATTTTGGAACCGCTCTGGCGATCTGGTAGATTTTGCTTTGCATTTTATTATTCGAATTGTTTTTTTTAATGTATCTAGAAGAGCGATAGAAACGAAAATGCCAATTTTTACTTACAAAAATAAATATTTATTCTTGCAGGCAATGCAGGAAATTTTTTTACTGGACATACAGATGCATTTAGTGCTGTCGCCAATGTCATACTAGGGATAACCAGTGGATTGGCGGCAGTTGGTGGTGTTCCATTTCCTAACGGAGGTAATTATGCGAATCTGATAATCCTCGAAACAACAATTTTATTATATCATGTATTTTCCGGAAATGTTTTTCCCAACCTTTAATGTTTTCTCCCTCATATTTTAGGAATCAAATTAATATAATATATAATATAGTTCGTTTGACTTCTAATCTTGAAATTGAAAAAGGCCGCTATTTTCAAATAAATAGAATTGAAGGATTTTGTAAAATATGCAATGATTTAGAAATTGAAGATGAAACCATTTCCTTTGGCAGTGCAAAAAATATAGGAAAGAAAGAAATATTATCTAAAAAAGTATCTTTATATTATAAAAAATTTCAAAACTTCCATAATGATACAATGAAATCAAAATGATTATTTAACAGTAAATTGGTGTGAATTAGCAAATTATCAAATTTGTTAAAAATTAGAAAAGATAGTATATCTTAATGCAGTTATGTCATAAAATTGTTATTTATGTTGTTAATTTAGTATATATTGCATATATACATATCCTTATTGCTATTGTATTACAATGGGCCTTTACCAATTATTGTAATTGCGCTTGTGCCAAATGAAATATTTTCTATTGTCTATTGTATATAAATCTTAAGAAAAAAATTCTTAGAAATCCAGTTTTCAAATCAACATTTGTTTTCTAGATGTATATTAGTATATGCTCTGAGTATTAATAAAACAAAAATTGGTTCATTATTAAAAAAATTATCCAGAAAATGAGCTAATCATTATGGAAAAGGGGCTAAAAGAGACCCAAATAAAGAAATGTGCATATCAGGAGGATATACCATTCTCTTTACTTGTCATCTGTTTTTTATGTGTTTTTCTTTACTTTGAATTGATTGGAACAATGGTTTCCTCTATCACACATGGTTTTTGAGTAAAACTTGATTGATTGCAGTAAAACTCGTGTAGGAGGAAGAGTTTGTCAAATTGCTGCGGTCGTTTCAAGATGCACATAGCGTAGGCCTTTATTAGGTTTAGTAAGCCTTGTTGCGACTCTAGATCTCTATCACGACTTGATGTTCTTTAATAAATATTGCAATGACTGTATCTTGACTTAAATTACTTTGTGTAAGTCTTGTCGTGACAATGTGTTATTACTTAGTATACTTTGTGACTCTAGCCTTGACTCTTTGACGGTCTTTGTCATTACTTGATGTTCTTTAATACATATTACAATGACTGTATCTTGACTTAAATTTCTTTGGTAAGGCTAGTGCCGTGACTCTGTATCATTACTTAAAGGTATAATGTCGTTAATATATACTTTCAAAACATGAATATAAAACGTTGTTTGGTGAGATTCGACCAGAAAACGTGTAGTTTCGTTGTGTTTTCTTTGTGTGTGCAGCAGCATCATTAATTATGCATGGCCAATTTCCGAACTACATGCGCAATGGCACTACAGCATGAGTTTAAACTCTCAACGCTTCCTTCAATTCCATCCAACGGCCATGTTGGTGACCTATGATAGTTCTTGTTTTATTATCATTCGCCAAAACTTCTTTCCAGTTTCTTTTTCTAGCAGAATCATGGAGTTAAAATTATCGCATGACGGCGTCGAGAGACATTTTTTTCAGCAACAACAGGCTTTGCGCATGCATAGTAAAATGTCACCTTAGGGTGTTTGAGATGTGCTTTCATGAAAATAAAACTAAATGGATGGACTTTTTACTTTAAAAATCAATAATTAGTGTTAATTTATGTTTTTAATGTACATCACCAAAATCAATGACATTATACTCGTACATTTAACTTACTGCTGTAAGTCAAGTCATGACTCTGTATTATTACTTAGCTTACTTCGGGAAATCAAGCCTTGACTCTATGTTATTACTCAACTTACTTCGGTACTTCAAGTCGTGACTCTGTGTCATTACTTAGCTTACTTCGGTATATCAAGCCGTGACTCTGTGTCATTATTTAACTTACAATGTACTTCGGTATATCAAGTCGTGACTCAGTATCATTACTTAGCTTACTTATGTAAGCCTAGCCGTGACTCTGTATCAATTTACTTAACTTGCTTCGGCATATCAAGTCGTGACTCTGTATCATTACTTATCTTACTTCTGTAAGACTAACCGTGACTCTGTATCATTACTTAGCTTACTTCTGTAAATCAAGCCATGTCTCTGTATCAATTTACTTACCTTGCTTCGGCATATCAAGCCGTGACTCTCTGTCATTACATAATTTACTTTAAGTCTTGTCATTACTCTTCCTCGTTACTTGATGTAATCCTTCATGTATTGTGTCTTATGTTATGTTGCCATCTGTTGAAATTCAAACTTGTTAAATCTTGACAAAATGTAAAATCACAATTCACAATCTGCTAATGGTTAAAAATATGTGTACTTGGAAGATAAGGGTTGGTTTGTTCTACACGATTTCGGAAAATATTATGTCGATCTCCGCTTGGGTAAAACAATAGCTGTTCATTTAGCATTTGCGTTTCCATGAGTTAGCACTTGACAAATCTAGCTCGACGTGTTGTTCTGTTACTAAGCAGACGTCCTTGTCATCTCGTCATAAAGTAGGGCCCGGGTGGCTCAATGAGTTAGGTAGTTGGATTACCTAACAACTCATTCAAGCCTATGACCAATACGCCGTGGGTTTGCGCCCGAATGTGTAAATTACAAAAAGGTGCAATCGACTCGCAGCCGCAAGTGATAAAGCTTACCAGTTGCTTGCCCATGGTCGGTGGTTCTCTCCGGGTACTCCGTCTTCTTCCACCACTAAAACTGGTCGCCATGATATAGCTGAAATATTGCTGAAAGTGGTATTAAAACACCAAAAATCAATCAAATCAAATAGTCATAAAGTAGCTTGTTCTCTGTCTGTCATACTATACACTGTGTGATAATAAAACATTTCTAACTTCGCGTTAATCACTTACTTGAAGTCCCTAATTATTTATTTACATGAAGTTTATTATATTTTTCAGTCCTTGGAGGTGTCGATTGTGGTTTAATATCAGCAGCGGTTGTTGCACCAAGTCTAGCTTGTAGCGTAGTTCAAGCGGGTGTAGTTTGTGAAATTCGTCTTGTAAGTATCACCAAATATTTGATTGATTTTATTATTAAAACTAAGGTTCTCCTCCCTCAGACATAGGTGACCTTGGTATATTTTGGTGATACTGTTTACTTACTCCCAAAACTTTTAAGTTATTTGATTTTCCAACCTTTTCGACTTTGATCGTACTTGATGACGGTTATTCCAGATACGCTTCGTGCGCACTAAACCTGATATCTCCTTTTCTATTTTTTTTATTAAATATATTATGCATGAAGTTCAAGATTATGATTTTTAAGATTTGTTCAACACAATTGCGAACCCAAATATAAGTGAGAATTTGCATTGTACTTTCACACGTAGAAAGCACTTGCATGGCCGCTTCATTTCTGATTGCTGAGTGAAAATAAGGAATAAACGTAGAGTACCTAAACCAGACCAGAGTATCAATCAAAAGGACGAATTAGATACCATACAACAGCAGGTTAGGTTTATGGTGTTTAACATCACTTTCAACAATATTTCAGTTATATCGTGGTGGTTCAAACGACAGCAAGCTCGATATAATATAATATGAGAGAAACGCAACTTTCACGAATATTTCAGTTATATCGTGGCGGTCAGTTTTATTTAATGGTGGAAGAAACCGGATGTACCCGATGTAAACCACCGACATGCGCGGATGTTGGGAGTCATAACTTTTAGAGTAGTGAGAAGGACTGATTGCACAGCTATATATAAACATACTAACATAAGATCATGGTAACAGAGAACCTTCAAATCCACAACAATAAACTCATATAATATAAGTAATAATCACAACTTTTCTTTTGCAAGTGTAATAACCCAGTTTTATATTGAATATACCTTTCCTTATAGGATGGAGCCACATGCTTTTGCCCACCAGGTACAGGCTGAAGATAACTACGTTTGTACATCTTCAACAGAAAACAGACAATAACTGGGAAAAAGATTTCATTTTTCAATAAATCACCTTGTATTTACTATTTCATGTCAGCCCTGTGTCATGATAACATAGACAATATAAATTTATGCAAAAACAAAACACTCAGTTAAATACTTTCTATACAAAATCAGAGGCCTTCGTCACATAGCTAAATAGAAGAAGAGTTTGAAGATACCAAAAGGGTAAGCAGAATCCGTAAAAGGAAGGAGAGACAACTCAATGGCCAAAAAAACAAAAAAACAAAAAAAACAAAAACAAAAACAAATAACATCGAAATGTTCAAATCCTACATTTCCTGAGATGCAAAACGTTGACTTTATCTTATCATTGTATGAAAGGATCCGAAAATTTCCGAACGTCTGATAAAACTGCATGCTTTCAACTCTCGCTTTCTATCCCAGGAAATGTAGAGTTTGAACTTTTCGATGTTTAGATCGATATTTAGATGTGTATTAAGGTGCCCAAAGGATAAATTATGTGACAAATCAATGCAAAAAGGATTAACAAAACGATCCGTACAAGCGATAGGGTGAGAAATTGAAAATAGACAGAGTTGAAGCGAGGAAGGGTTAGTAATGGCGTTCTCCCTTGTGATTTTTAAGTGGGTAACACATTGACAGTAGGCAAATTTAGTGGCCGGGAGCAAGTCTCTGTGCCTAGATAGCACATTGCGACCTGTTGCTAGTAGAACGACAAGTATTTACAAGAATCCCAGCTCCCTGATATCGACTTTGACTCAATTATCTTATTCCAAAATTGTTGTTGAAATAATGAAGGTGATATAATTGTCTCAGATAATTGTTATATGTATCTTGTACCTGGTCAATTTAGCACGGATTGATATATAATGAACAACAGTCAGATACAATATTCCAAAGCGTTCAATCGACCTGTATTTATAGCCTACAGGAAAATCATTGCGCCGCTCACAGAACTTATCACTAACGCTGTGCGCACTAAATTTGATATCTACGTTTTAATGGCAATTATATTCTGTGGTGTGCACAGCATACATTATGCATCTAGTTTCATAAATCAGTGAAAATGTGCCCTTATTTCAATAGCAAACATGTAGATATCAAACTTACTGCGCACGATGCGTTTCTGGAATATATATCAAAAGTTAATAATAAAAGAATAAAATGATACCATAGATGCAGCTAGGCATGCTTCATATCTTGACATACACCTCGACATCGACAGCAATGACCGGTTAAGATCAAAACTACGACAAAAGAGATGCTTTCAATTTTCCCATTGTGAACTTTCCATTTATATGTAGCAAGATTCCAGAAGCACCTGCATATGGAGTATAAATCTCTCTGATGATCCGATATTCCATTCCAGAGTTCGTGGTTCCGATCATGATTTCCTTGCAGCTTACGAGGAAGCTACTGAACCAAGAGTTCCTATTGGTCAAGTTGAAGTCACCACATCGGAAGTTTACGGTCACCATCTCAGCTGGTTAACCTTTACGGAATATCTGTGTCACAAATGGCAACAGATATGTTCCACTTGTCTTAATCCCTTCACAGTCCTTTTTTTGTAACTAGAGTAACACGATGGGTGCCATTAGTGGATCAGGAACAGCTTAGTCTTCTGAGGCACCTGAGTTATCCCCTGGATTTTAGTAGGATTCGTGTTGCTCAATCTTTAGTTTTCTGTGTAATCTTTTGTTGATCGTTGTTTGCACTTATATCCTTTTGCGTTTGGTCATTGTGCTGTCTGTCCCTCGATTTACGGATTTTTACTACCCCTTTGATATCTTCAAACTCTTCTTAGCAACATAATTATGAATTAATACCATACCACTTGGATTTAACTCTTACTTAAGTTATCATCAAAATACTGTTAACTGTTAGTAGTCATTCGATAAACTGACGATTTCCGTTTATATGAACAATCACCTGTTACTATGGAAACCTGTGAAAGCTCACCAATAAAGGTGTTATAGGACAGTTGATGTGAATGAATTGGCAATCTTGCTTATGTTTGCATGCTGTTTTCCCCCTGAACATGTGAATTCAATCCAAATACATATAATCCTGATCAAGGTTCGAAATTTTACGACAAAGAGATGATTTCAATTTCCAAATTGTAAACTTCCCATTTATATGTAACAACATTCCAGTAGCACCTATCAGCATTTCTTTGATAGAGGGTTGCTGCTAACAAGAAAGCTACTGAACCAAGGGTTCCTCTTGGTTAAGGTGAAGTCATCACATCGAAGGTTTACGGTCACCACCTGAGCTGGTTAACATTTACGGAATATCTGTGTCACAAATGACAACGGATATGTTCCACTTGTCTTAATCACTTCCCGACCTTTTTTTGCTCGTGACTTGTCATCTGGTTTGTAACTAGATTAACACGACGGGTGCCACTAGTGGAGCAGGAACTGCTTACCCTTCCGGAGCACCAGAGTTCACCTCCGGTTTTTAGTGGTGTTCGTGTTACTCGATCTTTAGTTTTATGTGTATGTTTTGTAGATCGTTGTTTGTCCCTTTGTACTTTTTCTTTTGACCATTGTGTTGTCTGTTCTTTAATAAACGAATTCTGATTACCCCTTTGGTATCTTCAAAGTTTTTTTGCCTACAATTTATAATAGAGCTACCTCTCTTTGTTCATGTGTAATTCTTATGGAGAATTTAAATTTAGACCATTGTGTTGTCTGTCCTTCAACTTACGGCTTCTGACCACCTCTGTGGTATCGTCAAACTTTTCTTATCTTCCTTTGTTCAAATTAATTCTTAGAAAAACCCATTCTGATAGTGATATGGATGTACATTAATTTATGGTTCATCGACGTGACAATATAGCTGGTATAAGCTTTAATGAAAGACATAGGATCCCCCAAAGGAACGCTTCGGTAAAGTCTGGGGTCTTGACATGCAGTTTTTGTGGTCAAATAAGAGGTCGGGTGGCTATTTTGGATATCGAATCGCTCTGAAAAGCAACAACATTTATTGCGAACCTTTGACGAACGTTTCTGGCAAGTCTGGTGACTGAATTTCTAGAGAGGGAGTCTAAAATGTTTCTGCTAATCAGATGCCAGGTCGGCCATGATGGACTTCTAATCGTTTCAAATAGATACAACACTTCTTCGTGACCCTCAGATGCCTCCTGGGCAAAATGAAGCGATCTAATGATTGCCGTGGTAGTGCTAAAAGGGAATATTGCTTACTGTGGTACATAAACGTTAGAGAACACCGAAGGGGCAATAAAAAAAGGAAAATCCAGAGAAACTGGCAACATAGGGTACACAAGATGAAGAAAAACAAAACAAAGCACAACATAATATGTGTTGGACACCACTATATGCAATCAAAAACAAATAACATAAATAAGACAACTGGCGGTAAAGTCGAACCGAACATTGTTTTTATGCGGAAATCGTGACGGGCATCACAACACGGAACTCAGAATGTAAAGGCACATAAACAACACACACAAAAAAAGAAAAAAAGATGAGCTACTGTCAAAGATAACTGACGAAAAACACGTTTCGAAAGAGTTAAGTCATTATATTTTTTCGTTTTTTATTTATTTTCGTCAATGAAATCATATATTATTTATATGATATTCAATGAATATGTAGATGACGTATTCATAAAAGAATTCACAACGATTTACATGAAGCAAACGTTCGACAAAGCCATCACTCGGCAGACCAATCTCACAGGTAGATAAATGTCTTTCGTCAACGTTAAATGTGTATTTTCGCACTTATTATTCAAGGGTTGGATATTTTAAATACGTCTACATCATGCAAGGGTCTAATATTTTATGATCTTTAAGCTTTCACTGTTTTCAAAGCATGTTGTCCGTTTTTGGTGAAATCAGAAATAAGTACCCCAAATGATCACTGGAAAATCAATTCAAGGTGTATGTGGCTCACTGCAATATGTGAAATAAACGTTAGAGAATACCGAAGGGGCAATCAAAAATGGAAAATCTAGAGAAACTGGCAACATAGGTTACACAAGACGAAGAAAAGCAAAACAAAAACAAAACACAATATATGTTGGACATCACAATGCACAAACAAACACAAATAACGTAAATAAAACATGAGCACTCATACAAACAAGAACATAAAGACACACAATAGAACAACAAAAAAAAAAATAAAAAGATGAGCAACACGGACCCCACAAAAAAACCGGGGAGGAACTCAGGTGCTTGCCAAGGGTGGGCAGTTCCTGCTTCTTATAAGATACCCGCCGAGTTACTCATATGTACAGTCAAGTCCGGTAAAAGTCGTGGCAGTGATAGAGGAAAGAAAACATCTACGTTAAAAGTAAACTAAAGATTACCATAACTGTCTAACATAATAAATCAGGACATATCATTAATGAAGTTCTGAGTTCAGTCCAAATATCATTGCCTTTTGCAGTGTAAAATTATATGTTTTCTAAAAGTTATAAGGAATCCGGCATCAAAATCATGACAATCAATTGAAATATCGCTATATCTCGCATTTACGAATGAATGAAATGTTGCCAAAAAAGAAAAACAAATATTTATGAATGATTTATTTTACTTAGAGAGATTAATTTGTTTGGGAAATGTCAATTAGTAACTAGTTATAGTCTAAAACTTGGATTACACTAATGTTCTGAAAATTGACCTGAAATGTCCTGAAAATGTCCTGAAAAGTACATAAAGGCTTATATCTTTTTTTTATTATCTAATGAATTGAGTTCATATTTTAAAATCTTAAATAAATTAGCATATATTGAACGAATATTGAAAAAAACTAAATATTTTATTTTTTTCTTAAGGTGGAAATAATTTGACCTGAAAATTGTCATGAAATGTCCTGAAAAGTACATAAAGGCCTATATCTTTTTTATTATCCAATGGATTGAGTTCAAATTTGAAAATCTTAAATACATTAGCATATATGTAACGAATATTTAAAAAAAATAAAAACAAGATAATTTTAGGTGGAAATAATTTGACCTGAAACTTGTCATGAAATGTCCTGAAAATGCCCTGAAAAGTACATTAAGGCCTATATCTTTTTTTTTTTTTTATTATTTTTATTAACCAATGGATTGAGTTCAAATTTGAAATGTTAAATACATTAGCTTAATTTATTTAAGAATATTAAAAAAATATACAATTTTTTTTTTTGTTGGAAATAATTTGACCTGAAAATTGTCCTGAAATGTCCTGAAAAGTACATTAAGGCTTCTATCTTTTTTATTTTCCAATGAATTGAGTGCAAATTTGGAAATGTTTTATGCATTAGCATATATTTAAAGATATTAAAGAAAATATATAAAAAAAAACAATTTTTTAGGTGGAAATAATTTGACCTGAAAAAGGAAACAGACTTACCTAAAGAAGTTTGGAAAAATATATCCCAATAAAAATACAACTTAAAAGATAGCTAGAGAACATAAAAATGAACAGAACAGAAGAATAGAAAGGCCAAAAACTGATGGAAAGAATAAATGGACTTTGAAGGATTTTAAAACCATGCCCCTCTTAATGGCTATTAATTACTGTCAACACATATTCACGTGTTTGTCTATTGGTTTATTGGTCTCTTTTTTTAAATTTGATTTTACCTTAATTAGACTGGCATGGCTAGACACAGTGAGAGGTGGGCTGGGCAGTTTGTATTTTTAACGAATGGTTACAATTACATTAATAAATAAACATAATACATTTATAAGTCATAAAAAATCAATGTACAAACATATAAAACATGTGAAGACATAATAAAGACGTTTTTACTTAATTTCACATGTAAAAACGACACAAGTTCAGTAGAAATACATAAAACAGAAAATTTAATATTCTAAACATCAACATGTCATTTATTTAAAAATGATACAATTGAAATATCAAAACATGTAGCAGAATCAACAGTCACGATGTTCATCGCAAAACCAATCCCCTGAAACCCATGAACAACTCTGGTGTACCCATTTACTGCACTTAAGCAGGCCACTCTTCAATTACTTGGTGATCAACTGCTAAAGACTCTAGTGGTGTAGTTGGAACGCTGAGTAGAGCAGCTTTGGTCAATTGAATAACTAGTTAATTTACCGGTATTTAATCTGTTAATCAAATTACAAAATGTTACTATCAAAACATACTGATTACTATCTATCAGTTAACAGTACTCACAACAAGCCATTAGCAGACATATTCTTTTGTTCTGTTCATTTTTATGTTCTTTAGCTATCTTTTAAGTTATATTTTTATTGGGATATATTTTTTCCAAACTTTTTTAGGTAAGTCTGTTTTCTTTTTCAACTTGTCCATTTCCAACATGCATTTCCAATCGATCCAGGCCAAATTATTAATAAAAATAAACATTTAAAAAATATATTCTTTAAATATATGACATTTCCACATTTGAACTCAATCCATCGCATCATAACAAAGAGGACAATTTTCAGGTCAAATTATTTCCATGTATGCTAATGTAGTTAACATTTTCAAATTTGAACTCAATCCATTGGATAATAAAAAAGATATAGGCCTTTATGTACTTTTTAGGACATTTTCAGGACATTTCATGACAATTTCCATGTCAAATTATTTCCATCTGAAAAACGTTTTCTTAATTTTTTCAATATTCGTTAAATATATGCTAATGTATTTAAGATTTTCAAATTTGAACTCAATGCATTGGATAATAAAAAAGATATAAGCCTTTATGTACTTTTCAGGACATTTTCAGGACATTTCAGGTCAATATTCAGGACATTAGTGTAACCCCTAAAACTTGATGTCAACAGATGTTTTTGAAATCCGGCTTTGTCAAATTGTAAACATGCATAGAAACCGGTTGTGTCATTTATAAGAACCGGATTTGTCCGTATGTAAATACAACTGATGGTATTATTATTGATCATTATATTGCAATTTAACAATAGTTATGATTAGGAAATACCCCACAAGTGATACATCCTGATCCATAGTATGAATATTCGCCATGACTTCTAATTTCAGCTACTTTATACAATATAACAAATCGTTATTTCTATGTTAAATTGCTACCGTCGCGAACACTTGATTTTTTTATGTTTTTTGTGGCACTGACATCACGGCTGGCGCTCAATACGCTACATTCACTTGCGGTCGCTGTCCAGGGGCAACAATTGAGTAGTGGGAGATTCTTTTTATAATACAATATTTGAATTTTATGCTCGTTGATATTTAAATTTCTCCGCAGTATAATGTTTACATAAACGTTATACATATGCAAATTAATAAAGGCTGTAGTATTGAATTCCTTTCCGCACGAACGATTTTGGCAGTTAGTACATGTATATTAAGACAATTTTAGGTGTACTCGATTAATGTGACGTTCGTTACAAGTTGCAATACGACAAAAGTTCGTGATTTGGATGTTGTAGTCCCCTGCCCATCCACCCAGATTAATGCCAAAAGAATTGTAACTACTCGTATATATTTTGCATTTCTTAGGGGTAGAAATGGCAGACTGAATGAATTTGCTATGTTGATATACGTTCATAATAAATGTTATGCGATCTTGTAACGAACGCACAATCCTACACTGTGTCGAATCTTATTTGTATTACATTATTTTAATTAATAAAAAAAAAAAAAATTCTGAGGAGTGAAACGAGGGAGAAAATAAATAGACAATATACATACATTGTCGAAAATATAAAATTTATATATACCAGTCTTGACGAGTTTTTCGTACCTGTTTCGCAGCGAGTGGAAATGAATTATATATTTTCCGTCAATATACGTATATTGTATCTATCGTGGTATGCCAAAAGCCCCAAAGCAACTGTCAAATTATCTAAAAAGAGCAGAAACAAGCGTCGTTCTTATCGTTTTTGATTGTGTCCTCGATGAAGTCCGCTCTTATAATCTTATAAGCATAAATGCTGTTACTGTTTCTTATCGTCGCTCAACATGAATCAGGTATCTTGGTGAGTAACCAAATATATAAATAAATATCCGGTCAATGCAACTGCTCAAATAGAACAAGTGCAGGATAACAAAAAACAGTAACGGGACGGCGAAGAAATTATATTAAAACATCTTATGCTTCAATCTTGCGATTACTCTAAATTTTATTTGTAAATATTAGCTTCAGACAATTTGATTGGTACATTTATATTATATTGTAAAATTCAAGAATGTCGTTTGACAGTATAAACAACCAAATGGCGACAAGCTTCCAGTATTCATTTCTACCTGAAATGCAAATAAAACAAAACTAGAATATCATAACAAAATGTACAATCAAAATATTAAACAGCGTGCGTTTGCCATGTCTTGGACCGGTTTTTGTAATATATACTGAACAAACAAACAGTTGCATACTAAAGGTTCATTATAACACTTATCAAACTCAAAGGCTACACTCGATATGCCAATTCTCTAAGTGAGTTAGTGAATGATAGTTGTTTAATGCCAATTCAGTAATTTTTCAGCAATATCATGGCGAGATCAAGTTAATTTTCAATGAGATGATGATGACGTCCGCTTTGTTCTAGACCAACACGCTCAGTTCGATTTGTATAGTGCTAGCTCACTGAAACAACAGTCCGCGGGTAAATATTTCGTTCCACTCGGACACATTATTCCGATTCCGAGCTTAGCGGAGAAGCAACAAATTCCAATTCTATATTCTTTGGTTTGACCCGACCGGGGCTCGAACCCACAATATATCGCACTCGAGGCGAGCACGCTAACCATAACGCTACCGATGCGGTTCCCCAATTTTTATTTTTATTAATTTGTTTTTCTAATCAAAATTTCTTAGTGTCCTTCAATATATTATTTTCTACTATCTACGTACGAGGTTATTTGTAGGGTAGCGAGGATGACCGAGTAGTTACGCAGATAGTAGAAATTCTTCTCAAATTGTTTGCCGGAAGCTAAGTTAAGCTAAGGCGCACAAAAATATAGTCCACGAAATTCCAATATGGAAGACATACTAAGTAAATGCAAAACTAATTAAAACTTTAACTTTTATCCATGAAAATAATTGAAATATAGAAAATTGTTTAAAATATTACTTTATCAAATTTTCATGTAACTGACATCTGAAAAGTAGTGCGATTTATACGCCTAATGCACAGAAGGCTATTTGTAGGGTAGCGAGAATGGCCGAGTAGTTACGATTGCAGTTTTGGGTGAAGACATTTTTTCCCTGAAAATTGAATTTGGAATACGGCGGTACCTTTACTATAAGCTATTCATGCACGTTTCAAGTCGAAATATGTTCCCAACAATTAGAAATCTGCAAATCCGTGAGCATGTTTATCGTCCTAGCGTTTGTTGTGGTTACTGATTAACATTCGGTTGTTTTGTTCCGATGATTTGTGGAAATTGATTAACTTTCGGTTGTTTTGTTCCGAAGATTTGTGGAAACTGATGAACTTTCGGTTGTTTTGTTCCGATGATTGCCGATCATGACCTCGTGACGAAAAGATAAACAATCATGGATGCTGAGGTACATATGTAAGCAGGCAAACATTCCTGACAATGAATATTGAGGAATCTGTCTGTTTCATGTCGTGTGAACCATTTTTTGTTGATGCTATTATTCTTATGTAGTACACACGGAATATATTTTTACTTGCATCCGACATTTTTTTCATCAACTGAACAGTGCACATGAGCGATAATATCCCCGAAAAAGTTCAAATCTTGGGTCACGCGCATATCATTTGCATTACTGTACGAGAAAACAGAATTATCTGCTGTCAAATATTTTGCGATTTGCTCTTAAGATTTGCTTTTGAGCGGATGTTTAATGTTATGCAGTTGATTTTAGTTAACATTAAGTGATATATTAAATGAAAATATTTAATCCAAAAATTCCACGATATTTGTGATATTGAGCTTCTTTATGCTATTCTTTCAATTTTGTGCAATGACCAAACCGGGTTTGCTTAAATATAATGTGTGGGACTCAACCGAAAAGTAATGGTTGACAAAGCCGGAACGAATGTACGTAAATAAGCATTGTGTTTTTCAGTGTAGTAAGTCTAAAACTATTCATGGTAGCACGCCAGTGCAAATTATCATTTATCTAAGCATTACAAAGGGTTAGGGTACTTTAATTTCTAAAATTCATGAGACGCACTGAGGTATAAAATGAGATAGTGCTGCGCAGCTGCGACCTTCAGTTTTCAAATTAAGGATTTTTTGTTGAAATTTAAGAATGAAAACCTACATGTGATAATAATGAAAAATACAGTTTAACATTAGCATGCTATCAGAGAATAGTATACATATATGTATACACATATACTGCATGACGAAATAAAACACAATATTAAACATTTCTCCTCTCATGGGAGGGATGGTGGGTATTATATACCTCAGTGAGTCTCATGACTCATAAAACTTCGACTTTAACCAAGGTAAGTCTCGTTTAATTTTAGGGATTTTATTTCGTCATGCTCACTTCCGGTATAAAATGAGACTTTAAAGAGAATTTTACAAAATATCCACTTCAGCCAGAAGAGACAAGTAATAATTAAGTTTACTATTATTACTGCTTCATTACCCCTTCTGCAAAGCCATCTTTCACAATCTTCTTATCATAGAATTTAGCGAATGTCTTGACATTAGACCATCCTGCTTTCTTTAAGACTTCATCAATTGGGACTGCATTAGATTTTGCTTTGGAAGTTGAAGCCGATCTTACACTGTGTGAACCGAATATCTTAGTGTTTATTCCAGAACGGTTTAAAATCACCTTTATCGATCTAGAAATTGTGTCCTTAGTAACATTCTTGTGAGGTTTCACATAGCTTAATACAAGTCTAGAAATTGACGAATCACGCATCTTAGTGCGAATTAAATATTCTTTTAATACTTTATATATACACAACCTCCTATCTGGAGGGTAAGCTTTACAACTAATAACTGGCTCCTTATACCCCCGGCCGACTTTGCTTCACTAAATCGTCAATTTTAAAAACAATTTCTGACTTAAATTTATGTACATTGTTCAAACAAATCAAATGGACTGATTTAATTCGAGTTACATTTGTCAAAGCAAGTAGCAGCGTTAACTTCAGCGCTAGATCTTTTAAGCTTATAAACTTTACTGGCGATAAAGTCCTTAATAAATTCAATACTAACTGAACATCCAATATGCAAGTATGTTTCGGTCTGCAAGGACAGAGATTGAATACGCCTCTTAAATAGCTTATGATTAACGGATGCTGGCCAACTAATATAGAGTCAAATTTAAACCCTTAGGCTGATAATGCACTCCTGACTGTATTAATACTGCTGTAGCCTAAACCTTTTTCGTGCAAACTGCTTAAAAATTCGATAACATTTTCAAAAGACGCTTCAAATTGATTAATTTTCCTTTTACTACAGTAGACAAACCATTTTGTGATGAATGTATCATACTGTTTTTTCGTGGAATGTTTCCATGATGACATGAGAATATTTGTTGATGTTTCAGAAAGTCTTCTACTTTTGAAATTTTTCCTGATACCCGACATGCAAGCAGAGTAAGTTTTTTGCCCAGCGGATGCTGTTGGCCTCGATGAGGTAATGATAGTATTTTTTTCTTTCTGTTGATGACAATAGGATTGTCTGTC
This sequence comes from Bathymodiolus septemdierum, assembly GCA_963383655.1. Classification (NCBI taxonomy): domain Eukaryota; kingdom Metazoa; phylum Mollusca; class Bivalvia; order Mytilida; family Modiolidae; genus Bathymodiolus; species Bathymodiolus septemdierum. The sequence goes on along the minus strand of OY726530.1, from coordinate 16,961,467 downwards.
ACAATTTCCATTAACGCCGGAAACCAAATTTGTGTTGGCCAGTAAGGAACAATCATCATTCCCGAAGCTTTGTCTGTTTTGATTTTTCGAATGCAACGATTCAGTAAGCTGAAAGGAGGAAATAAATATATAAAATAAAATTTTCCCCAATCTACAGTAAAAGCATTTACGAACTCTGACTGAGGGTCAGGTTTCCATGAACAAAATTTTCAACCTGAAAATTCAACCTTGAGGCAAATAGGTCAATATCTGGGAATTGCCAGATTGCACACAGTTTATTAACAATTTTCTGATTCAATTTCCACTCTAATTGGTCATTAAATTTCCTCGATTTAAAATCTGCTAAAATATTTTGTTTCCCAGGCATATGGGAGCATGATAGCCATATTTTGTTCTTGATGCAAAATAACTAAATTTGTTTGCTGACCTTATTAAATGAAGTTGACTTAATACCACCCATTTTGGTAATATAGCTTACTGTAGTGGTGTTGTCACAAAGAATCATGATATGGTTATTACTCATCTCGGCAGTGAAAGATTTGAGTGCTAAGAATATAGCCATCATTTCTAGAGTATTTATGTGATTATTTTGTTCTTCTGCTGACCACCTGCCACCTATTCTAATGGCTCCAAGAACAGCGCCCCATCCTCTCATGGAAGCATCTGTTGTTATCGTGATTATTTGGTAATTCGTGCCTTATAACTCTTTTTTGTTTATAAACATTGGTAAACCACCAATCTAACTCTTCTCTCATGTTAGATGTGATTTTCATAGGTGCATCAAAATTACCACATGATTTTATAAGAGCAATAATTTTCGCTTTCTCAATTTGACGATTGTACAATCTAGCATTGTCGACAGCTGAACAACTTGAAACAATCAACCCTAATACCATAGCAACTTCTCTAATATTTGCTGTTTGTTTGCTTAGTAATCTTTCACATTCATTTGCTATGATTTCTTTTTTCTCTTGTGGTAGTGAAACCGTCATTGTCTCAGAGTTGATTATGTTCCCAAGAAAAACAATCTCTTTTGTTGGAACCAAAATTTATTTATTTTTGTGTACTACAAAACCAAGTTTTGTAAATTGAGACAAAGTTGCATTTATATTTTCTGTACGTTCATTAACACTTTCTCCACAAAGTAAGCTATCTTCAATGTAACCAACACTTTTGTGTCCTAGGTTTCTCAAAGAAGCATAAACTGGATTAAGAAGTTTTGTAAATAAACGTGGTGCAAAAGCAATACCGAATGGTAGGCAGGTGTATTGATATGTTATTCCTTTCCAATTAAAACCTAAATATTTTTGGTCATCTTCTACAATTGGCACACTTAAGGCGTGTCTTATGTCAATTGACCCAAAAAAAAAGAATCTTTAGAAACTAAGTAAACTGCAGATTCAAATGTGTCCATTTTAAAATGTTAATATGGAATAAACTTGTTCATTTTTTTCAAACTAAGAATTACTCTAAATTCTCCATTTGTCTTAGGTCTAACAAAAATTGTAGACAAAAATATGCGTTTTTTATTCTGTTCCTTTTTAATAGCACCTATTTCCAGCAAATTGTGAATTTCTTTATCAATTATTTCCTTTTCCTTTTCATTGAATTTATCCTGAAAAGGTGCTTTAGTTTGACATGGTTTTATGTTATCTATGAATTCAATATGACAGTCTTTTACAATATCAAGTAAATTTGAATCTGTTGTTATTTTTTCCCATTCATGAGAATAATATTTCACTCTACCTGCCTCAAATTGCAAGCTAACCACATTATCTTCTAGGTTCTGTCTTTATTCTGAAAACCTCCCCTCCTTGGCAGGTGTTTTTGGATTTTCAACAGTGGGATGGTTATTAATAGAACGGTAGCCACCACCTCTATTAAAACCACGGCCTCCTCTGCCTCCATGTGACCTTCGGCCTCCTCGTCATCTACCATATGAGCGAGAACCACCTCTACGGGAATACAAACTGCTATGTCCATAACCACCATAGCCAGATTGAATCTTATGACTGATTTTGCTAATCTTCAATTTCCTTGGCACTCTTTTGGACATCATCACCATATATAAATGATGTGTATTCAACTGATTGGGCACATACATGTACATATTCAGAGCACATTTCTGGTTTCATGAGTTCACGTCTTGTGATATTAACTTTTCTGTTTGTATGACCAAGTATGGCTAAAGCATCATTGGACCTATCAATAGCATTATTATTTTCATCTGTAGCAGCCATTGTATTGACAGTATTCACTAGTACTGTAGAAGCTTTGACTATGGCCCTTTGTATAATCTGCATTTTTCTTTTTACAGATTGAGCTTGTGGTGATATTATATCCCATATTAGTTGGTTTTTTTTCACTGTGGGTAACCCTTCACAGTTTTCAGGGCGTGGATTACTTTCATCTTTTGTCAGTTCACCGACCTGGTCTTCATTCATTCCATTAGGAAATAAATCCGTGACATTTTCAGCAAGGGTTTCGTCAATTTAAATCACCTATTGTTTCACGTGTCTTAATTCTCTTTGACATAGAAGCAAATTTACTAGTGTTATTCTCATCAGCCTTACGCTTGTTAGACGGGACTTCTCCTTGATCCTGACCTTCATGTTCATCATACATTTGATGATCATCATTATCAACATCTTGTTCATGAGTATCGTCATACTCCCCATCATTAAAATCATTCTCATAATTTGTCATTCTAGAAGACAGATAGTTTTGATTCTGTGGCCTGAATGCTCTGATTTTCTTGGATCCTCTTTAGCAACGCTAAGATTTGAGTATTGTAAGAATTGCTCGAGCTAGGACCAGAATCTATTTTATGTTCCAACGAATTCTGTTTGTCAGCACGTGGTTGGTAAAGGAGACTCATTCCCTCTTGTCTGACTACGCTTCGCAACTGAAGCTTTTCCTTTGACCTTATCGGTCTTTTCCCCTTTTTCTGGGACTACCTGTTTGTCTAACTTGTCAGCGACAATATATTTATGACCATTTCTATCAGAAATGTTATCATCTCGGATCATCTGTTCTGCCATTTATTTTACTATTTCCCTGCATCAAGCAAAGCTAGACGAATGATTTCGCATTTAGAAAATATTTTCGAATTATTTATTTTACTGCGTAAAATAATATATAAACGATTATTATCGTCTTTTAACTATAATGAATAATAGTTATTAATCTTATTAACAATGAAAAGCCAACATTGTTGACTTGTCAATTTATTGATTTATGGTGACAGGTCGCTCCTCGTGGACAACGTCCGAACTTTACAAGCGACGCAAGCACACTGAAGGTCACAGCTGCGCAGCACTATCTCATTTTATACCGGAAGTGAGCATGACCAAATAAAATTACACATATAGACTACTTTATATAGCTTTATTTGATGATTTCAATCTCATTATTAGCATTTGTCATTCTTTATGTCCATCATTTTATTCATATCTGAGTAATCGACGAAGTAAACCACAGAAACATATAGGTAAAAATAATCGACCGATAACGACATCTTCTGGATTCAAGATATAATAATACTATATGATCATAATAATTACTTTTTGTCGTCGCCTGTATGTCAATCGTGCCTGAGTGACTTGTACCGGAAGCTGACAGAACATTTTCGACCGGAGCTCTTTGACGACAGTGATAACGTTCCTGTATTAATATATCAAATTACTTCGGGATAGACTTCGTTTATTGTGCTTAGCGCCACTTTCAATAATATTTCAGTTATATCGTGTTGGTCAGTTCTATTGGTGGAGGAAACCGGAGGACCCGGAAAAACCACCGATCTACCATAGGATACCATAGGAACTACAGTGGACGCTGGCTTGTTGCCACTATGTCCGCCTCTAAATCCACATCATTGATCCGCGACTTTACGTCACTTCCGGAATTAGATCTTATGTCTATGCTTCCCGTACAGTCATGTTTGCACTCTTGGTGCTTCCAGTGCTCGTCTAGGCCAATTTCAAACTGCTTAACTGTTTTTGCCTGGATAACTGATTCTGGGAGGCTATTCCATATTTAAACAATTCAAACGACGAAGGTATATTTTCTCACATTCAGTCTACTTGATTTTATCTTCATCTTCTTGCTATGTCCCCTTGTATTTGAAGTTGTGTTTAGCTCAAACATATCCACTGTTGTTAGAGGATCATAAATACCATTTATTATTTTAAATACTTCAATCATATCTCCTCGCATTCTTCTATACTTCAGAGTGGGCATCTTGAGTTTCTTCAGTCTTTCGCTATATTCCATGTTTTTTAAAGTATGTACTTGTTTGGTGGCTCTTCTTTGTACGTTTTCTATTTGTTCAATATCCCCCACTTTAAATGGAGACCAGACTGCTTCCGCGTATTCAATATGAGGTCTAGCCAAAGCTTGGAATAAATATTTGAAGCTTTGTTCATCTAAATGTGTATAAATTCTTCTGATTAGTCCCATGATGCTGTTTGCTTTGTTCACCTGATTTTGTATATGTTTGCTAAAGGACATATTTTCATCTACAAGTACTCCTATGTCTTTTTCTCCGTCAGATTGCCCCAACTCAATTCTGTTGCCATCATTGTCATATAGATAATAGTGTTTTGTTCCTTTGTCCACGCATTTATTGACAACTAACATCACTTTGCATTTGTTAGGATGGAATTTTAATAGCCATGTATCTGACCAACTTTGTAAACTATCTAAATCTGCTTAAAGCATTTTCTCATCATTTTCCTCTCGGATTTCCCTGAAAATTGTCGTATCATCAGCAAACAGGTAGGTAGATGACTCTACCATCTCTGGCATGTCGTTAATGTTGATAACGAAGAGCATAGGACCCAGAGCACTACCTTGTGGTATCCCGCTTGTGACATGATGGCCATTACTTTTTGTATTCTATTGCTAAGAAAACTTTCGACCCACTTAATTACTTTCTCACTTATTTTATACCTATGCATCTTATGCAGAAGTTTTCTATGTGGTACTTTGTCAAAAGCTTTCATAAAATCCATATATACTGAGTCAATTTTCCCACCCTTGTCAAGAATTTTGGTCCACTCATCCATAACTTTTAGGAGTTGTAGGGTTGTTGATCTCCCAGAGATGAAGCAAAACTGCTTATTACTGAAAAGTTTATTAGCTGATATGTGCTTTACTATAATTTCCCTAGCTAGTTTTTCCATGGTTTTGCAGATTACACTGGTCAGATTGACTGGTCTATAATTTCCTGGTTTTGCCTTGTCTCCTTTTTTGAATAGTGCAGTGATGTTCCCTTCTTTGCACAGTTGAGGAACCAAACCTTGGCACATAGACGAATTAAATATAATTGCTATAGGCTTTGATATTGCTGCGCTAAGCTCCTTGAGCATGTTAGGGTGAAAACCATCTGGGCCACATGATTTGTTTACATCCAGATTTTGCAATAATTTTAATATTTCACTTTCTTTGAAAGTTTTCTCTATGCATTCCTGCTTGACCTCTATAGGATGCATCAATGGCAGATAGCCCTCCCGTTCAATTGTGAATACGCTACTGAAGAAGCTATCCAGGACTTCCGCTTTTTCCTTATCTGTTGTCGTTTTCCTTTCTTCCCCTTCTTCTGACTTAAATTTTAGCTCTGATATACCAGTGTTAGTTTTTCTCTTGGAGTTAGCATATTTCCAAAAAATCTTGGGATTGCTCTTAGCATTTTTTGCAATTTCTTTCTCCATATTAGCTTTTGCTTTCCTGATTGCGCTTTTAACTTGATTTCTTGTTTTTGCATATTCCTGATACTTTTTTTGTCCCCAGTTTCTCTGTATCTAGTCCAACATCTATGTTTCTTTTTAATCTTCTGTATGGTTTTAGCATCCAGAGGAATATAGTTGTGTTTCTTATCTTTGTTGCTGGCTTTTGTATTCATATGTCGTATATATTTGTTTTTTGCCTCATTGAACTTGGTCATAAAAATGTCAAACTGCTGCCCAGCATGTTTTCCTTTTAATATATCATTCCAGTCACACTGAAGAAAGGTATTCATATTAGTCTAATCCCCTTTGAAGTAATTCCATCTCTCCGTTTTACATGATTTTTCTTTACAATAGCATTTGAGTACAAATTCAATGCTACAATGATCGCTGTTTCCATGTGGGTTAGTGTAATTTAACTCTTCTCACATATTCTCATCATTTGTCAGTATTAGGTCCAGTGTGCTTGGTTCACAATTTTCTCTCATTCTAGTGTTTTCCATGACATGTTGGAACAGATAGCTATCTCTGATACTTTCTACGAAGTTTTCACTATTTTTGTCACCCTTGGTTGACCAGTTTTTCCAATCAATTTTAGGAAAGTTAAAATCCCCCATTACCATGATATGTGAGAACTTCTTTTCCTTTGATACCGTAGTTAATAGCTTGTTAAGTTCATCTAGGTTCTCTGGACTACTACTTGGACTTTTATATATGCAACCCAGTAACAATATAGCATTGTTATTTAGCCTAATTTGTGCCCATACACTTTCTTCAAATTTCACATTGAATTTTATTTCTTCGGATTTCAGCTTCTTATTAAAATATAATGCAGCACCTAGTTTGCTAAAGCCTGTTGATTCACTTAGGAATGGTTCATAACCTTCCATTTGTAGTTCTGCTTTCCCAGGCAAATATCTGAAATTTTTGGGATACATTTTTATTATCCCAATCACTTCATAACCATTTTTTCCATACTGTGTTCTTGTCATCAATTCACCCAGTTTGCTTGGCAAACTGTCTGCATTTGTATCAAAACACTGTATGCCATTAAAATCCATCACCTTAATTACATTAGTTTCTATTAAAACTTGACTATTTACAGTGTTTTTGGAGCGTCTTACTCCTTCTTCTAGACCTTTACCACCCCCTGTCTCTGGGGGGTCCTTTTACTAGGTATTTGTATTTTACCGACTGGTTATTTTCCTCCAATACATCATTTTTATTCTTAGCTTCTGCTAGTTTTTCTCTATTTTGCAACCTTTCCTTCTTTGTCATGTCATGAGTTATACTTAGCTGCTTAAGATTATCTTCTGTGGTTGCTAAATTCTTCACATGAGCCATGAATGACCCCTTTGCCATTTTCATCCTCAAAAATGACCTTCATTGGTCTTGGAATTTCGGAATCTACATTATTTTTGCCGAGTCTGGTTACATTCTTTATCGTCTGTTTATTTGCACCAGTTATTTTACGTAGTTCATTTACTATTGCTATTTCTTCTACTTTTCTCTCTTTTGGTTCAGTTTTCTTCGACTCTTCGGCTCTAAATATCATAATATTACTTTTTCGAGCCATACTTTCTTTGAATTCTTCCAACTGGCTTGTCAGTGTCCCGTCCTGGTCGTTTACATCTGTGGCGGCACTCTCTTTGTTTTCCTCGATCAAGGCTTTAACTTCATCTAGGTCAATCTTTTTGTCTAGTTTACTCTCCATCTCATCTAGCCGTTTTTCGTACTTACTGAAGTATTTGTTGCACCTCTCCTCTACTTCCTTCTGAATGTTGAGATTCTTCATTGTTTTTTCCTCACAAAGAGGCAATACCAATATAGGTCAGAGAGTTTAGTTAGTAGTTTATACTCTGTGCTGCTTAATTTGACACAGGAACGGCAAGCATGTTTTTCACAGTATTCACACTCTAGCACCTCTGCGTTATCCTCTGTGAATTTGACCGAACAAACCTTACATGTCCACCCCTCTGTGCTTGATGCATTCTCCTTGGTTGAGGTTACTGAACCCTTACGTGACATGGTTCAAATTCCAACAGGACTTCCCTACTGCACAATCTGAAATCTAATGCCTTAGTTCAAACCCAACAAGGCTTCCTTGCCTAATAGTATGTTAATATATGATATTTTTAGTTGGTGGTCTTGTATTATATCTTATATGCAAGGCTTCCTTGCATAAGCTGCGCTAGAAAATGAAGCAGCCGGCTGCGATACTGGTATTACCAGTATTTTACCAGAATCTTCCAGTATCTGCAATACTGGTACAGATACTGATAAATACTAGTATCCTAGTATCTTCCAGCATTTTCCAGTATCTGCAATACTAGAAGATACTGGTAATTGCCAAGATATGAGTATTGCAGATACCGGAAGATTCTGGGAAATACTGGTTATACCAGTAGTGCAGATACTGGAATATTCTGGAAAATACTGGTTATACCAGTATTGCAGATACTGGAAGATTCTAGAAAATACTGGTTATACCAGTATTGCAGACACTGGAAGATTAGGTACGAAGTTGCGGAATGTACTTGTATATTTTTTTGTTGTCCTGTATGTGCGTCTGTTATGATAGGACGGACAGCGTATAGGGAGACCGGGAGACATGAGACTAGGGGCGGGAACAAGGAGAAGAGGGGAGAAAAAAGAGGGAAGGGAGAAAGGTGAAGCGAGGTGGGAGAAATGAGAAAAGGGGTGGGAGAATAAATTCACAAATGATAAAATAATGTAGCTTAATATTTCTGAAAGTTGAATTCATAAAAATTCCTTTGGACCTGTTTTGATGGGCTATATAAAAATAAGGCTTTTAATCTTTGCATTATATAGAAAAAAAAAATTTTAAATCATGGAATTTTAGATAAAAAAATATTGTACAAATTTAATTTGAAGTAAAAAATCTTTACGTCATGTTAACATATAATTTATTATTTGAATATTTCCGGTAGTGAGGTGTCAGTTTCCTGTCATAAAAGATTTAAGATTGTCAATAATTACTGGGAACAAATGCAAAGGACGATTTAAAGCCATGCACGGAACGGCAATTGGCAAGCTGCCCAGTTATTTGGACGAGTTCATGTGGCGAGACACACCAAGACTGCTTCGACAACATCCAAAGACACATCGCCGAATTCTATCCCGTGTAGCAACCAGTCTACATTTTCAATCACCGGCATGCTCATACGTCATTTCTGCTGTACATAACATAAGAGAGAAAAGTCCTGTAATGTCAAAATATTTTGCATGGTCCCTTAGTGTTTACTGGTGAATTCAGGATACTAGAGTTTCCAGTATTGTGTGTTTTACAATACTAGTATTACCAGTATTGCTGGATGAAGAATACTGGAGCTTCCAGTATTGTGTGTTTTGCAATACTAGTATTACCAGTATTGTTGGATTAAGAATACTAGAGTTTCCAGTATTGTGTGTTTTACAATACTAATATTACCAGTATTGCTGGATGAAGAATACTGGAGCTTCTCGTATTGTGTGCTTTACAATACTAGTATTACCAGTATTGCTGGATGAAGAATACTGGAGCTTCCCGTATTGTGTGCTTTACAATACTAGTATTACCAGTATTGTTGGATTAAGAATACTAGAGTTTCCAGTATTGTGTGTTTTACAATACTAATATTACCAGTATTGCTGGATGAAGAATACTGGAGCTTCCCGTATTGTGTGCTTTACAATACTAGTATTACCAGTATTGTTGGATTAAGAATACTAGAGTTTCCAGTATTGTGTGTTTTACAATACTAATATTACCAGTATTGTTGGATTAAGAATACTAGAGTTTCCAGTATTGTGTGTTTTACAATACTAATATTACCAGTATTGCTGGATGAAGAATACTGGAGCTTCCCGTATTGTGTGCTTTACAATACTAGTATTACCAGTATTGTTGGATTAAGAATACTAGAGTTTCCAGTATTGTGTGTTTTACAATACTAATATTACCAGTATTGCTGGATGAAGAATACTGGAGCTTCCCGTATTGTGTGCTTTACAATACTAGTATTACCAGTATTGTTGGATTAAGAATACTAGAGTTTCCAGTATTGTGTGTTTTACAATACTAATATTACCAGTATTGTTGGATTAAGAATACTAGAGTTTCCAGTATTGTGTGTTTTACAATACTAATATTACCAGTATTGCTGGATGAAGAATACTGGAGCTTCCCGTATTGTGTGCTTTACAATACTAGTATTACCAGTATTGCTGGATGAAGAATACTGGAGCTTCCAGTATCGTGTGGTTTACAATACTAGTATTACCAGTATTGTTGGATGAAGAATACTGGAGCTTCCAGTATCGTGTGGTTTACAATACTAGTATTACCAGTATTGTTGGATGAAGAATACTGGAGCTTCCGGTATTGTGCATAGATCAACGATTCTGGTATTGCAGTATTGTAAATGTATGATACTGGTATTTGTAGTATTGCATAGTGTTACAATACTGGTATGTATAGTATTGTATAGTGTTACAATACTAGTATTACCAGTATTGTAATATTTACAATACTAGTATTTCCAGTATTGTAAATATTATAATACTAGTAATACCAGTATTGTAAATATTACAATATTGGTAATACCAATATCGCGACCGGCTGCTTCATATTATCCGAAATTTTTATTTTGTGTAAAGCAAGGCTTCCTTGTTTTGGTATTTGTATTTGTTCTTGTATGATAACTTATGTGCAAGGCTTCCTTGCATAACCTGCGCTAGAAATTTTTCTTTTGTGCAATCAAATCTTCCTTATTTTAATCAATATATGTTTCTAATGTTGAGTTCCTTGTATTATAATTTTAAGTAAACCTAAGGCAGCAGCCTGGTCTTTGTGTATTTAGTGACAGGGCTTCCCTATCTGAACTCTATTTAGCCTTATATATGGAAGTGGATGTGGTCGAGTGGTCTAGGGCGCTGGACGTAAGGCTAAACGAATGGTGCTGCAGGGAATCAATGGTGTGGGTTCAAATCCCGTCGAGGGAAGAACAAAAATTTGACAGCTCTAAAATTTAATTCTAACACTGTTTGGTTTAATTTTCAGACGTATATACTGGGGCAAGGCTTCCTTGCCAAATATACAAGTATAAGTTATAAAGTTACTGAGCAAGGCTTCCTTGCTTTTTGTACTTACCAATTGGGGTCAAGGCTTCCTTGTCTTACTACACACACGAATCGTTCTTTGCTGCTATTTCTGTTGCTAGTTATATTACCCTATACAACCACAGTCTAGCCAATGCTCTTACTGGATGCATACCATCAGAATATACATTCCAGTTCTTTCTATAGCTTGTGCGTTCAGCCCTGACTCCCTTGCTTGACGCAATAATGTCTTGTGATATTATAGGTGTACCACAGTTTCTATTAATTAGTCTGAGGTGGTCATTAAAATAATCAACCATGCAACAAACTTGGTAGTCAGCTCTAGATGCAGCTATGGCATTCCTCTGATAGTGCTTATTTGTTGCAGTTTTACTGTTACTATTAGTTATATTAAATGTGTTGAACCTAGTAATAGAGTAATATGGGCACTCTAGAAACACAACTGTTGCCTCTTGGTTAGCCTGTAAGAGTCTACTCTTTAAAGTTCTATTCTTGCTTAATGCAAATTCAATTTTTTTATAGGGATAGCTCTTAACACTAACATACTTCCTTCCTCCCCCGTAATATCACAGGTTCCGAGCCACACTATGACGACAGGTCTCTTCGCCTTCTTCACTGCACTTTTCACTTTATATTAATGAGAATCATTGTAAATATTGGCTTCACTTTTAGCAATCACACTAATTTTCTGATTAAGTCTATCGTTCAGCACATCTCTCGGGGAGAAACCCTTACTGTCACTGAATATTATAGTCTTTCGGGAAAGTTCTGTGTTTTTATACAGTTCATAGAGCTTTTTGAATTCCTTATTGATTTTGCTCAACGACATTGATAACAGAAACATATACCATGATAACTAAAAATGTATGTAGTTTGGATACAATTTTAAACAAATGATGAATTTTCCCGAAACAAAATATACAATTTAAAAAAAAGTTGCATTTTCCTGCGATAAAATATAATCCTAGATACTTATCAGAGTCCACTTTTCACATTCAAATTTTTCCTCAGAAACTTTATACGTCCATGCTACCGGAAGTGACGATCTGTCACAAGTCACTGACAAACTTTATCACATAATGTTGTATCGAGTACACTGCGCTATGAGCAGGGTTCGAATTCTCGACTTTAGTGGTGATATGCACTGATTGCACAGAAAGCTGTAAATCCAACTACCATACGATCACGACGGCCACGAAATTACTTCGAAATGATGTCCAATATTTGTTCGACAATACACACGTCAGAAGTAAATTATATCGGGAATTTATCACGACTTTGTTTATACCGCCAATGACGGGTGCCACCATTGGAGCAGGAATAGCTTATCATTCCGGAACACATGAGTTCACTCCCGATTTTAGTGGGGTTCGTGTTGTGCGATCTTTAATATTCTGCGTAGTGTTTTGTAGATAGTTGTTTGTCCTTTTTTAACCATTGTGGTTTCTGTCCTTCCTCGATTTACGGATTCTGATTACCCCTTTGGCATATTTAACCTCTTCTTCATATTAGAGAAGGCAATACTCAATCAATGTTAACTTGTTCTCATCACGAAAAAAGCGGAAATACTGCTTTCTTCATTGCAATTAAACAACAATCAATTTATCTATACAGTATTTATCTAGATTGGTTTAATACTACAGTGCTATTGTTCTGCATTCCAGTCACAGTAGGGTCTTCAATAATGATCATAATTCATACCCTAAAATGAGTGTGAAATCGCACCTAGCTATGCATAGCCTTTCGATCTGCAGTTGGTTTACGTCCTAACGGTTTTTGTTGGTTTCATGTTTTTCAATTTTTAGTTTATGTTTACACCGTTTTGTAGATCATTGTTTGTCCCTTTGTCCTTTTTCTTTTGGTCAATTCATTGTCTTTCATTTGACAGCTTCTGATTTCCTCCTTGGTATCTTCAAACTTTTCTTCAGAAATAATGACAATTGATGGTCACATCAGATTGCAACATAATGGTGAATCTTCTATTACTACCATGTATAGATGAATCCTGTTGTCTTGGTCCAAATGTCGCAATAAATTTTCTTCCTTTTACGATTTTTACTATTGGATTTTGGAACTGTTCCGACACAGTGTGGTATTTTTGGTTTTTAATTTTTTAGTACATGTGTATGTTTTTTTCTCTCTCTCTCTCTCTCTCTCTCTCTCTCTCTCTCTCCAAATTTTCAATTATCAAAATATATTATGGACTGTGATGTGGTGGCCATATTGAATTGAATATAACTTAGGACGAACATGAAACGTGAAGGTTATTTTTAAAACTATTCCTTGGAAAGTTTTGGTTTTACTAATTGCCATGTAATTCCATTGAGTAGACGTGAGTAAGTGAGTGATTGTTGTTTAATGCCAACTCGGCAATTTTTCAGCTATAGCATGGCAAAAACAAGTTAATTTTCAATGAGATGATGTTGAAGTCCGCTTTGTACTAGACCAACATACTGAGTTGAATTTTTAGTTCACCTTGCCAAAGGCAATGTGAGCTTTTGTCATCACTTGGCGTCTGTCGTCTGTTAACTTTTCATATTTTAATCTTCTCCTCTGAAACACCCTAGCCAAATGAACTGAAGCATCTATGGAAGGTCCTCTATAAAGATTGCTCATTTCGTCCGATCCGTTAAGAAACATGGCTACCACAGGCAATTCTTGTTTCTGATTGGTCGGTTTTTAAAAATCTTCTCCTCTGAAACTGTATCAACAAATGAATCGAAACTTGGTAGGAAGCATCCATGGAAGGTCGTCTATAAAGATTGCTCATTTTGTCCAGATCAGATAACAAAAATGGCCACCACAGGCAATTATTGTTTCTGATTGGTTGATTTCTGAATAAAAAAAAATCTTCTCCTCTGAAACCACTTGGCCAAATGAATGGACACTTGGTAGGAAGCAACCATGGAAAGTCATCTGTAAAGATTGCTAATTTTGTCCAGATCCGATAACAAACATGGCCACCACAGGCAATTATTGTTTCTGATTGGTTGATTTCTAAAAAAGTCTTCTCCTCTGAAACCGCTGAGCCAAATCAACCGAAACTTGGTAGGAGTAATCTATGGAAGGTCTTCTATATAGATTGCACATTTCGTCCCGATCCGATAACAAACATGGACACCACATGCAAATATTGTTTCTGGTTAGTTGATTTCCAAAAAAAATCTTCTCCTCTGAAACCGAATAGCCAAATGAACCGACATTTGGTAGGAAGCACCTATAGAGGGTTGTGAATAAAGTTTGCTCAAAACAGAATGAAAGGTGAGCGACACATGCTCACCCTCTAGTTTATAGTTTACTGAAACAACAGTCCGTGGATAGACACGTCGCCCCACTCGGACACATTATCCTGATTCTGAGCCAACCAATGCTCTTTCTCCTTAATGCTGGTTGCTTAGGGATTGAAGCCAAAAAATACCAATTTCATAGTCTTTAGTTTGACCCCATCGATGCTCGAATCCACGATTTATCGCACTCGAGGCGAGTACGCCAACAAATACACAACCGATGAGGTTGACAGGAGTAAATGGCTAAACAAAACAAAAATGTTAAAATACAGTCATAACAGACAATGTATTTCAAAATAATCCTCATACATGAAACAGACATTTGCTCTTTCAACTTAGCATAGCACTATAACTCAAGCAAGCAACATGTTGTCAATAAGAATGGGGAATTTCCAAGGTCCTACAAAAATAGAACCCATTCATTTAAAATAAACTGAGAAAGAAACAAGTTGTCAATAAGAATGGGGAATGTCCAAGGTCCTACAAAAATAGAACCCATTCACTTAAAAATAAACTGAGAAAGAAACAAACAGCCACTTCTGAAATTTATGATGCAATGATGTATAATTTTATCCAATATTTCAGAAATAACTACATTCTGAAACAGGTTACGCAGTGCTTGTCATTCCCTCTATGTTTTCAATGTAATGTTTTAGGTATTTGGAATTGAATATTCTTGACCATATAAATGTAATACATGTACAATTTGCTTGACTTAAATTTGAAAAAAAACCATACTGTATATTTTAGGAGAAAAAATATTGTGTTTTAAATTTTGCTAAGTTAACAATAAGTTTTCATTTCAAGAAAACATTTTTTTCTAAATTTAATTTCAATTTAGAAAAAATGACATGACCTGATTAACATCTGAGATCTCAAAGGTCAAGAATTCTCAAACATATTGTTATCATTAGTTAGTTTTTATTGAATTCTGTATTTAAAAAATAATGAATCCAAACACAGATATTGTGGACACTTAACATTACAAAAACAGCACTCCCTGCCCCTCCTTACACCATTCATGGGTGGTGACAATCTGAAGAAATAGTTTAAATAGTATGCTTTGTCACATGAGAGTTCAGTTGCAATGGGCAACCATTGACATAATCTTCAACATCATGAAGACGGTAATATTTTGGCAGAATCAGAAAAAGAGTAGAAGTCATATATGGAGTAAAATAGACCCCCATCCAAAACAATAACATATTCAAAGACATTACAAAATGTGCATCTAATCAAACAATAGGCTAGTCTAAGAAAAGGCTATGCTAACACATTTCTTAGTTTTAGAACCAAATGGATCATGGGTCAATTATATACAAAAAGAAAATGGAAATGTCAGTTCTAGATATATTTTATACAATTATGTAACAACTGACATTTGCTTGGTGTAAAGAGAAATCCCATAATGTCAAGGGTTCTAAAACTGCGAACTAACTACTCTAAATTCACAAAGTAATGCATGCATTTACTAATGTGAAACATGCCCCTAGATCTGTGGTGAAAATGTCAGCAGTATTTGTCTCAATTTTGTTCACCTATTTGCACAAAATCCAAATTTAGAATAATTTTCTATTTATTCAAACACATTCTTTCATAATTTTCACTTGTCCGAATCCAGTTTTACTTGTACCGGGCTTCGGGCAAGTGGGTTAGCGCGAAGACTCTGTGAGGTTAAACTAAGGCCACTGTTTTGTTGAAAAAAAATGAACTCTAGCTATAGATGTCTGACTGACGGCAGATACCAAGTAATTTTATTACACTTTCGTTCTTCTTTATTGTTTTGATTTACAAATATTCTTTTTTACTTTTCTCTTCCCACATTAAAAAAATAGTAAGATTATCAGATTGAACTACAAATATTTTATTAAAATTGGGTGGAAGGAATTCCGACAAATTCTTCTTTAAACACCTATACTGTGAAATCATTATTAATCGTGCAATTCTAATTTTCGTGGATTTTGTGGTTCACTTAGATCACGGAAATTAAAATCAAACGAAATACAATTGCCCCATTGATTGATTCCTGTAGTGTTGGAAACCACGAATTCAAGAAGCCATGGATCAATGCATTTCGCAGAAACCACGAAAATTGGGTACCAACGAATAAATGTACTTTAACAATAAATCAATTATTGTGACATTATTGTACCTGAGTTCGCGGTTGAATAGTTTTGATTCCACCTTCCTGTATTGATCAGATTCTACATGTCTAATCAACTTATATGTATACACAGTTCATACGTAAATAAACAATAAAACAATGAGACAAACAAAGTCTAAAAACAACACGTGGTGTAATGTTGGGCAGTAACATATTATCTTTGTCAATGAAGGATCCCTTGTCATAGCGACTACATCAACATGGGGTAGTAACATATTAACGAGGGATCCATTTTTTTTTGTTTGCCACATGATATTTACTGATATTTTTTGGCATGAATTGTGTGTACACAAGTTTATTAAAATATACATACATATATTTATGTATATTTAATAGATTAAGCTGTTTACAAGAAATCAACATAATTAAAAATTAATTACAGAAATTTGCTTATCAAGCACATCACATATTAGTTCTAATAATAAAACTCTAAATGCTCGCTTACTCGCAAGGGTTATAACGGGATGCCATTACACGTAATGGAGCAGCCGTCGAGA
Organism: Bathymodiolus septemdierum; assembly: GCA_963383655.1. NCBI lineage: Eukaryota > Metazoa > Mollusca > Bivalvia > Mytilida > Modiolidae > Bathymodiolus > Bathymodiolus septemdierum. Next base: position 16,944,672 of record OY726530.1, on the reverse strand, counting down.
TTTTTTGCGCTCGCTTACAGAGTTTCTGACGCCTGCATTTATCAATAATAAGACATAACCTTTCACTTTTGTCCATTATTATAGCAAGTTTTTATCACCTACCAGTATTTTAGAATGTAATTCCCACAAAATAAAAATCCATCTTTACTTTCTCTCTGAACATTTTGAATTTCGTCATTTCCGCCCTCACTATTTGGATGTCGATACCATATTTGGCGATTTGGGGCGTGAATGTTTACATCAGCCGTTTACTACGTGTAGTAAGAAATACCATATTTAGAAAAGCTCCGCCTTCCGTAGTTTCCTGTTATGGCAAACGATCGATAAATTTGAACAAGGTTGTTGCTACCTTTGAAAAGCATATATTTCTCAGCCAAACCGATTTAGCAAGGACTGGGATCATCAGTAATAGTTATAATGAAATGTTTGAAGCGTAAATAGTGAGTTTTTATGTTTCAACTGCAACTTTTTTTTTTGCTTCATTGTGACGAATTGAACCGCGTTGTAGCTCTGCCGAGTCACAAGTTTGTCACAGGAGCTACATTATTGCAGCTAACCAAATATCATAAAAATAACCAAAAAAAAAACTTCTTACAACAGTTATAATGTACCGATTTTAGTGATGACTCATAAACGCCAAAAAAATAAAATAATAATAATAACAGGATTTTCTACATTGATTTAAGTTGAATGCAAAAATGCCAAACAAAAATGTGAACGTTTTTGTTAGCAGGTAATGCACAATAGGAATAACACATAGTTGAGATGTCACAAAAAGCTCTTCATATCAGCCATTGCAAGAACAAAAAAAATAAAACATTTGATTATGGTGTTAATCCCAGTAAATAATAAATAATATCTTTGGTGTTCGACTAAATTTCTTGTAAACAGTCTTCATAATATACCTGTCGATAATATGTTATGCTGCCAAGGGGAGGTAACTCCAAAAAACCTCAATAATTGTTCTAATGAATTAACTACAAAATGATAACATCTAAATAGAACCTGCAAAAAATGATTCTATGGAACACCACAGTTGACATAAACAATGACTTACTGACACCCGTAAACTATATACAATGCCATTTTGTCATTTTGTGCAATATGTACCATAAATGTTGGAACTGAACGCCGACGGGTCGATTTGAGAAAAAAAACAAATAAATGTCTGTTGAAAATAAACTATCAAAACATATTTCAGAAAAAAATAGAAACAGCATGAGAAAAGTTATCTTTTATAGCAAAAAGTTTGTACACGAAAGATGAGCAATTATTCATTTTCCCATGATGACCACATTATCAGTAGAAAATGTGAGCAATAACTCGTTTTCCCAGGATAGTAAAATCATCGCCACAAAATTTGAGTAATTTAACTCACTTGCCCAGAAGAGTCAAATCATCAACACAAAATGTGAGTAATTACTTGTTTTCCCAGGATGACCAAATCATCAGCACAAAATATGAGTAATTTAACTCATTTCCCCAGGATGGCAAAATCCTCAGTAAACATATGAGTAATTTTACTCATTTCTTCAGAATGGTCAAATCATTAGCACACATTTGTAAGTAATTACAATAGCATGGATAAAAATAAGTTGAATAGGAGACTGGCGTTTACTCCCAACATCAATAGTGTGTAAAGGAGCGCTATATTTCCCTTTTTTACTGTAATAAAACTCCAATCACAACCATGCTTCAGTTATTCCTCATTTACACCTTAAACATATTCAGTGACAAAATGAAGAGTATCGTTGGCGCTTACCATACTTTTACAAAAATCTTCCAATAAATTGCCATTCTTTCCCTTTCCCATCAACCCATCACAGTCATCGTACGGAAAATTTGATTTTACTGGTCCGAATCAAATTCTTGAATTTATTTTTATATAGTTCTTAATAGAAATAGGGTTCAATGTTAATCTATGTCCTGCGGTGACGGCCATCTTGGACTTCCGATCGGCATAAACAAGCCTAAGCTTTGTAGAGGACCTTCCAATGATCATTCCTGGGCAGTTTGGTTTCAATTGTCCAAGCGGTTTCAGAGAAGAAGCCCATAGGGTCCAATGTAAAACTAAGTCCTGCCGTAGACGCCATTTTGAATTTCATATCGGAACCAAAAACCTAAAGTTTGTAGAGGACCATCCAATGGACATTCATGTACAGTTTGGCTTTAGTCATATTTGTAGTGTCTGAGAAGAAGGCATTTGAACATTTTCCCTTAGGGTCCAATGTTAACTTATGTCCTGCAGTGGCGGCCATCTTGGAATTCCGATCCACATACAAAAGATAAATTTGGTAAAGGACATTCCAATGGGCATTTATTTACAGTTTGGGTTCAGTCAGTTCATTAGTTTCAGAGAAGAGAATCTTTAAAATTTCAGCGAATCAGAGCATACCATTGGCCCTGGGAGCCGTGTTGAATATCGGACTGGAACAAAAAACAGGAACTTTGTAGAGGACCATCGAAGGAATACTCCTGCTAAATTTGGTTCCAATTGGCCTTGTGGTTTCGGAGAAGAAGCTTGAAATGTGAAAGGCTTACAGACGAAAGACGACGGACGCCAAGTGATGGCAATAGTTTCCATGGACCTTTGGTCCAGATGAACTAAAAAGGTTATCATGTTTTCTCAAAGATTAGTGAATAAGAAAAAATATTTTGAAATGGTGTGGTAAACACCAATCAATTAATCAATGAAATGGCGTGTTTCAATATAAAGCAAACGGGTTGTAGATGATGACTCGGATGACGACACAGGTTGAAGTATAATCATATTAAGCATAATAGACAGAAAAACAAAATGTAAAAATCGAATAAATGTCACGCTAAAGCCAATGCCGAAAATATTTGGAACATCCGTCTGCCAATTCATTAATGTTTAAGAACAGTTGTAACTGTTGAAACTATCTGGGGTCAAATGAATTATTTAAATTATATTATTATAACACATAAATGATACACAAAACAACTTGACACAAACAAAAACAAAAAGAAGAAGATAATCCAACCGAAAACCAAACACAAAACGGGCCTCGTATTCATGAAAAGTCAAAACAAACAAACACAAAGGTCGAAACTTCGGATTCCTGTTTTGGATAAGTATTTCGAAGTGGAATAGGTTAAATATATATTTCCAACTTTTAGCTCACGTTTGAGTTGAAAGATATAACTTGGCTTAGTAGAATAGTTACGTAAAACAATTGCAAGTATCAATGATTCATCAATAATTTTTGCAGTTTTTAGGTATTTTTTTACCAATGTTAAGTTGAAGGTTTGGTAAAAAAGAGCTAAACAAATGACAGTACTCAATGTCATAATCTACCTCCCCCCAAAATCAATCCTCCAATTGATCTCTGGGGTTCTATGATTTAAAAATGTACTAATTTTACGAGCATTTTTTTAATTAGGAAGTTGAACAATCTCAAAACTCATTTTTCGTTCCGTTTCTTACATGTATATACATTAAAAATGTCATACAGAATCGAACAAAACGACAATGATATATTCTTCATATTATATGATATATTGTTGAACCTAGGGGGCTCAGTGTACGGTGTGTGAGTTTTGGTTAACAAACTCAATCTATATAACTTGGTAGTAGTTTACACCATTGGTAGCATGGCTGGTCTAAGGCACTGGTTTTATCCAAAGGATAAAATTTAATATGACAAATATATAGGTTCTTAAACAAAGCAATTTATTATGTTCAAGTGTAATAATATATTCAAGTACAACAATAATATAGCTTCCCCATGAGCGATAGTAATAAATATGAGGTCCCCCTATGGAATTGTCGGTCGTCATAAAGTGGTAGTAAAATCGTAGTAAAACATCTAGGTCAAGTCGAAATACGTGTAAATAAAATTAAAACGTACTGGTAATGTACAGATATCCTGGTTACGGATTTAACATCTTTTGGTTTAAACAGATCGTTCTGAGTCTATGGTGTCAATAATAGTTGTTGTCTGATATGTTCGCTGCCGTCTATGATTGTTGGGGGTCCCTCCTGTGGCGTGCAGACGATGCTCTTTTATATCTACGCAGACTCCACACTTTTGACTGTGGCGTGAATCATCGTCGTTGATTGGTCCGTGCTTACGGAAGTTCCAACGGTAATTATATCCGTTAACAGGGCCGCAAGCCGGGCCACATAAAGTATGAGATAACACACAAGCGGCACTAAATTACAAACAGGATACACATGGCGGAAAGTATAAATAGTTTGTCATGTCAAGATGAAAGGGAAAACGGGCTTAATAAAGCTTACCCTTATAGAAATCAATCCCAAGTACAATATATAAACCTAGCATGAATCAATGAAAAAGGTAAGAGAATGTGAGACAAGGTTTATAAGGTTAAGGAGAACAAAACATTGGGAAGTTATCGTAGGCCCCCCTTTTGGTCAAACAATGAGAACGAACTCTGTCCTAACTATATATTTTCCATAATAAATAACAACAATTTACATACAATAAATATTCGCGATCACGATACTTGAAACGAGAATAGTGTTCATTCAATCACATCACAGTCGCAACAGTTACTCAAGGCATGGTATCAACAAGAACAAAGTGAAAATGTGCCAGAGTAGCAAGAATAAATAAAAGTGTCATATATGCATACATACAAACAGCATTATCTCCTATGCCTTACACCCTATTCGTTACACAATGAAGACTTCATTTGTTCACTATTAAAGATAGAAGTGCTATATATTTAGTGAACAAATAAAAATAATGAAAAATATCCCTGTCCAAGTAATTTTTACAGGTAAAATATTTTACATGTACAAATCAATGAACTCAATAGTGCGTGTAGGAGATGGTGACGGGCCCTACGGAGAACAATGGAATCTTTCGGGTGACCGTCGAGTGTCTATTGTCCTCAGGGGTTTAAGCCCACGACCACAGGCTGTTCTCTTTAATAGACTTATTCCCTCTGTATTTCATAAAGCTCAAAATATACACCCAAAAACTCCTTTAAAATATGTTCACTTTCTGGTCTGCAAACTTCCAAATTAAATTAGCACCCTTGATTCTCTACACAACTCTCGTTTACACTTCCACTTTAAAATCGACAGATTAAAAGATATTTCAAATTTTCGTTATTCTATTAAAAATATCATTACTTTTAGTAATTAAGTGCGAGAATCAATTTGCGCCAATTAGCATATTCAAAATGATTCAATTGCGCCACTGTCTATATTTTTTATGGTCTTAATGGCGCCAATAAAAGAAATTCAACTGCGCCCTATTTATCTGTAAATTACCTGTACATAATTTATCTATATACATGTATTACAATTAACCTTTCGGTATACAATTTAACTGTCCCAGTGAACACTTTTCAAACATACTCACAAGCGAATAAATTTTTCAGTAATAAGAAAGTTTTCAACAATTAAAATCCACCTGTTATGTAAATCTATTGTCAAAACTCTCCATTATTTTTAAGGAATGGAGAGTTATTGTTCTCTTTGTACTTTAGATATTATACACAGACATTTATTTGTTACAAGATTAATGATTAATAAAACAATGAGTGGATTTTAAGTTGGAGAATGTCCTCGTATCTCTCAAATCCTTAAAAACAATGGACCTCGTCACCTTCGGGGCCTCGGCTCCATTATTTTTAAAGAATGGAGAGTTACGCGGACATTCTCCTATACGTAAAGATGTCTGAAATTCCATTCAAGAAAATGAATGCATTTTTGGCGCAAGTCGATATCGGCCTAATTAAGTCATTCTTTTTCAATCTTTTAATTTTCTTAGATATACGTTTTATGTTGTTATACGATGCAATTGATTGCTATGACTCCCCAAAATCGGGTGTTATTGTCGACCATTACTGTAGGTCTTATTACAATTCCACCCTATCTCCATCTTCCACTGAGTTTTAAGGTTCTCATCGATGCCGTGAAATGCATAAGCAAGTCAAAGTACAGACAAAACAGCGACCAAAAGACAAACAATGATATATACAAAATACTGCACAGAAAACTTAGGGTTGAGAAACACTAATTCCACACAAGAAATTGGTGTGAACTCAAATGCCCCGAAAGGGTAAGTAGTTCTTACTCCACTGGTATAAAAGTAAGTTGATACATCTATTCCTTTTATTCTTGCTATTATGCTAAAAGTACTCATCTTGCTCATGAATACACATGAGATATATCCCTATCCAAAATTTCCACTGACTTGTGTCGTCCTCGTTAACATTTGATGGCACCCCCAGTGTAGACGAGTTCCGAGTGTAAATTTTGTGGCCATCATGTCAGAATGGTTTCATGTACTTACTATTGAGGACAGTGATGCATGCAAACATTATTTTTTCCACACAAAATAAAATACAAAAAATAACCATCAATCGACTTTTACCAAATTGTAGCTTGTGGTCTTCCGGTGATAATGGAAACGTGGACATATATTAGGATTACTGTAGTTGAGGACAAAACAAAATTTACGAAAATAATGTTGTCCATTTTAAAATATCCAGCAAAGAATGGATTCCGTGAATTATTTCTTAGACACAATGGAGTAAGTTTTCTTACCATTCTATGAAAGTCGAGAACTTAAAATAAGATGTAAAAGACATGGTGTTATCTGTACTGAAGTTACATATACAAATTTAATATAAAGATAGAGATAAAATTCACATAATCATCTACCAATAAAAAGACCTGAATTGAAGGCTATTGTATAACTGGTTGTCACTAGATGTTTTTGTAATTCTGCCTTTATGGAGAACAAGAAACTAAAACAGAGTCATGTATAATGTACATGTACATTAATAAGTCTATTAAGAGTTGGAGACATGGAAATAACTTTTGTCGATTTTCTAAGAAATTATACTTACACCTTCGCGTAGATATCTCAGGTAGATGGAATCATATCAAATGTTTTTTGCTTCGTTTATATACAGCCCAATAAACTGCCAATAATCCAATCATATTTCAGGTAACAGGACGTTTTTCTGGTTGAATAGTTCCAAGTTGTCATACCTAGAGCAAAAATGATTGATATTAAAAAATGTATTCGTAGTTCATCAACACTATCTTGTATAGTAACAAAAAAAACCATGATATTTGTATTTTTTTAACACGCTTTTTGCTATAAAACATAACTTTATGACTTGGTTTTTCACATTCTGCATTAACCACACCAAGATGGTGGATCCAATGCTGATGTTGGTTGTGGGTTGATGTGGATTATGATGTGAAAACGTCACAATTATTACATTAATATTTTTTAATGGATTTTATTAAGAAAATGTCGAAATTGTCCAGTATATCTGATATTTATTCTTTTTTGTTTTAGGTACAAACCACTTGGATATCTTTTCAGTATTATCTGGATTTATTGAGATAGACATAACAACGACTATTGTCCCAAGAAATGCTGCCTCATTTTTGTCATCGTTGCCAGTTTCTCTGGATTGTCATTTTTTGATTGCCCCTTCAGTGTTCTCTAACGTTTATTTGGAAAAGATGACTGTTTCTGTTTTAGTTTCAGATTATACTTGTGAAAACGATGTATTACTTGCATAAGTTGGTCATGTGTTTTTGAAAATCTGTGCCAAAGTACAATAACATAATCTACATATGTTAAACATTCTACCCATGTTAATCATTGTTAGATCAGTTTTAGTATTCTGTTGAATACAGCTGTGATATTACATCAGCAAATGGTAAGTTTGAATCTTCAAGAAGGCCATATTTGGTAATGAACGGTTTTGTATTTAAGCTTATCGTCTACCCCTACTTGGTAATTTGGTAATTTGGTGCCTATCATCACTAAGGTTGTGAGTTCGAATGCCACTAATGGCGAGGTGTACTCGATACAACATTATGTGATAAAGTTTGTCGATGATTTTCGACAGGACGGTGGTTTTCGCCGGGTACTCCAGTTTCTGACCGTCATGATACATGTTCAAGTGTAATAATATATTCAAGTATAACAATAATATAACTTCCCCGTGAGCAATAATAATAAATATGAGGTCCCCGCTATGGAATTGTCGGTCGTCATAAATTCTTAGTAAAATCGTAGTAAAACATCTAGGTCAAGTCGAAATACGTGTAAATAAATTGAAAACGTACTGGTAATGTACAGATATCCTGGTTACGAATTTAACGTCTCTTTTGGTTTAAACTGGTCATTCTGAGTCTATGGTGTCAATAGTAATTGTTGTCTGATATGTTTGCTGCCGTGTATGATTGTTGGGGGGTCCCTCCTGTGGCGTGCAGACGATGCTCTTTTATATCTACGCAGACTCCACACTTTTGACTGTGGCGTGAATCGTCGTCGTTGATTGGTTCGTTCTTACGGAAGTTCCCACGCTAATTATATCCGTTAACAGCGCCGGAAACCGGGTCACATACAGTGTGAGGTAACACACATGCGCACTAAATTACACACAGGATACACATGGCGGAAAGTATAAAAATAGTTTGTCATGTCAAGATGAAAGGGAAAACGGGCTTAATAAAGCTTACCCTTATAGAAATCAAGCCCAAGTACAATATATAAACCTAGCATGAATCAATGAAAAAGGTAAGAGAATGTGACACAAGGTTTATAAGGTCAAGGAGAACAAAACATTGGGAAGTTATCGTAGGCCCCCTTTTGGTCAAACAATGAGAGCGAACTCTGTCCTAACTATATATTTCCCATATAAAATAACAGCAATTTACATACAATAAATATTCGCGATCACGATACCTGAAACAAGAATAGTGTTCATTCAATTACATCACAGTCGCGACAGTTACTCAAGGCACCGGAATACGGCACGGTATCAACAACAAGAACAAAGTGAAAATGTGCCAGAGTAACAAGAATAAACAAAAGTGTCATATATGTATACAAACAAACAACATTATCTCCTATGCCTTACACCCTCTTCGTTGCACCATGAAGACTTCCTTTGTTCATTATTAAAGACAGAAGTGCTATATATTTAGTGAAAAAATAAAAATAATGAAAAATATCCCTGTCCAAGTAATTTTTACAGGTAAAATATTTTACATGTACAAATCAATGAACTGAATTGTGCGTGTAGGAGATGGTGACGGGCTCTACGGAGAACAATGGAATCTTTCGGGTGATCGTCGAGTGTCTATTGTCCTCAGGGGTCTAAGCCCACGGCCACAGGCTGTTCTCTTTAATAGACTTATTCCCTCTGTATTTCATAAAGCTCAAAATATACACCCAAAAACTCCTTTAAAATGCGATTTTTCTATATGAGCAGGGCCAAATACGTTCACTTTCTGGTCTGCAAACTTCCAAATTAAATTAGCACCCTTGATTCTCTACACAACTCTCGTTTACACTTCCACTTTAAAATCTACAGTTTAAAAGATATTTCAAATTTTCATTATTCTAATAAAAAAAATTATTACTTTTAGTAATTAAGGGCCGGAATCAATTTGCGCCAATTAGCATATTCAAAATGATTGAATTGCGCCACTGTCTATATTTTTATGGTTTTAATGGCGCCAATAAATGAAATTGAACTGCGTCATATTTACCTGTAAATAACCTGTACATAATTTACATATATACGTGTATTACAATTAACCTTTCGGTATAAAATTTAACTGTCCCAGTGAACACTTTTCAAACATACTCACAAGCGAATAAATTGTTCAGTAATAAGAAAGTGTTCAACAATTAAAATCCACCTGTTATGTAAATCTATTGTCAAAACTCTCCATTATTTTTAAGGAATGGAGAGTTATTGTTCTCTTTGTACTTTAGATACTATACACAGACTTTTTTTTGTTATAAGATTAATAATTAATAAAACAATGGGTGGATTTTAAGTTAGAGAATGTCCTCGTATCTCTCAATTCCTTAAAAACAATGGCCCTCAGCACCTTCGGGGCCTCGGCTCCATTATTTTTAAGGAATAGAGAGTTACGCGGACATTCTCCTATACGTAAAGATGTCTGAAATTCCATTCAAGAAAATGAATGCATTTTTGGCGCAAATCGATATCGGCCTAATTAAGTCATTTTTTTCAATCTTTTAAATTTCTTAGATATACGTTTTATGTTGTTATACGATGAAATTGATTGCTATGACTCCCCAAAATCGGGTGTTATTGTCGACCATTACTGTAGGCCTTATTACAATTCCACCCTACCTCCACCCTCCACTGAGTTTTAAGGTTTTCATCGATGCCGTGCAATGCATAAGCAAGCCAAAGCAGCGGCCAAAAGACAAACAATGATATATACAAGATACTGCACAGAAAACTTAGGGTTGAGAAACACTAATTCCACACAAGAAATGGGTGTGAACTCAACTGCCCCGGAAGGGTAAGTAGTTCTTACTCCACTGGTATAAAAGTAAGTTGATACATCTATTCCTATTATTCTTGCTATTATGCAAAAAGTACTCATCTTGCTCATGAATAGACTTGAGATATATCCCTATCCACAATTTCCACTGACTTGTGTCGTCCTCGTTAACATTTGATTGCACCCCCAGTGTAGAAGAGTTCCGAGTGTAAATTTTGTGGCCATCATGTCAAAAATGGTTGCATGTACTTACTATTGAGGACATTGATGCATGCAAACATTGAACGTTTGTTACGTTTCTTTGAACATTTAGTTTTTCCACAAAAAAAAAAATACAAAAATAACCATCAATCGACTTTTACCAAATTGTAGCTTGTGGTCTTCCGGTCACGTTGGTAACGTGAACATATATTAGCATTACTGTAGTTGAGGACAAAGCAAAATTTGCGAAAATAATGTTGCCCATTTTAAAATATCCAGCAAACAATTGATTCCGTGAATTATTTCTTAGACACAATGGAGTAAGTTTTCTTACCATTCTATGAAAGTCGAGAGATTAAGATAAGATGTAAAAGACATGGTTTTATCTGTACTGAAGTTACATATACAAATTTAATATAAAGATAGGGATAGCATTCACATAATCATCTACCAATAAAAAGACCTGAATTGATGGCCATTGTATAACTGGTTGTCACTAGATGTTTTTGTAATTCTTCCTATATGGAGAACAAGAAACTAAAACAGAGTGATGTATAATGTACATGTACATTAATAAGTCTATTAAGAGTTGGAGACATGGAAATAACTTTTGTCGATTTTCTAAGAAATTATACTTACACCTTCGCGTAGATATCTCAGCTAGATTGTATCATATCAAATGTTTTTTTTCTTCGTTTATATACAGCCCAATAAACTGCCAATAATCCAATAATATTTCAGGTAACAGGACGTTTTTCTGGTTGAATAGTTCCAAGTTGTCATACCTAGGAAAAAATGATTGATATTAAAAAATGTATTCGTAGTTCATCAACACTATCTTGTATAGTAACAAAAAAAAACATAACTTTATTACTTGGTTTTTCACATTCTGCATTAACCACACCAAGATGGTGGATCCAGTGCTGATGTTGGTTGTGGGTTGATGTGGATTATGATGTGAAAACGTCACAATTATTACATTAATATTTTTTAATGGATTTTATTAAGAAAATGTCGAAATTGTCCAGTATATCTGATATTTATTCTTTTTTGTTTTAGGTACAAACCACTTGGATATCGTTTTGGTATTATCTGGATTTATTGAGATAGACTTAACAACGACTATTGTTCCAAGAAATTCTGCCTCATTTTTGTCATCGTTGCCAGTTTCTCTGCATTGTCATTTTTTGATTGTCTCTTTCGTGTTCTCTAACGTTTATTTGGAAAAGATGACTGTTTCTGTTTTAGTTTCAGATTATACTTGTGAAAACGATGTATTAATTGTATAAGTTGGTCATATGTTTTTGAAAATCTGTGCCAAAGTACAATAACATAATCTACATATGTTAAACATTCTACCCATGTTAATCATTGTTAGACCAGTTTTTGTATTCTGCTGAATACAGTTGTGATATTACATCAGCAAATGGTAAGTTTGAGTCTTCAAGAAGGCCATATTTGGTAATGAACGGTTTTGTATTTAAGCTTATCGTCTACCCCTACTTGGTAATTTGGTAATTTGGTGCCTATCATCACTAAGGTTGTGAGTTCGAATGCCACTAATGGCGAGGTGTACTCGATACAACGTTATATGATAAAGTTTGTCGATGGTTTGCGACAGGACGGTGGTTTTCGCCGGATACTCCAGTTTCCTCCACTAATAAAACTGACCGCCATGATATAGCTGAAATATTGTTAAAATTCGTTAAATGCCATAACTCTAACCTCTACTTTGTTAATTCCAGATTCCATGTCCAATACACTCATGAAGGTAGTTCCTTTTATTATAGTGTCTTATACAGGTCTCAATATTAGGTCATGAAATTGTATCTTTCCTAGTTACTTTATTTAAGGCTCTAAAATCAATGCAATAAATGAGACTTCTATCTTTTTTTCCCGCAAGGAATGTTGGTGAGGCAAATTCTTATGTTGATTCTTGTATGGACCACCTTTCTAACATCTCTTTTATGTGTGTTTCTTCTTCCTTTGCTACGGTTAATGGAGTCTTTCGCATTCGTTGCTTTCTTTATCTGATTTGTGCAGCACTTCCTCTATCAATAGTGTTTGATGTTACTGTTAAAAAATTCAATAATCCAGTCCATTCTTGGCTATCCTACATAAGCAACGGACACCGACCACCAACGCAGACCCAACAACGACAGGCTCGTTTCAAGTGAAAATCCAGAAGAAAGCAAACAGAACACTAGTCCCTGTGAGCGTAATCTGTCCACAATACCTACAGCGGTTAACCGGTCGTGAAAACCTCAATAACTAACATCCTTGGCAAACACTTCTTCGACATTTTGAAATAACTTGCTAATTGATTCGTCAATGGTCAGGCTTTAATTGTACTCATAAAATGATGTGTTGTCTCATATATGTGTGTCATCAGTAATTCTTTCTTCTTCCACATCTAAACCAAAAAGGAAGCTTTTTCGGAGAGAAGTAAATTTATCAGTAGTATTCTTTAACAAAATTTAACTTTCTTTGTTTCTGTTCTTCAATCAGTTTTGTCGATTGCGATAGATCGGGGGTTCAAGCACCGGTCGGGTCAAACCAAAAACTATAAAATTGATATTTGCTGCTTCTCCGGTAAGCATTCAGCATTAAGGAAAAGGAGTAAAGACTGGTTGGCTTGGAATCAGGATAATGTGTGCGACATGTTTATCGGTGGAGTGTTGTTTTCAGTGAGCTAGCACAATAAAAATCCAACTAAGCGTGTTGGTCGAGTACAAAGCAGACCTCATCATTATTTCATTGAAAATTAACTTGTTTTCGCCATGATATAGCTGAACAAATGCTGAGTTGGCGCGTTGCTAACAAGGAAGCTACTGAACCAAGGGTTCCTAGTGGCTAAGTTGAGGTAATCACCCTTGCAGTCGCCGCCATGAATTACTCAGCCGTTACGGAATATTTCAGTTACGAATGACTACGAATATATTCCGTTTGTAGTATTCATAATCCGGTTCTTTCATATTTTTTTCATCACCGGATTTGAAACTAGAGTAATACGACTTGCCGCATGTGGTGCAGGAATTGCTTACACTTCCGAAGCACCTGAATTAACCCCCAGTTTTTAGTGTGGTTCGTGTTTTTCAGTCTTTAGTTTTCTATGTAGTGTGTGTAAATCATTGTTTGTCCTTTTTGTCCTTTTAATTTTTTTTACTGTATTTGTCTTTCCTTGTTCTGTTTACTCATTTTTTGTCTTCAAACTTTCTTTCAGCAATCCGAATGCTTTACAATCTGATGGTTCAGTGGTCTAAAGATTTAGCAATCCGAAAGTTCAGTAGTCCGATAGTTCATTTCTCTGATGGTTTATTGGTGCGAAAATTACACGATTTGCAATTTTTTCAAATATTCTTGTTATGGTTTAAGGCATAAATTGGTGAAAAAAACAATATTCTAGAAAGAATCAGCAATCTGGATACGAAAGAACTACAGTATACCTCACAGGTAAAGCAAACCACAAGAACCATGGAATCGAACAACATAGCCATTTAGATTTATTGGTACGACAAGAAAAAATTCTAGATTTTTAGATGTTTGTGTGACGATTAATATTAGGTGCATGCATATTTGGCAATCTTTGAGACAGACATTTTGAACGAAATCAACATTGTTCATTCGATTCAATCATTGTATTAGATAAAAGCACATTTAGTATGATGTGTAATCCATTATATTTGGGCTATGATTCCTAGAATGCATTTTTGTTTTCAAGAGAGTTAGCTGCCATTTACTTGATAAGTACAAGTTTCAACAAATCTTCAAAATACCATTGTATATATCGGTACATGTGCTTCGGATGGATTTTATGACATGTTCACTTAATTCTACATCCGTTTTTGCTAAATGCAATGTGGGAGTTTGTCGTTTGCATAGAGTAGAATTCGCAGATTTTTCTCTGTTCTTGATGTATACGTTCCGTATTCATACAGTATTGACAGACTTGTTAGTGACAAACTATCTGTATTTTACGGGTGTCACTAGTGGAGCAGGAACTGCAAACTCTTCCGGAGCACCTGAGTCCCTCCCGGGTTTTTAGTGGGGTACGTCTTACTTAATTTTTAGTTTTATGTGTAATGCTTTGTAGATCGTCGTTTCGTCTTTCCGTTCTTTTTCTTTTGGCCATTGTGTTGTCTGTCCTTCGATTTACAGATTCTGATTACCCCTTTTGGTATGTTCAAACGCTTCTTATCCTCATGTGATTGTAGGAGGGCTCATATGTTATGTATGTTATCTGTATTTGTTTGCGTATTATAAGTGGTATCAACCACATCTTGACCTTCACATAGGTTCACCACCGTTTTTGGTGGGGTCCGTGTTCCTCATCCTTTTAACTTTCTGTGTTATGTATTTGTGTTTTTTTTTGTCTTCGTCCTGTGTCTTGTGTGTCCAATGTTGCCAGTGGCTGTGGATTGTCCATTCTTGATAGTTCCTTCGGTTTTCTCTAAGGTTTATTTTATACATATACCCCTCAGCCTACATCTTAACCTTTATATACTATAGATTTGAGTATTTTGAATTGCCACAGCAGTCAATTTATTTAAGAATAGTTTGAAGATACTAAAAGGGACAGTTTGTACCCATATGAATACCGACTGTCTGTTAAAAAACGCGTCAACTAATCAAAACAAATATGTTGTTAATCAAAACACCGAGCAGTTTGATGTTTAAATGTTTAAATACCCATTTTTGAATTGCCAATTAACGTAGCAAATATATGTGGTTGTTTCTTGGTTTTTTTTAGGGGGGGGGGGGGGGGGGGGGTAGGGAGAGTGGGTAATAGTGTGGCAGTGTTGGTTGGGGATTTTTTTTTAGGGGGGATTTAGGGGGAGGGGGTAACATGGCGGTTATATCTTTATTTTGCGATCACTATTATTTGTTGATTTACTTCTAAAAGCCATGTTGTATATGCAATTACTAACGTGATAAGTAAAAATCATCTCATGCTTTTCTTCTTCTCTGAAGCACTTCAGAATGTAAATCAAATATCCTGAAGCTATGTAGCAAATAAGGGTAATAACAAAATTACCGAACTCCGAACAATCTTACAAAGGGAAAGTCAAAACTCATAATTATATAAACAGACAAAATCAGTCAACAACCGGAAAACTGTGAAAACCGTAATGACCCTGACTTGGCACAGGCATTTCTAAAGAAATGGTGGGTTGAGTCATATTTTAAAGCGCCAAACCTCCCGCTCTCATTACGATTCAAAGGTTCCGGCTGTCACTATAACAGTATTTAAATACAGGAACAAAATAGGTAAAATAGTTGTCAAAGCAATACCATATTCGGTAACGTAAATGTCAAAAATATTTTTACGTCACACATTAATAAAAGAATATCTTGACATTGTTCTTGACTTCTTTATCTTTATACATTTTCACTATATGAACATGCATCGCTTACAATCGTTTCTGCAGAGACGGAATATATTTCAACAAGATCTTGGTATCGAATATAAACTTTTTAAGAGATCGAATAAGGCGAATCTTTTCATAGCCCTGGTCCAGTAGCCTGTTTCTCAGATGAAGATGACGTTTCAGGAAATCAGAATAATTGCTATTGGCCCTTGCATAGCGAATCAATTGCGAGATGTAAGCACCATATGCAGGAGAAGCTGGTATATTGCTGCACATGTTTGGAAAATGTATGATTTTAAAATTGAAGTCGTCCCGTTTATCATAAATTTTAATACTATCGTCAAATTCGAGGTATAAGTCCAAAAATGATGCGGACGAAACTGTATCTGTGGTCTCTTTAACTTCCAGCTCTGGAGGATATATCAATGGAAGAAAATCTGCAAATCTATAATTATTGATAGATAAAACGTCATCAATATACTTGTATGTGAAATTAAAGGCTCTAGCCTCATGAATCTTCTTATTTTTTACAAGCTTTTAAAGAAACTCCGACTCATATGAGTATAAAAATAAATCGGCTAGAATAGGGGCACAATTCGTACCCATTGGTATGCCGACGACCTGCTGAAACAGTGTCCCTCCAAAGGAGACAAATATGTTATCGATGAGGAACTCCAGCATACTGATCACTTGTTCCTCGGAGTAGCATGTTTTACCTTTTTGAATTGTGTTTGAAAAATATGTGGAATTGTAGCCTAACACAACAGATTTTGAGCCATAGTTTCTATGACTGAAAGCTTTATGAATTGTTTCTTTTAAGCGGGTTTTTAATTTGTCATGCGGTAGGGTGGTATATAGAGTTGAAAAATAAAAAGTTTGATGGAGGATACCTGAGAGAAAGATCTCGATTTCAGGTTATCCAAAAGAGTTTTTCAAAATCCATAAGTGATTTATGCCACTACGCGAGTAAACAGTTTCACAATATTTCTGTTGTCCCTCTTTTACTGCAGACAGAATCTTTGTCAGGTGAATAGACAATTCTTTCGTCGAACAAGTTGATGATCCCGCTATGTACCTTTCTTTGTATGGTGTCATATGGAGTTTAGGTATCCAATATAAATAGGGTAAATCCTCAGACTCTTTACCAGAGGGAATGTTTAAAGAGGTCATGAATGATCTGTGGTTAGCTAGGATTTCATCTTTGTCGAACGAAGTTGGTTTGTATGTGGTATTACTAGAGGTGTTGCTATTTATGCCTAATTCCTTGATTAGGCATTCGAAGTAATATGACTTGCATACAATCACGATATTGTTGGAAGCCTTGTCCGCAGGAACGATAACATATTTGTCACGAAGAGAGGAAAGACACTTAACAGCTTCTTGGTCTTTAAATACAGACTTAGGTCGACTATTAACACAATTTTTGAGTTTGTGAATCCGACCTTGTACTAGACACCTAATTGTTCTAACCCAATCTGACAAGGACTCTTGGTCTACTTCTCTCTTTATCCACCTTCTGTCATAATCTACAACAGCATCCATAATTATTTTGAAATTATGTTTCCAATTGATGTGTTGAGGTTCTCTGAATTTAGTACCAAGAGAAATCACCTTTCGGAGACTCTCATGTTGAATGATATTCAGATCACCAGTGATTACCTGTCCAGATGGGTTGTATTGAAACGGAGAGTGGGAGCAGTCACAAGTCAGAGGGTTCTTAAGGTACTCTTCTATGTTAATATCTTGCAATGCTTCTTTGTAGTTGAAAATTTTACGGCCAATGCTGTTAGTGTAGCTATAGGAGACAATGGGAACAGATTGATTTTTGAAATATGGTGGAATTTGTTTTGCGACCTCTTTTCTATTAAGAATGTTGCTGATGTTAATAGCATCGATTCCTTTGATAGCAAACGGAATATGGAGGAATTTTCTGTTGTTATCATGAAGAGGTTCAGATCGAACTGGTTTAAAAAGACGAAAGGAAGCCACGTCACATAAAATACTAGACAATCTGTACTTAGGAGAAAAAGGATCTACGCCGCCTTTGTCAAGTCCAACATCCCTAAGATCTTTGAGGTAGTTTACAGGTAGTGAAAATAAGATTGTAGGAATGTGATGAATTCCGAGAGGTTTCTGTATATTAGAAAGTAAATCATTAAAAGTATATTGTAACGTTCTTGGTTTAGAGGACTTTTTAACATTAGGATGTTGAATTCTTTTATGACCATGGCTACGTTTAGTTCTTGGGATAGTATTAAAAAGGCTCATCACGTTGATTTCGTTGCATCCAGGTCTTGACAAATTTCCCACTCCTTTGATGTTATCATTGCAACCGTAAGGCATTGCAGTGCCTAACTCTTTAATCCAAAACAAATCGGTACGGTAAGGTGTACTAAGCATAGGACTGTTTGTATGATGGTAAATCTTCTCGATAATTCGAACTTTCATCGTCAAACAGCGGTCATGACCTGCTTGATTGAAATGATTATACAAATTCCTGTATTTGGGATCTTTTGCATCATATCGATGTTGGCTCATCCTACTTCGCAATGTTTGACGAGCTTCACGAACATACAAAAGTCCACAGAGTGTACATTCTATGCCGTAAATGACATTTTTAGTAGAACAGTTCTGAGGGTCAAACGATTTGGTGTAGTACGTTTTTCCAGTTAAATTACTTGTAAATTCAGGAGAAGTTATTAGCATGACGCATGTCTTACAAGTATTGTTTTGTCAGTTTTTATTTTGCAAGTAGTAATGCATGGAGAAGAGTCACAAGTACCTGGAGATTAAAGACAGTCCGAAATATTAATAGAATAAGATTTTAAAATTTGATACGAATCTGAAGTTTTGAAATAATTATTACCCTCTGGCTGAACGTAAGACAAATCGGGGGTATCCCGTAGGATTTTCCGTGGAACGCATATATCATTTGCTACCCTGTTCCGTGTAGTAGCAAATGAGGACCTTGTTTACCCGGGTGGCGTCCTAGCCGATATGTTGTCCTTAATTTCGTTTTTCCAAAACTAGATTGTTTTACTTTGACACAACAATATACTGCCCCTACTATTCCTCATAATACAATATTACATTTAAAAACAAAATGGGAACATGGCATAATGACTATAATTCTCGGAACTATTGCGCACCTTGTTTTCTAAGGAATTATTATTATAGCGGATCTTTATTATACAACCTTTCTTTTATAGACGAACACAATATACCTAAAAAAAGTGAGAGGTATATTGCAGTGACTTACTGGGTGTTTCTTAAACTTAACGAACGAGGAAGTTTAATGTGTATATCGTTTCCTTTTGCACAAAATATCTTAATTAACGTTTCATACGACATGTATGCACAAATATATTTGGTGTAGTGGTACCAGGTCAATGTAGCTATGTAAATCCCGAGTTTGTAGATATACATGTTTTTTGTTGTTGCGAACGGATAGATACGACACGATAGGACGAAGTGTATGTTTTATAACATAAATACATTCCCCAAGAACAAAAGGAATAACATATGTATGTTAGGATCATCAATCTCTTCATAATTTCAACGTGATATGAGGCCTACCCATTTGTCATCGAACATTGTTTTTAATCATTTTTCTATATATGTATATATGTAACTGTATTTTAATTCCAACGCAACACCATTGAAGCTTAGATACATTAATATTTGTATCTGCCCCCACAAGCTGTATTGGTGTATGATCTAGATATAGAGCTTATTGGCGATTTCAGCTTAGTCAATTTGAAGACATGATCATGTTTATGCCGTCATCCATTATTATACTAGGTGTGTGTCTTTTTGAGTTGAAGCGAATCTGGACTAAGTTGTAGAAACCTCAATTAAATTTAAGAGTGGATTAAAACTTATTGTTTAAATGATACTTATATTTAAGTGAGGTTTGTGCAACCCGGTCCTGATTGTTTATATCTGTACAAACGTTGGAGATCCAATAAAGAGGGAAGGGTTGAAATCCCATTAACTGGCTTAGCGCATATTGATTGTTGTCATGTTCCAACCATCTCCTGGAATTACAAGTTAAGCGTTGTGTATTAAAATGAAAATTTACTTTAAGCATTATATTTCGGATTGTGTACCATAGATAGTAATACAATTGACTAATTTTCGCTATGTCAATGATATTGTGACAGGCAAGGTTTTGTTTGGTTTGGTTTATGGTGTTTAGCGCCATTTTCAACAATATGGTACTGCTTTGACAACTATTTTACCTATTTTGTTCCTGTATTTAAATAGTGTTACAGTGACAGCCGGAACCTTTGAACCGTAATGAGAGCGGGAGGTTTGGCGCCTTAAAATCTGATTCAACCCACCATTTCTTTAGAAATGCCTGTACCAAGTCAGGGTCATTACGGTTTTCACAGTTTTCCGGTTGTTGACTGATTTTGTCTGTTTATATAATTATGAGTTTTGACTTTCCCTTTGTAAGATTGTTCGGAGTTCGGTAATTTTGTTATTACCTTTATTTATCAGTTATATCGTTGCTGTCAGTTTTATTAGTGGAGTACAAGCAGAAATCCACAGACCTGCCGCAAGTCACTGACAAACTATATCACATAATGTTGTATCGATTACACCTCGCCATGAACGGGGTTCGAACTCCAACTTTAGTGATTGGACGGGTAGTTGTAAATCCAACTACCATACGATCACGACCACGTCGGCCATGTGACAGACAAGAATATAGCGAATGAAATTGATAAAAACAAATACCACCTTTCGGAACAATGAAAACAATTTCATCGAAAAATTGTAGAAAGAGGCAAAATCGACACTCCAATATACATTGTCGCTCACTTGTTATAAGCACTTCAATAAAAAGTGGCGGGGCCCAAACCTCCATTCTTAGTGAGATGATGGGATCACGAGGCGAACACGTTAAACATTACACCACCGATGCGGTTCGAAGCATGTTGATGAAGCAAATATAGAACCTTTAATAAATATGTAATGAATATATGTTTATTATCGTAAGCACACTTGTTAAACAGCATGTGTCACCAGTGGAACAGGAACTGCCTGATGTGGAGCACTTAGCTGCTTATCCCGGTTGTTAGTGGGAGTGCTCACTCTAGTTTCTGTGCTATATGAACCATTGTTTGTCTTTTTGTCCTTTTCATTTTTGTCATTGTACTGTTTGTTCTTCTTCGATTTACAGCTGGTGGCCCGGATGGCTCAATGAGTTAGGTAGTTGGATCTAACAGCTCATACAAGCCTATTACCAGTACGGCGTGGGTTCGCGCCCAGCTTTGTACATTACAACAAAAGGTGCACTCGACTCGCAACCGTAAGTGTAAAATTTACAAGTTGCTTGCCCAGGGTCGGTGGTTCTCTCCGGGTACTCCGGCTTCTTCCACCACTTACACTAGTCGCCATGATATAGCTCAAATATTGCTGAAAGTGGCTTTAAACGCAATAAATCAAATCAATCAAATAAAGTCAATGGTTAATATTGATCCTTGAGTGTATTGTTATAATTGTATTGTGCTAATGTGTCTGTAACCAGCTGAGCACTAAGCATCTTGCATTTCTAAGAGGGTTAGGGTTATGGTGTTTAATGCCACATTCAGCAATATTTTGATTATATTGTGGCGGTCAGTTTTATTGTTGGAGGAAAACGGAGTACATATACTAGAGAAAACCACCGACCGGTCGCAAGTCACTGACAAACTTTATCACATAATGTTGTCGAGTACACCTCGTCTGAGGTGGATTTGAACTTGCAACGTTAGTGGTGATACATTTCAAAGAGTTTCACAAACATTTTATAGTATATGTATATATATTTTTCATAGAATTTGAACTTAATAAAAAAAATTATTTCAAACATTTAACAAATTGTGTTCAGCTTTATACATGTTATTCTTGAATTTTCAATGGTAATCATATTTCATGTCATGGTTGTGAGTTTGTTATAACTTTATTGTGTTCAAAGTAATTTCAAGTTGCATTTTGTAAGCTTTGATTGTAATGAAGGGATATAGAAATACAAGTCTTACCAATTCATGTGTGTCATGTGTCATAATGGCTGTAAATGCGTAGTGTTGTAATCTGTTAGAGTGTGCCAATTACGGTCTAGCGCCTCCGACTTCAGCACTGAGGGTTTCTGTTAGGGCTACCGCTCCCTTAGCTTCAGGTGTAAAACCTTTCCTGGAAGCACTGGAGGAACTTTACAGGTCCCAAACTGGATTAATCATCAGGGTTTTGTCCCGAAGCCTTTCCCATAAATGAGTATGCCGCACGGCAGCGGAGGTTTGATAATGGAATTTCCCTCTCCATCCACAAAACAGTGGAACTATTTAACTCATAGCTGGGGTTACCAATTCATTATACACAAGTATTGTTGAATATGTCCAAAGAAAAAAAGGTTTGAAGATACCATTGGGGTAATCAGAAGTCGTAATTTGAAGGAAGCACAATGTAATAGCCAAATGAAAAAATACAAACAATGATCTGCTAAACACTACACAGAAAACTAAAGATTGACAGCATGAACCCTTCTAAAAAACGGAGGAGAACTCAGGTGCTCCAGAATGCTAAGAAATTCCTGTTCCACTAGTGGCACCTGTCCTCTTAAAACAATTATCAATTATTATTGACTGAACTTAAAAAGATCAAATATCGATCTGGATTTTTAATGTATATCATTTGACAAATCAGTCAATTTGGGTGAACAAACTTTTTATAAATATCTGTTTTTTTCTTCAGGGGTATGTTTTAATAAATACCATTTGATCCACCAGTCAGTTTGGATAAGTGAGACTTTTTTGGGATAAAATGTTATCCATTACTAGTCAATTGGGTTGAGCCAAACTTTTTATAAATATAATTTTGTCTATCAGTCAATTGAAGGTATGTGAAAGTTTTTATGAATATCTTTTATTTTTCATTCAGATTTGTTATTGAGGTATGTAAAATATTTGCTTAAAATAAATATCATTTTCTCCATCAGTCAGTTTATATAAGCAATAATTTTCTGAGATATAATTTTATCCTTGACTAGTCAATTTGAGGTGAGGGTATTGTGCATAATACTACCCTATTGTTAATGGTTGTTTATTGTAAAATTTATGACTATGTTACAATATATTTTGATATATTTATTTTTGATAATTAATTAAAATAAAAAATAAAAATGTTAATATATATGTTATTTTTCATTTGCGTTTAGCTCACCACTATCAAATTTAACCACAGGGGGTGTAATGGCTCTCTATGTTGTAGATCTGGTAGATCTGGGTTCGAGCCCCAGTCAGGTCAAACCAAAGACTATAGCATTGGTATTTATTGCTTCTTTGCTAAGCAGCACTAAGGAGTAAAGGCAAAGGCTTGTTGGCTCTGAAGAAGAATAATGTGTCTGAGTGAAACGACATGTTTACGGCAGACTCTTGTTTCAGTGAGCTAGCACTATTAAAATCCAACTCAGAGCGTTGGTCAAAAACAAAGCAGACATCATTATCATCTCATCAAATGTATCTTGTTTTCCCCATGATAACAAATGTATCTTGTTCTCCCCTTGATAACAAATGTACATTGTTCTCCCAATGAAAACAAATGTATCTTGTTCTCCCCATGATAGCAAATGTATCTTGTTCTCCCCTTGATAACAAATGTATCTTGTTCTCCCCATGATAACAAATGTATCTTGCTCTCCCCATGATAACAAATGTATCTTGTTCTCCCCATGATAACAAATGTATCTTGCTCTCCCCATGATAACAAATGTATCTTGTTCTCCCCATGATAACAAATGTATCTTGTTCTCCCGATGATAACAAATGTATCTTGTTCTCCCCATGATAACAAATGTATCTTGTTCTCTCCATGATAACAAATGTATCTTGTTCTCTCCATGATAACAAATGTATCTTGTTCTCCCCATGATAACAAATGTATCTTGTTCACCCCATGATAACAAATGTATCTTGTTCTCCCCATGATGACAAATGTATCTTGCTCTCCCCATGATGTTGCTAACAAACTGCCCATTTGGTGTTTAACAATAATCACTCACTCAACCCCATATGAAATTTTAGGGGATGTTTATTTTGTTGTTCTGGGGATCTGTGTGGAAATTTGGTTAAGGTTGATGACTCTTTTAATAAAAAAAAAATATTTCAAAGATTTACAAAAATGTGTTCAGCTTTAGCTCTTCAGCTTTATGCATGTTATTTTTGCATTTTATAAGATAAGAGAAGAATAAGAAAACTTTATTGGAATTCGGTTTTTGTATAACAATAAACACAAGCTCTCGGGAGCATTTTACCGAATATACGTAGTAGCACAAGATGCATACAAATATTAACATAATCGCATAAACACACATATAAAGCACATACAGTTAGCAAATGCAACATAAAGAGCACAAAAATAAAGGACATACTAAACATGCTGAAGCAATATCAAGCAAACATAAAATAAATAAGCAGCATTAAAACTTGGAAAAAGCACTAGAAATAAAACAGAAAGCTGAAAATGTTATCTGCATGCAGAACAACGACATACTGAGCCATTCCAAGACTAAGTCAAAATTTTAAAGTGGTTGAAACTGTTTTCAGTTCTGAAATGGTTCGGAAGTTCGTTCCACAGAATTGCAGCTGCAAACATGAATAATGTTTTGCAATACCTTATAGTTCTAACTTGAAGTAGATCTAATATGCTCGAATACCTGAAAGCATATTTAGAATTCTTCACATTAACTAAATCATGAAGGCATACAGCAGCTAATTTGTTAACGATTTTATATGTCTCCAAAGCCATTGTCTTAATACGTCTGATCTGTAAGGAGGGCACTAGAGCTTTTTCAAGAAATTTGATATATGAACTGGTGTAGTCATCGTATACAAAGCGAAGTGCTCTTTCCTGCACTTTCTCTATTTTTTTTTAGAATTCTTATCGGTACAAAAATGCCAAGCCAAAGGGTAGAAGCTAAAGTTGCTGAGAATGAAAGTGTGGAATATAGTTCATTTGCTTCATCTGTCTAAACATCGGCCCAAACGTTTAAGTATATTCAGTTACTGTGATGCCTTCCTACAGATTGAACTGATATGAATGTCAAAATTTAATTGATAATCTATTTAAATTCCAAAAAGATTTACTGTTTCTTCACATGAAAGTGTAGAATTCTGTATGCAAATCTTCATGTTTTTGTCAAAAGTCTTCTTCCCAACCGCAAGTACCTGAAATTTATCTGGATTAGCCTGCATGTTGTTTACTTTAAACCAATTAATAAGAACATTTGACTCTGATTCTAAAACTGAGGTAAGTACATTAAAATCAGGATGACCATAAGACAAAGTATTGTCATCCGTTTAATTATATAAAGTACCCTTTTTAACAAAATAAAAAAAATATCATTAATAAAGACATTAAAAAGTAGACGGCCCAAGATTGACCCTTGGGGTACACCTTTTTGGTTGTCAGACCAACTGCTCAGAATACTATTAATTTTAATTTGTTGTTTCCTATTTGATAAGTAGGACTCAAGAAGGGATACAGAATCAGTGGACATATCATAGGCCGAAAGTTTATCCAATAAAATATCTTGGAGTAGGCAATCAAATGCTTTGGAAAGATCCATTAGGACTGCGAAAACATACTGAGTTTTGTCAAGGGCATTCCGTCAGTCCTATAATAACCTAAGCAGGGTTGTCTGACATCCATGACCTCTTCTAAAAGCACATACATAAGGATTTAAAATATTTTCAAAGAAATCAGACAATTGCTGTTCTAAAATGTTCTCAAAAATCTTTGAAAAAATACATAGTACACTTACGGGTCTGTAGTTAGTCTTCAAAAGTGGATCATTCTTTTTATATAAAGGTGTTACTTGTGCTTTCTTTAATTTATCCGGAAAAACACTCTGATCTATTGACATATTTAAAATACTTGTAATCTGAGGTGCAATAAAAGATTTACTACATTTTATTATTTTGGCAGGTATACCATCAGCACCTGTTGCTTTTTTGATGTTGATATTATTTATAATCTTTTCAACTTTATCTGTTGATACCTTTTCAAAAACAAATTTGTTTGTGCAATCATTTTGTTTCTTTATTTCTACTAAACTTGGATGATCAGAAGGGTCGTAAACAGTATATTTTCCTATATTCTCAGCTACAGTAGAGAAAAAAATATCAAAGTGATTGGCTGCTTCTTTTTGATCATTTACAATCTTGTAGGATTCATTAACCACATTTTTTTGTTATCCACTGGACCCCTTTTTCGAAAAGAATGGCTTAATAGTTTTCCAAAAGTCGCCCGATTGTGTTCCCCCAGAGAAACGTTCAAAAATGTATGTTTTCATTGATTTTCTTATCAATTTGGGTACACAATTTCTTTGCTTTCTGAATTTTTCCCAATTTTTGTTGCTCTGACATTTTGTAAATTGAGAATATAGCATTTGTTTTCTGTATACAGCTCTTCTGAGCTCCTGATTCATACATGGTAATGGTTTCTTTCTTTGATATCTATATTTAATTGGAGCATGCTTGTATAACACATTGATAAAATCTTTTTCATATTCATCATAAACAGAATCTACTTCATGACATGTTTGATTGATCTTAATTTGTTCTATATCATCATTGAAATTTTCAATATCAAAAGTCTTGTAACTTCTATAATACCTGAGCTGTTTTGGTTCGTGAAGAACTTCACCTTTGATAACAGTACTTATAATGTTATGGCAGTCACTGACACCTGTTGGAACATTTTGTGACTTAAAACATAACGATTACTTGTTTGTCATTATTACATCTACTAGTGATGGGATACAGCCCTTTTTGAAACAGGTTGGACCATTAACAAGTTGTGATAAATTGAGAATATCACAGAAATCATTCAAGGTAGCACTTTAGTTTTCCAAAAGTCGCCCGATTGTGTTCCCCCAGAGAAACGTTAAAAAATGTATGTTTTCATTGATTTTCTTATCAATTTGGCATGTCAAAATTCAGGTCACCAAATAATAACATATGTTCATAATGTATTACAGATCAATCGTCAAATCTAGAGAAATGTTCAGTAAATTCATTGTTTGACATAGAAGGGGGTTTATATGCCCCAGCAATTAACCACTTTCTGTCACTTATATATACTTCATGACACAGAGTTTCAATTATTTCACTCTCTAAAGATTTGTTTCTGCTGGATGGAAAGTCAAATCTGATAACGGTAAGTAGCCCCCCCGCCGTACTGGTTCCTGTCCCTACGTTGCACTTTGTACCCATCTACACTGAACAGATTGTCAATAAAAGATTTATCAAGTTTCGTTTCAGAAATAATTAATAAATCTATAATGTTGTCAGTTAGTACCTCTTTTATTTCGTCAAATTTGTACCGAAGGCTATTGATGTTCAGGTGTGTTGCCATGAACTTTATGTGATAAGATCTCCGAACATCTCTAAGGTCTTTAAACGTGTGTTTGCTTACATTTACACCGGAATTAACAGTGGGTGCGTTTGATTTATCCTCTACATCTTCAATATTAAAGGAGTTGCTAAACATAGGTAAAATACAGTTTGCACAGTACCAACTTTCAGATGATGTTGATAAGCGTTGGTATTCGCCTATCGGCAGGTCAATACATTTAATGTGATACCAATATGTACAGTCTTCACAATAAATTCCACGTTGATTTCGTTTTACTGGACCAGGATTAGTTGAAATGTCTCCTGATAGCAAAATAATTCTAATTATTGATGTATATGTTGTTGTATTTTGGTTTGATAAGTATTTGTAGTAACGTCTATTTGTATAATGGCGGATCTTTTTTGAGACGATCCTCGAGTATAATAAATCTAGTGAAAAGTCATAGCAAAATGGTTTTGGTTTCGTTATAATCCGAGATCTTCTACCACGTATTCGTTGTCTGGGAGATCTAATTGCGTTGGAAATGCAAGGATTCGAGCTACAATTAAAGTTGTTGTTAGAGTAAACAAAAGCCCGTCTAGTCCCGTCGCCATCTTTACAATCTTTTTCAATGGTAATCATATTTCATGTCATGGTTGTGAGTTTGTTATAACTTTATTGTGTTCAAAGTAATTTCTAGTTGCATTTTGTAAGCTTTGATTGTAATGAAGGGATATAGAAATACAAGTCTTACCAATTCATGTGTGTCATGTGTCATACTGACTGTAAATGCGTAGTGTTGTGGTCTGTTAGAGTGTGCCAATTACGGTCCAGCACCTCCGACTTCAGCACTGAGGGTTTCTGTTAGGGTTACCTCTCCCTTAGCTTCTGGTATAATACCTTTCCTGGAAGCACTGGAGGGGCATTACAGGTCCCAAACTGGAATTATCCTCAGGGTTTTCTCCCGAAGCCTTTCCCATAAATGGATATGCCGCACGGCAGCGGAGGTTTGATAATGGAGTTTCCCTCTCCATCCACAAAACAGTGGAACTATTTAACCCATAGCTGGGATTACCAATTCATTATACACTAGTATTGTTGAATATGTAAAAAAAAAAAATTTGCAGATACCATTAGGGTAATCAGAAGTCGTAATTTAAAGGAAGCACAATGTAATAGCCAAATGAAAAAAGACAAACAATGATCTGCTAATAAGGGTAATAGCAAAATTACCGAACTCCGAACAATCTTACAAAAGGAAAGTCAAATCTCATAAGTATATAAACAGACAAAATCAGTCAACAACCGGAAAACTGAAAACCGTAATGACCCTGACTTAGTACAGGCATTTCTAAAGAAATGGTGGGTTGAATCAGATTTTAAAGCGCCAAACCTTCCCCTTTCATTACGGCTCAAAGTCTCCGGCTGTCACTATTGCAGTATTTATAACAATACTTGAACAAAACAGGTAAAACCGTTTTAAAAGCAGCACCAAACTCAGTGAAGTAAATGTCAAAAACACTTTTACGTCACACATTGATAAAAAAATATTTTTGACATTTCTGTTGACACCTTATTTTTATACATTTTCACTATATGCAAATCAATCGTTTATAATCTTTTCTGCAGAGACGGAATATATTTCGACAAGATCTTGGTATCGGAATACAAACTTTTTAAGAGATCGAATAAGGCGAATCTTTTTATAGCCCTTGTCCAGTGGCCTGTTTCTCAGATGAAGATGACTTTTCAGGAAATCAGAATAATTGCTTCTGGATCTTGCATAGCGAATCAATTGCGAGATATAAGCACCATATGCAGGAGAATCTGGTATATTGCTGCACATATTTGGAAAATTTATGATTTTAAAATTGAAGTTGTCCCGTTTATCATAAATTTTAGTACTGATTTGACCACTGTCGTCAAATTCGAGGTATAAATCCAAAAATGGACTAGTGACTCCTACTGTAATAATAATATATATTTGCATATGTAGATAGTGATCTATAACCGATTTTTTAAAGTACGATGAAATTAATTTATTCTAATCAACAAATGATTTTCCATAGATGATAACCTAGGAACGACGTTTAAACGTTTGGAGACCATGCACAACTTCAAAATTGACGATGGTGAGACAAATGAGGAGACAATCTTATTGTTGGGTGTTTGCCGTAGTTTTTCAATCATTCAAAAACTATTTTGTTCCAAACACATTTCCGAATATAGGAATTTCGGTTTCTGTTCTTGAAAAGTATGGTACTTTTATACACTCTATTTAAACAAGCAAGATTTCTTAGCATGTTGGCAGAATTCACATCATAAAATTGAAAAAAAAGAAAGTGGGACATTTAGGGAGACACCATAAAATTCGCTATAATATCGTTAATTTTAGCGTTATAGGTATAAAATCGAAAACTGAAGTCCTCTGTTGTGAGGAATTTACACAAGTCAATAAGATTATAAGCTAATTTACTCGAAATTCTATATTTGTTCACCGGAACAATGAAAAAAAAAACTACAGATTCGGAACCAAACGCCATATCTTTGATAGTGTAACAGGTACGGGAAGATGCAAAATTCAATGTCAATTGGAACAAATTGTCATAAAGGCACCAATTTCGCTTTCATAAGAGATACACAAATATCATTTACAGTAAATAAAACTATTTAATTTCATTCCCATTGAAATTCGTGGAAATTCCGGATATATTGTACATATCTGTGTTACAGGTGTCAATATGAAAGCTTTTGTGACACAGTGAGCGATGTGGTAGTCGTGTTGTGCATTGTGGAAATATCATCCGCTCGGGGGCAGGTTTACAATTCCTCGGTATAAACAATTTCTTTACTTGTATTTGAACAATTATGTGGCATATAGCTAATTTGTTAACCTTTCTTTGTGTTTAAATTCTTCAGACTCACCTCTCTTCTATGCAAAAATTAGACTTTGTACTTCTGTGTGGTCAACAGGTATCTCAGACGAAAAAAGGTCCACTCGATCGTTCAATGGCGCTGGTTACGTCATTTATCAACCGACGTCATAAAGCATATGCAGTTTACTTTATTTTCGTACCAAAATTATAATATTTTCCTTCGTATAATTCCATAAATCTAGATTATGCCGCATGAATGTGGAAAAACTGTTACCGGTCTGCAGGGTTAAAATATGTGATCCTCTATTTACTTTGCCCGACTATAGTCGGTAAATATAGGTACAAAGGATATTGATCGTTATGATATTTTTTTTCATTGATGTAAATTCACAAAATAGTCTACTTTATTTGGTTTTAATGGGTCAATACTTTGTCATTTTTATCCATTCAAACAATACACAGATTGAAAATGAAAACGTCTCCAATACCATGCACAACGTCTAAGCTAATTTTTATAAACTTCTTCAGCACAATTTAAGAAATAGGTAGACAAAGGACAAAGTAAGAAGTAGGTAGACAAATGTTCAGAGACCTGTGTCTAGCTGAATCACTGAAGTTTACTAATAAAATAACAACAATAAATACCACACCATACCCCTAATACATACATATATGGCTACTAGTTCCCTGGCTTGACAGAAACAGTTCAATAAAAAAGTGACGCGGATGAGCTAGTTTTATTGGCTCAAATCTTGCATCTTAGTGAAATGATACGTTCATGCAAGTCTTTTCTACTTGTGAGTTAAACAACGACCACCGCATTTAACTGGATGAGCAGTGTCGCTGTAAAGAGTCATAAATAAGTCCTTTATATGATATCTGATATTCCCTTTCTTTATTAAGATTTTGATTTAACATCACATGTTCACGTTCCAACGAATTTGTCATTGCCATCTCCTAAAATCCAATTGGTGCAAACTCATTTCATCCACAAACTCTATAAGAATAGACTGAATATTCCAAAGAGGTAATCAAAAGCTGTAAATGGATTTGATTGATTTTTGGTGTTTAACACCACTTTCAGCAGTCTTTCAGCTATATCAGGGCGACCAGTTTTAGTGGTGGAAGATGCCGGAGTATCCGGAGAGGACCACCGACCCTGGGCAAGCGAATTGTAAGCTTTATCACTTGCAGCTGGGAGTCGAGTGCACCCTTTTTGTTATTTACAAAGCTGGGCGTGAACCCACGCCGTATTGATGATAGGTTTGTATGAGCTGTTGGATCCAACGACCTAAGTCATTGAGCCAACCGCCCCTACTGTAAATCGAAGAAGAACAAACAATACAATGACCAAAATGAAAAGGACAAATGACAAACAATGGTTCATATAACACAGAAACTAGAGTGAGCACTCCCACTACAAACCGGGATAAGCTAAGTGCTCCACAATAGGCAGTTCCTGTTCCACTGGTGGCACATGCTGTTTAACAAGTGTGCAAGCGATAATAAACATGTATCCATCACAGATTTATTAAAGGTTCTATCTCTGTTTCATCAACATGCTTTGAACCGCATCGGTGGTGTAATGGTTAATGTGTTCGCCTCGTGATCCCCTCATCTCACTAAGAATGGAGGTTTGGGCCCCCGCCACTTTTCATTGAAGTGCTTATAACAAGTGAGCGGCCATGTATATGTATATTGGAGTGTCGATTTTGCCTCTTTCTACGATTTTTGGATTTGATTTGTTCATTGTTCCGACAGGTGGTATTTTTTTTTATCAATTTCATCAGCTATTTCCTTGTCTCTTACGGGGCCGGCGTGGTCGTGATCGTATTGTAGTTGGATTTACAACCACACGTCCAATCATTACCTAACACCACTAACGTTGGAGTTCGAACCCCGTTCATGGAGAGGTGTAATCGATACAACATTATGTAATACAGTTTGTCAGTGAGTTGCGGCAGGTCTGTGGATTTCTGCTTGTACTCCACTAATAAAACTGACAGCAACGATATAACTGATATATTGTTGAAAATGGCGTTAAGCACCATAAACCAAACCAAACAAAACCTTGTCTGTCACAATATCATTGACATAGCGAAAATTAGTCAATTGTATTACTATCTAGAATACACAATGCGATATATAATGCTTAAGGTAAGTGTTCATTTAATACACAACGCTTAACTTGTAATTCCAGGAGATGGTTGGAACATCACAAAAATCAATTTGCGTTATGCCAGTTAATGGGATGTCAACCCTTCCCTTTTTATTGGATATCCAACGTTTGTACTGAAATAAACAATCAGGACCAGGTTGCACAAACCTCACTTAAATATAAGTCTCATTTAAACCTTAAGTGTAAATCAATAAGTTTAAATTCACCCTTACATTTAATTGAGGTTTCTACAACTTATTCCAGATTCGCTTCAACTCAAAAAGACACACACCTAGTATAAAAATGAATGACGGCATAAACATGATCATGTCTTCAAATTGTCAAAACTGAACTATCTATATCATACACCAATACAGCTTGTGGGGGCAGAAAAACATTAATGTATCTCAGCTTCAATGGTGTTGCGTTGGAATTAAAATAGAGTTACATATATACATACAAAAGGTATATAGAAAAATGATTAAAACAAATGTTCGAATTAAAATGGGTGAAATTGTGAAGAGGTGGTATTTTTTTTTATCAATTTCATCCGCTATTTACTTGTCGGCTACGGGGTCGTGATCGTATGGTAGTTGGATTTACAACTACCTGTCCAATCAGTGTCTATCACCACAAACGTTGGAGTTCGAACCCCGTTCATGTCGAGTTGTAATCGATACAACATTATGTAATACAGTTTGTCAGTGACTTGCGGCAGGTCTGTGGATTTCTGCTTGTACTCCACTAATAAAACTGACAGCAACGATATAAATGATATATTGTTGAAGAGATTGATGATGTTAACATACATATGTTATTCCTTTAGCTCGTGGGGAATGCATTTATGTTATAAAGCATACACTTCGTCCTATCGTGTCGTATCTATCTGTTCGGAACAAGAAAAAAACATGCATATCTACAACCTCGGGATTTACATAGCTACATGGACCTGGTACCAATACACCAAATGCATTTTTTCATACCTGTCGTAAAAAACCTTAATTAAGATATCTTGTGCAAAAGGAAACGATATACACATTAGTCTTCCTCGTTCGTTAAGTTTAAAAACCACCCAGTAAGTCACTGCAATATACCTCTCACTTTTTTATGGTATATTGCGTTTGTCTAAAAAAAAAAAATTGCATAATAAAGATCCGCTAAATAATAATAATTCCTAAGAAAGGAAGTTGCGCAATAGTTCTGAGAACTATAGTCTTTATGCCATGTTCCTCCATTTTGCTTTTAAATGTAATATTGTATTATGAGGAATAGTATAGGGGAGTATATTGTTGTGTCAAACTAAAACACTAGTCTTGTTGCATAGCTTCAGGATATTTGATTTACATTCTGAAGTGCTTCAGAAAAAAAAAGTACGAGATGATTTTTACAAATAAGAAAATGACATATGCGAACAAGAAACAAGCACATATATTTGCTAGGTTAATTGGCAATTCAAAAATGGGTATTTAAACATCAAATTGCTCGGGGTTTTGATTGACAGCGTATTTGTTTTTATTGGTGGGCGCGTTTTTTAACAGACAGTCGGTATTCCAAAGGGTACAAACTGTACTTTTAAGTATCTTCAAACTATTCTTAAATAAATTGACTGCTGTGGCAATTCAAAATACCCAGATCTATAATATATAAAGGTTAAGATGTAGGCTGAGGGGTATATGTATAAAATAAACGTTAGAGAAAACCGAAGGAGCAATCAAGAATGGACAATCCACAGCCACTGGCAACATTGGACACACAAGACACAGGAAGAAGACAAACAAAACACAAGTACATAACACAGAAAGTTAAAAGGATGAGCAACACGGACCGCACCAAAAACGGCGGTGAACCTATGTGAAGGTCAAAACATGGTTGATACCACTTATAATACGCAAACAAATACAGATAACATACATATCATATGAACCCTCCTACAATCACATGAGGATCAGAAGAGTTTGAACATACCAAAAGGGGTAATCAGAATCCGTAAATCGAAGGACAGACAACACAATGGCCAAAAGAAAGAGGACAAAAAGAGAAACAACGATCTACAAAGCATTACACATAAAACTAAAGATTAAGTTAGAGGTACCACACTAAAAACCGGGGAGGGACTCAGGTGCTCCGGAAGGGTATGCAGTTCCTGCTCCACTATTGGCACCCGTAAAATACAGATAGTTTGTCACTAACAAGCCTGTCAATACTGTATGAATACGGAACATATACATCAAGGACAGAGAAAAGTCTGCGAATTCTACTCTATGCAAACAACAAACTCCCACATTGCATTTAGCCAAAACGGATGTAGAATTAAGTGAACATGTTATAAAATCCACCCGAAGCTCATGTACCGGTATATAATGGTGTTTTGAAGATTTGTTGAAACTTGTACTTATCAAGTAAATGGCAGCTAACTGTCTTGAAAACAAAAATGCATTCTAGGAATCATAGCACAAATATAATGGATTACACATCATACTAAATGTGCTTTTATCTAATATTCCGTCTATGCAGAAACAATTATAAGCGATGCATTTTCATATAGTGAAAATGTATAAAGATAAAGAAGTCAAAAATGTCAAGAATTTTTTTGTCAATGTGTGACGTAAAAATATTTTTGACATTTACGTCACCGAATATGGTACTGCTTTGACAACTATTTTACCTATTTTGTTCCTGTATTTAAATACTGTTACAGTGACAGCCGGAACCTTTGAACCGTAATGAGAGCGGGAGGTTTGGCGCCTTAAAATCTGATTCATCCCACCATTTCTTTAGAAATGTTTGTACCAAGTCAGGGTCATTACGGTTTTCACAGTTTTCCGCTTGTTGACTGATTTTGTCTGTTTATATAATTATGAGTTTTGACTTTCCCTTTGTAAGATTGTTCGGAGTTCGGTAATTTTGTTATTACCTTTATTTATATACAATGATTGAATCGAATAAACAATGTTGATTTTGTTCAAAATGTCTGTCTCAAAGATTGCCAAATATGCATGCACCTAATAATAATCATCACACAAACATTTAAAAGGCTAGAATTTTTTTTATCGTACCTAAAAATCTAAATGGCCATGGTGTTGGATTCCATGGTTCTTGGAGTTTGTTTTACCTGTGACGTATATTATAGTTGTTTCGTATCCAGATTGATGATTCTTTCTAGAATATTGCTTTTATCACCAATTTATGCCTTAACAAGAATATTTGAACAATTTTTAAATCGTGTAATTTTCGAACCAATAAACCATCAGCGAAATGAACTATCGGACTACTGAAATTTTGGATTACTAAATCTTTTGACCACTGAACCATCAGATTGTAGAGCATTCAGATTACTGAAAGTAAGTTTGAAGACATAAAATGGGTAAACAGAAGAAGGAAAGACAAATACAGTAAACAAAATTCAAAGAACAAAAGGACAAACAATGATCTACACACACTACATAGAAAACTAAAGACTGAACAACACGAACCACACTATAACTGGGGGTTAATTCAGGTGCTTAGGAAGTGTAAGCAATTCCTGCCCCACATGCGGCAAGTCGTGTTACTCTAGCTACAACTCCGGTGATAAAAAAGAGAGGAAAGAACCGGATTGTGAATACTACAAACGGAATATATCCGTAGTCATTTGTAACTGAAATATTCCGTAACGGCTGAGTAAGTCATGGTGGTGACCGCAAAGGTGATTACTTCAACTTAGCCACTAGGAACCCTTGGTTCAGTAGCTTCCTTGATAGCAACGCGCCAAATCAGCATTTTGTCAGCTATATCATGGCGAAAACAAGTTAATTTTCAATGAAATAATGATGAGGTCCGCTTTGTACTAGACCAACACGTTTAGTTAGATTTTTTCAGTGCTAGCCCACTGAAACAACAGTCCACCGATAAACATGTCGCCCACTCTGACACATTATCCTGATTCCAAGCCAACCAGTCTTTACTCCTTTTCCTTAATGCTGAATGCTGTAGCGAAGAAGCAACAAATCCCAATGTCATAGTTTTTGGTTTGATCCGACCGGTGCTCGAACCCACGATTTACCGCAATCGACAAAACTGATTGAAAAACAGAAACAGAGAAGGTTAAATTTTGTAAAAGAATACTACTGATAAATTTATTTCTCTCCGTAAAAGTTTTCATTTTGGTTTAGATATGGAAGCAGAAACAATTACTGATGACACCCATATATGAAACAACACATCATTTTATGAGTACAATCAAAGCCTGACCATTGACGAATCAATTAGCAGGTTATTTCAAAATGTCCAAGAAGGATTTGCCAAGGATATTAGTTATTGAGGTTTTACGACCGGCTAACTGCTGTAGGTATTCACTATTGTGGACAGATTACGTTCACAGAGACTAGTGCTCTGTCTGTTTTCTTCTGGCTTTTCACTTCAAACGAGCCTGTCGTTGTTGGGCCGGCGTTGGTGGTCGGTGTCCGTGGCTTATGTAGGATAGCCAATAATGGGCTGTATATTGAATTGTTTGACGGTAACATCAAACACTATTGATACAGGAAGTGCTGCACCAATCAGATAAAGAATGCAACGAATGCGAAAGACTCCATTAGCCGTTGGGAAAGAAGAAGAAACACACATAACAGTGATGTTAGAAAGGTGGTCCATACAACAATCAACATAACAATTTGCCTCATCAACATTCCTTGCGAGGAAAAAAGATGGAAGTCTCATTTATTGCATTGATTTCAGAGCCTTAAATAAAGTAACTAGGAAAGATGCAATTACATTACCTAATATTGAGACCTGTATAAGACACTATAATAAAAGGAAGTACCTTCATGAGTGTATTAGACATGGCATCTGGAATTAACAAAGTAGGGGTTAGGGTTATGGCATTTAACGAATTTCAACAATATTTCAGCTATATCATGGCGGTCAGTTTTATTAGTGGAGGAAACTGGAGTACCCGGGGAAAACCACCCGCCTGTCGCAAGCCATCGACAAACTTTATCACATAATGTTGTATCGAGTACACCTCGCCATTAGCGGCATTCGAACTCACAACCTTAGTGATGATAGGCACCAAATTACCAAATTATCAAGTAGGGGTAGACGATAAGCTTAAATACAAATCCGTTCATTACCAAATATGGCCTCCTTGAAGACTCAAACTTAGCATTTGCTGATGTAATGTCACAGCTGTATTCAGCAGAATACTAAAACTGGTCTAACAATGATTAACATGGGTAGAATGTTTAATATATGTAGATTATGTTATTGTACTTTGGCACAGATTTTCAAAAACACATGACCAACTTATACAAGTAATACATTGCTTTCACAAAAATAATCTGAAACTAAAACAGAAACAGTCATCTTTTCCAAATAAACGTTAGAGAACACTGAAGGGGCAATCAAAAAATGACAATCCAGAGAAACTGGCAACGATGACAAAAATGAGGCAGAATTTCTTGGGAAAATAGTCGTTGTTATGTCTATCTCAATAAATCCAAATAATACCGAAGCGATATCGAAGTGGTTTGTACCTAAAACAAGAAAGAATAAATATCAGATATACTGGACAATTTCGACATTTTCTTAATGAAATCCATTAAAAATTATTAATGTACTAATTGTGACGTTTTTACATCATATTCCACATCAACCCACAACCAATATCAACACTGGATCCACCATCTTGGAGTGGTAAATGCAGAATGTGAAAAACCAAGTAATAAAGTTATGCTTTATAGCAAAAAGCGTGTGAAAAAATACAAATATCATGTTTTTTTTTTGTTACTATACAAGATAGTGTTGATGAACTACGAATACATTTTTTAATATCAATCATTTTTTTTCTAGGTATGACAACTTGGAACTATTCAACCAGAAAAACGTCCTGTTACCTGAAATATGATTGGATTATTGGCAGTTTATGGGGCTGTATATAAACGAAGAAAAAATCATTTGATATGATACCATCTAGCTGAGATATCTAGGCGAAGGTGTAAGTATAATTTCTTAGAAAATCGACAAAAGTTATTTCCATGTCTCCAACTCTTAATAGACTTATTAATGTACATGCACATTATACATGACTCTGTTTTAGTTTCTTGTTCTCCATAAAGGAAGAATTACAAAAACATCTAGTGACAACCAGTTATACAATGGCCATCAATTCAGGTCTTTTTATTGGTAGATGATTATGTGAATTTTATCCCTATCTTTATATTAAATTTTGATATGTAGCTTCAGTACAGAAAAAGCCATGTCTTTTAGATCTTATTTTAAGTTCTCGACTTTCATAGAATGGTAAGAAAACTTACTCCATTGTGTATAAGAAATAATTCATGGTATCCATAGTTTGCTGGATATTTACAAATGGACAACATTATTTTCGTAAATTTAGTTTTTCCTCAACTACAGTAATGCTAATATATGTCCACGTCACCAACGTCACCGAAAGACGACAATTTACAATTTGGTAAAAGTCGATTGATGGTTATTTTTTGTATTTGTTTTTGTGTGGAAAAAATAAATGTTCAAAGAAACGTAACAAACGTTTGATTGTTTGCATGCACCACTGTCCTCAGTAGTAAGTATTTGAAACCATTCTCACATGATGGCTACAAAATTTACACTCGGAACTCTTCTGCACTGGGGGGTGCAATCAAACGTTAACGAGGACGACCCAAGTCAGTGGAAATTGTGGATAGGGATGCATCTCAAGTGTATTCATGAGCAAGGTGAGTATTTTTTGCATAATAGCAAGAACAAAACGAATAAATGTATAAACTTACTTTTATACTAGTGAAATAAGAACTGATTACCCTTTCGGGGCAGTTGAGTTCAGACCCTTTTCTTGTGTGGAATTAGTGTTTCTCAATCCTTAGTTTTCTGTGCAGTATTTTGTATATATCATTGTTTGTCTTTTGGCCGCTGTTTGACTTGTACTTTGACTTGCTTATGCATTTCACGGCATCGATGAGAACCTTAAAACTCAGTGGAGGGTGGATTTGTAATAAGGCCTACAGTAATGGTCGACAATAACACCCGATTTTGGGGAGCCATATCTATCAATTTCATCATATAACAACATAAAAAGTATATCTAAGAAATTTAAAAGATTGAAAAAGAATGACTTAATTAGGCCGATATCGATTTGCGCAAAAAATGCATTCATTTTCTTGAATGGAATTTCAGACATCTTTACGTATAGGAGAATATCCGAGTAACTCTCCAATCCTTAAAAATAATGGAGCCGAGGCCCCGAAGGTGCCAAGGCCCATTGTTTTTAAGGAATGGAGAGATACGAGGACATTCTCCAACTTAAAATCCACCCATTGTACATTATTAGTATTATTAAAAATAATGGAGAGTTTTGACAATAGATTTACATAACAGGTGGATTTTAATTGTTGAAAATTTTCTTATTACTGAACAATTTATTCGCTTGTGAGTAAGTTGGAAAAGTTATATTTTATACCGAAAGGTTAATTGTAATACATGTATATATGTAAATTATGTAGAGGTTATTTACAGGTAAATATGGCGTAGTTGAATTTCATTTATTGGCGAAATTAAAACCATAATAAATATAGACAGTGGCGCAATTGAATCATTTTGAATATGCTAATTGACGCAAATTGATTCCGGCCCTTAATTACTAAAAGTAATAATTTTTTGATTAGAATAACGAAAATTTGAAATATCTTTTAAACTGTAGATTTTAAAGTGGAAGTGTAAACGAGAGTTGTGTAGAGAATCAAGGGTGCTAATTTAAATTGGAAGTTTGCAGACCAGAAAGTGAACGCATTTGGCCCTGCTCATACAGAATAATCGCATTTTAAAGGAGTTTTTGGGTGTATATTTCGAGTTTTATGAAATACGGAGGGAATAAGTCTATTAAAGAGAACAGCCTGTGGCCGTGGGTTTAAATCCCTGAGAACAATAGACACTCGACGGTCATCCGAAAGATTCCATTCTTCTCCGTAGAGCCCGTCACCATCTCCTACGCGCACTATTGAGTTCATTGATTTTTACATGTACAATATTTTACCTGTAAAAATTGCTTGGACAGGGACATTTTTCATTATTTATACGTTTTCACTAAATATATAGCACTTCTGTCTTCAATAGTGAAAAAATGAAGTCTTCATATATCATATAATATGAAGAATATATCATTGTCGTTTTGTTCGATTCTGTATGACATTTTTAATCTATATACATGTAAGAAATGTTCTAATTATTAAAAAATGCTCGTAAAATTAGTACATTATTAAATTATAGAACCCCAGAGATCAATTGGAGGATTGATTTGTTTTGTGGTGGGGGGGGGGGGGAGGGGAGGGGTAGATTATGACACTGAGCACTGTCATTTTTCTTGCTATTTTTTACCAAACCTTCAACTGAACATTGGTAAACAAATACCTAAAAACTGCAAAAAATATTGATAAATCATTGATACTTGCAATTGTTTTACGTAACTATTCTACTAAGCCAAGTTATATCTTTCAACTCAAACGTGAGCTAAAAGTTAGGAAATATATATTTAACCTATTCCACTTCGAAATGCTTATCCAAAACAGGAATCCGAAGTTTCGACCTTTGTGTTTGTTTGTGTTGACTTTTCATGAATACGAGGCCCGTTTTGTGTTTGGTTTTCGGTTGGATTATAAACTGTCCCTGTTTTTTTTTTGTTTTTTTTTTGTGTCAAGTTGTTTTGTGTATTGTTTATGTGTTATATTCAATATAAGTTAAATAATTCATCTGACCCCAGATACTTTCAACAGTTACAAGTGTTCTTAAACCTTAATGAATTGTCAGACACATGTTCCAAGTATTTTCGGCATTGGCTTTAACGTGACATTTATTCGATTTTTACATTTTTTTCTCTGTCTATTATACTTAATATGATTATACTTCAACCCGTGTCGTCATCCTAGTCATCATCACAAAAATCAATGATAATAGGGTATATAACACTTCTATATATACAGTTTTCTTTGCAGTATTCTTTTTCAATTTTGACCACATGTTCTGCTTTTGTCCACACATCTTTTGTAATTTTTTCCGAAAGCGGCGTACGTGAGTTCTTTAACATCTTTTAATCGGAAGGTGGTATTGTTTTTAGACACGAAACCTTTGACTTGCGACCATATTAATTCTATCGGGTTAAGTTCAGTGTCGAACGGGGGTTCTTAATACTTCCTGTCCGTGTAAATTAGGAATTTTATCTGTTTTATAAACTACTGGGGTCTTTTTTTGTTTTATTTGTTCATATAATACTTTTTTGGTATCAATAGCAGAAAAAGGAATGTTGTGTTGTGTAAGATAGTTTTGGAGAACAGCTTTTTTCTGGCTAAAATTTGGGCATACCGTATCTTCTGTTTTAACATTGTGATAACTTGCATTATTTAACACAACCAAGCTAGGATTTTTCAGAGCAGGCATCAATTGTTTTGCAAACCACTCAAGAAAGAATACACTATTCATCTCCTAGTGATAGTCACCATCCTTTGATTTGGCCAGAAACACTAAATCGCAGCCGTCAATCAAACCCTCACTTCGCGTACCTGCATGCAAAACAATCAAACGTTTGCCTTTACCCGAGGGTATTTTTGGGGCATCAGACCCATCATTCGGAAGCCACATATAATCTGTGCAGTGATTTTGGTTAACCCATGTTTCATCCATATACACGATATCACCCTGCTTCCCTAAAAGATTTGATATTTCTCAGATAATTACACCTATCATTGATAATAGACACTTGATCGTACAGAACTCTTCCATTATCAGTATATCCA
Organism: Bathymodiolus septemdierum; assembly: GCA_963383655.1. NCBI lineage: Eukaryota > Metazoa > Mollusca > Bivalvia > Mytilida > Modiolidae > Bathymodiolus > Bathymodiolus septemdierum. Next base: position 16,902,613 of record OY726530.1, on the reverse strand, counting down.
AGATCAATGAGAGTTAGAGTAAGTTTAGACTTTGATATTTTAATAGAATCTTTTATTTCCTTATATATTGTTGTGACGGTCGGAGCAATTTTCCGTGAATATAAACCGTGGATTGTTCTTTTAATAACACAATGATCAAAGTCGTCCAAAATATTAGCTCTTTCTTTGGGTCTATTTGACTTACAAGGCCTCTTACCATTCATAATACGGTGCACTGAAGTGCAAGACACACCCAAAGCTTTATATGTCTTTTGATATACCCTATCAAATGAGACAATTGGCTTCTTCGTTGCCTTTTCCTTACTAAAAAAGGCAAGCAACTTTTTACAAACTTTTGGCATTCCGGAGATAAGTCAGACTTTTTACCCATTTTACATAAAATGCAAAATGTAACAATAATTTATGAGAGAAATATTTGTCAGATTCGTTTAAAGTACACGTGGCTGAGAGAAAGATTTTACAGGTAAGATACCTGATGTACGGATGGCTCTTCTATAAAGTACATCTACCCCCACCCGAAAAATGACAACAAAATAGGACCAAAATGCAAAATTTCATCTGAGTGCAGCCTCAGCCAAAACAATAAGAAGCATTACTGTGACATGTTTAGTTAGCACTCCTAACTCTAACTAAAACTCTCGTTTAAATTGCTGTTCAAAAATCTATAGTTTAAAAGATATTTGGATTTTTCGTTATTCTAATAAAAAAAGTATTACTTTTTTTTTTTAGTTCAGCAATCGAAGTATCTTTAATTATATCAACGTGTGTTTTAGCTGCTCTTTTTTGTTGGTGACCATAACAACCTAAAAGTAAATGCATGCGAGATATGCTTCCACAGCTACGTATCGGAGAGAATTTACGTGTTACATGTCGACATCGTTTGGGAATATGATGTAACATGTCAACATGTGTCAGTACAAAACCGATTTTTATTGCATAATAAAAAACGCTAAAAACAATATCCGCGAATACGCATGTAAACCAGAAACCGCGAAAATTGTAACCAATGAACAATGTTACTTTTATAGTATGCGCTTTTGAAACAACACACATGTAGAAGCAACAGTCATAAATGTGTCTTTTTAAAAAATTACGCTTGAGTACGATCGTCAGAAGGGTTTATGGAAACAATAGCCCTATTAATGAGAAAGTTTATCCGTATTTACGAGATTTAAAATTTCCATAAAATTCAGAACACCGAAGGAGCAAGCAAGAATTGATAATCCAGAGGCACCGGTAACATTGGGCACAGGACGCAGATCGAAGACAAATAAAACAAAATAACACAACACAACTAAAACGAATGAGCAACACTAGGTCTACCAAAAAACTGGTGCTCTCGAAGGGTAAGTAGTTTATTCTTCTTATAATACAACGGCCGCTTTCCTCAGTCAAGTCCGGTAAAAATCTTGTCTGTGATAGAGGACAGAAAAGGTCTATTGTTCTGTCATGTCTCAATCTGTGACGTTTTTGTAGTTTTTTTCTTCTGAAATCTCAGTTGAAGGATATATTTTACACTGCAAGCTGCTCTTGCCAATGGTTTCGATGGTTTGTATTATAACCGATCTGAGCCTTTGAACATCGTTTTATATTTTTGTGTCATATTATGTGTCTTTACGTTCTGAGTTCCGTGCTGTGATGTCTGTTACGATTTCCGCATGAAAACTATGCTAGTTTCGTGTTTACCTCCAATTGTGTGTATGATGGCCTATGTCTTATTTACGTTATTTGTGTTTGTTTGCGAATAGTGGTATCCAACACATATTGCGTTGTGTTTTTGGTTTGTTTGTCTTCGTCTTGTGTACCCTATGTTGCCAGTTTCTCTGGATTGTCCATTTTGCTTGTCCCTTCGGTATTCTCTAACGTTTATTCACATGATTTGTCTTTGACAAATAGTAATAATTCACTTCTCTTTATGTCAGGAAAATGGTCATTCCTGTGGTATTTCTGCTTCTTGTTGTCGTGTCACCAACGGCAGCCATAACACTTGACACAGATGGAGCCTTCAATGCCAGGGTAGTTGAAGTTGGAGGAATTGGTGGTGGTGGTGATGGCGGCTTGGGACTAGGCTTTATAGGTGAGTCAAAGTATTATTGCCAAATATTCAAATACAGTCAAAGCTGTATAAAGAGATCACCGTTGGGACAAAGATTAAGTGGTCTTATAAGACAGGTGACCTCTTTAAAGAGGTTCAATTCATATGAAATTTTCTATGATAGGGCAGGGAAAAGGTGACCTTTTAATACAAGTGATTGCTTAATAGAGGAGACCACATAGACAGGTTTGACTGTACTGCATTCTGTTTAAGACCAAAATCATATATCAATACAACTTTGAAATATTCTTATTCTTAATTTCAAACCATTCCATCGAAGCTTGCAATTTATGGAAATTTTCCATTCTTGGGACCCCCCTCCTCCAATTGACACATATACACGATGGAGAACTATGGATGTTGTGTATATCATTTTGTAACTTCAATTCCTGAAATTCTGATACAATGTAAGCCGGAATTATCAATGGAATGTCCTCATTTCTATCCTGTCAGGCACCCATAATGGGCACCAGCAGTACATATGACTGACTAAATAGGACCCCAACAAAAAAGAAAAGTAATAAAGAAAGATATACCCTATCTCCTACAACATAAAATGTAATCTGATGTTTTTATGCACAAACTAATATTGCTTGTGTGGCTAACAACAATCTACTCTAGTCAATAGAAGTAAGAAAACAGAACAAACAGGTAGAAAACATAAACAATTTACTAACACTTATTACGGGAACAAACACAAATAACGTAAACAAAACATGGGCCCTCTTACAAACAACTGGAGGTAAAGACGAATTGAACATCGTTTTTCAAGTTGGCATTTTCTGAGGTTTTGCTCTTATTTTTCAATTTTGTGGTGTTGACGTTACGCGCAATGTTAGCGACACTTGACGTTACACATAATTAACGTTGATAAGAATGTTTCGCGTCTTCTTTTTCATTTTTTTATTTCATTATTTGTGTTTGCATAACTTGGGTTTGGTTGGGGTGTGGTGGGAGTAGAATGTTTTATTATTCTTTGTTCAGTGAATAGATGTAAATTGCATCTCGACATATGTAAACAACACCCTTTAAGATTAGACCTACACTCTTTTCATATGCAAAAAGGTTTCCATGCTTCCGCTAATATGCTTAAATAAATTTGCAGTGCTTGTTCAAAAATGACACCAAAAAAATTATACTTCGTGATTTTGCAACTTGACATTTTTGTTGACCTTTAGAAATATTTTTTTAGCTTTCTAAAAAAAAAATCATTTTTGAAAAGATTTATTCGTTTTTTAAGATAATCACATTTGATAAGTATATTTTTTGTGTGAAAATTTAGTAATCAAAAAGCTGAAATATAGTTTGTTTTTTATTGGCATGCAGATCTTTTTCTTTCAGCGTTACATTCTTTTCTTTCAATGAACTTACCGATTTTTTCTCCAAGCATTCCTTTAATCAGAAATGGTTAATGACGTCATAAAGTACGTTGACTCTGCTTCTGGTCCCACAAAAAATTGGTCCGAAAAAGGTTTTTGTTTAGGTTTTTGACAGAGAAATTAAAAAAAAAAAACATACGGATAGTTTGTAACGCGTTACATGAGACAAATGTGCGCTTTCTTCCAATAATCTCGTTTTCAGAAGCAAAAATAAACCATATGTAATATAGTAAAGCAATTATTCGTATAATTACCTATACAAGCCTGTATCGGAAATCAAAATCCATCAATTTAAGAAAAATCTGCATTCGTTTTACTTATTTCATGTTCTATTTAGTCAAAGTATCACCAATAGCGCGCATAACGTCTGTTGTGTGTCTTGCTGTTTTGTTTTCACATCGTCTCTTTACTCATTTATATTCATGTTTTTGTTTTTATTTATAAAGTACATATACATGTGTCTTACTCTAAGTCTTGAATTGTAATAGATTCACATATTTAATTATTTAATAAGTCCTTTTAGCATCGACCATTGGTGTCCCCTGCATTTGCATAACCATGGCATTCTTTAAGTATGTATACAGTATATGAATTTAATTTCGAAAATGTAGTTATTTCACATGTATAATGTGTGTGCGAATGTGTTTTTGTCCTATTTGCACCGGCCATTGGTTTCCTCTGCATTTGTACAACTACCGTACAGTACTTGTCCATGTGCATAGGACACGGGGAGGACTTGACCACTACACTACATGTAAATTAACCATTGATGTCTGATATGGCCAACAATGTCATAGTCGACGGCACCTAATCATTATTATAATTATTATTAGTATAAGTATTTAGTATATTTTATGGGCAGTTTTGTTCATTGTAACGTACAATATTTATTTTTTAATTTTTTAATGTTATTGTTTATGAATCACTGTAATGACTTTGCCCCTTGTGGGCCCTCTATTGGACAATACAATTCTTATTCTTATTCTTATAATATTGTATCTTTGTTTAAACGTTTTGTTTCTTGAAATTTATTTATCAAAGCATTTCTGCTTTGACCTAAACAATCTAATAAGTCGAATTTTGGGTAAGTCGACATTTTGCAACGGTCCCATCAACTTCGAGATAAAGAGATTCAACTGTACAAATATGCAATTTTCAGAAAAATATAAAATAGATTATAAACAAGCCTTTTTGTTAAGCTAAATGTTATGATAATAATTGTCATATATATATGATTATCGTTTTCAGCTGCTCCGTTGATTGGACTGGCTGTTCTCGCTGCTATAGCTGGCAGTCGTACCGGGGCTACAGTCGTACCTGGAACAACTACGATTTTGAGACAAGTACCCACACCGAGAGTTTCTCCAGTACGTCCTGCGATACCAGTGTTTCCAACACCAGTAACACGTATGCATTATTCTAGGCTTTCCTAAATTTACGTTTTCAAAACAAAGACAATAACTAAAGATTGAATTGAACTGACGTATGCATCATTTCTTGTGTTCTTTTCAAAGTTGTTCTTTTCTATGATGTCCAGTATTTTTTTGTAATCAACCGCTACCACTACAATAATTCCTGTTTGCAAATAAATATACCAGTGTCACTGATGTCTTCCATGTTTGTAGATTAGTATATGGCCTAAGTACATCTACCGATGTCATTGAGGTCTTCTTTGTTAGTAGATTAGTATATAACTTCAGTACATATACCGGTGTCACTGAGGTCTTCCATGTTTGTAGATAAGAATAACTTCAGTATATCTACTGGTGTCACTGAGGTCTTCCAAGTTTGTAGATAAGTATAACTTCAGTACATCTACCGGTGTCACTGAGGCCTTCCATGTTTGTAGATAAGAATAACTTCAGTACATATACCAGTGTCACTGAGGTCTTCCATGTTTGTAAATAATTATAACTTCAGTACATCTACTTGTGTCACTGATATCTTCCATGTTTGTAGATTAGTATGTAACTCCAGGACATATACTGGTGTCACTGGGATTTTCCGTGTTTGTAGATAAGACTAACTTCAGTACATCTACCGGTGTCACTGTGGTCTTCCATGTTTGTAGATAATCATAATTTCAGTACATCTACCGGTGTCACTGAGGTCTTCCCTGTTTGTAGATAAGTATAACTTCAGTACATCTGCTGGTGTCACTGAGGTCTTCCATGTTTGTAGATTAGTATATAACTTCAGTGCATATACCGGTGTCACTAGGGTCTTCCATGTTTGTAGATAAGTATAACTTCAGGACATCTACCGGTGTCATCAGGGTCTTCCATGTTTGTAGATTAGTATATAACTGCAGTGCACATACCGGTGTCACTAAGCTCTTCCATGTTTGTAGATAAGTATAACTTCAGTACATCTACCGGTGTCACTGAGGTCTTCCATGTTTGTAGATTAGTATATAACCCCAGTACATTTACCAGTGTCACTGAGGTCTTCCATGTTTGTAGATAAGTGTAGCTTCAGTGCATATACCGGTGTCACTGAGGTCTTCCATGTTTGTAGATAACTTAAGTACATCTACCGATTAACATAGTAGACACCTATTGATGAGATGGAAAGTTACTGCTTATCTAATAACCCTGGAAAACATAGGCTAATGTTGTCCTACAAGTTCAACCCTTAATCTAACTGTTATGACCGACACAAATTAACTCCCATCCGGAGAACATAGACAAACAAGAAGCATTACCAACATACAATGAACAAAAAAATATGTAAGTAGTGGATGAGTTACACTCGAACGATTATTTCGTTCCATTCAATGCGAGCAATTCAAAGAGAAACTGAGCGAAATTCGGGGTTGGGGTCAAGCTGATCGTCATTTTACGGCACATTATCGCTTATTTCTCAATTAATATACGATGACATAGCCAAAATGTTTCATCTGACAGCAGGAAATGGTTAATAAAGCATTTATTTCCCCCAAGTTCATGCAAAAAACAAATAAATAAACAGAATTCTTACCTTCTTCTTGCCTTCTTACAGTCCAGTTCCGTTCTGGAATTAGATATGCACGAGTCCAAGCATTTTTTGCCGGGTCAGTATGTACACAGTGATATAATGATACCCGCAAGTAAATTTAATTATAGATTTAAATCCAAATATTTATTGTAAATTCCAATAATAAATATATATAATAAACCAGACCGAAGCCGAAACATTGACAACTGGAGTTTTCCATGTTTGTAGATAAGACTAACTTCAGTACATCTACCGGTGTCACTGAAGTCTTCCATGTTTGTAGATTAGTATATAACTGCAGTGCACATACCGGTGTCACTAGGCTCTTCCATGTTTGTAGATAAGTATAACTTCAGTACATCTACCGGTGTCACTGAGGTCTTCCATGTTTGTAGATTAGTATATAACCCCCAGTACATTTACCAGTGTCACTGAGGTCTTCCATGTTTGTAGATAACTTAAGTACATCTACCGATTGACATAGTAGACACCTATTGATGAGATGGAAAGTTACAGCTTATCTAATAACCCTGGAAAACATAGGTTAATGTTGTCTTACAAGTTCAACCCTTAATGTTCGTTGTGCGCAGCGACGTCAGCCATATCTAACTGTTATGACCGACACAAATTAACTCCCATCCGGAGAATATAGACAAACAAGAAGCATTACCAATATACAATGAACAAAAAATATGTAAGTAGTGGATGAGTTACACTCGAACGATTATTTTGTGGCAGAAATTTCACGATTTTCTTATCTGGAATTTTCTGTTAATAAAGGAAGTGACGTCGAAACTCGATTTTAACCTTACTTATGATATCACTAAATACCACATATTATAATATACTAAGCAAATGTATCAACAATATACAGTGTACAAACTGACCCGGCAAAACATGCTTGGACTCGTGCATATCTAATTCCGGAACGGAACCGGACTGTAAGAAGGCAAGAAGAAGGTAAGAATTATGTTCATTTATTTGTGTTTTGCATAAACTTGGGGGAAATAAATGCTTTACAAACAGGAACGAAAGCCTTTATTTTCTCTGGGATAACATTGCAATTATGGCCTTTGTAACCATAATGTCAACTAAATGGATTCAGTTCAGGGTATTTAACTTTCAACATTAGTGAGCCGTGGTTTTCCGTCGAGTGTTTTATTACTTCTTCAAATAGGACGAATTTTATTTTGCAGTAATAACAATGGTACGGATGATTTTCTCTAGAATGTTTTATTAAGTGATCGAATTGTGGAAATGTTGTATCACAGTATAAAGAATGGTGGCTGTGGATTTCTGTTGCTTTGGTTCCTGTTTGTTCGTAATTTTTTTTGGAACAAAACCGGGTCATCATGCTGTAGCATCATTCACGAAACCGGGTCCTGCCATTTTGACATGACCCATTCCTTTTGCCCTGTGCTTACTTATATCAATAATTAAAAGTGCAAAGTTACAATTCTGGTCATCTTTATTCATCAATCGTTCCTTCAATACATTTCGTTCCATTCAATGCGAGCAATTCAAAGAGAAACTGAGCGAAATTCGGGGTTGGGGTCAAGCTGATCGTCATTTTACGGCACATTATCGCTTATTTCTCAATTAATATACGATGACATAGCCAAAATGTTTCATCTGACAGCAGGAAATGGTTAATAAAGCATTTATTTCCCCCAAGTTCATGCAAAAAACAAATAAATAAACAGAATTCTTACCTTCTTCTTGCCTTCTTACAGTCCAGTTCCGTTCCGGAATTAGATATGCACGAGTCCAAACATTTTTTGCCGGGTCAGTATGTACACAGTGATATAATGATACCCGCAAGTAAATTTAATTATAGATTTAAATCCAAATATTTATTGTAATTTCCAATAATAAATATATATAATAAACCAGACCGAAGCCGAAACATTGACAACTGGGCGGATGATACCCACGGGGACTAGAAGAGGTATCGACCCAGGGTAGCAGTAAAAACGTAGATCACGAATTAAGTGTGTACGACGCGTTTCTGGAATATCCTTCATCATTTGTCATGTGGTTTGATGTGTACTTTTGCTTTGCATTTTTTGTAATTGCCACACGCAACAAATACAAACACAAAAAGCTTTATTTTAAGTCGGGCATATATATAAACAATAACATAAGCTATCATGAGCTTTTTATCAACATTTATGTTGTCATGCTATCTTTATGTTTTGCATTTATGTTGTTATGCTATGTTTATTATTTTGCATTTATGTTGTTATGTTATGTTTATTTTTTTGCATTTATGTTGTTATGTTATGTTTATTTTTTGCATTTATGTTGTTATGCTATATTTATTTTTTGAATTTATCTTGTTATTGTAGCATGTACTCCAATGCCAGCTTGTCCAGCGAATTACCAGAGAATAGGGATTCCAGCGGCAGCTGCAGGTGCTGTATTACAGAGCTGTTACAGAGTGCATCCAGCCACTGCTACACCTATCAATTCTATTGGCGCAGCAGTAAGTATATGTACTTGTTGTAGACTATGTTGACGCATCAGTAAGCATATGTACTTGTTGTAGACTATGTTGACGCATCAGTAAGTATATGTACTTGCTGTAGACTGTGTTGACGCATCAGTAAGTATATGTACTTGCTGTAGACTGTGTTGACGCATCAGTAAGTATATGTACTTGATGTAGACTATGTTGACACATCAGTAAATTTATGTACTTGATGTAGACTATGTTGACGCATCAGTAGGTATATGTACTTGTAGACTGTTGACTCATCAGTAAGTATATGTACTTGTAGACTGTGTTGACGCATCAGTAAGTATATGTACTTGTAGACTGTTGACTCATCAGTAAGTATATGTACTTGTAGACTGTGTTGACGCATCAGTGAGTATATGTACATTTTTGTACTTTCTGTAGAATGTGCTCACACATTGGTAAATATATGTACTTGTAGAGTATGTCGATGCATCAGTAAGTATGTGTACTTGTTGTAGACTGTGTTGACGCATCAGTAAATATATATACTTGTTGTAGACAGTTGACGCATCAGTAAGTATATGTACTTGTAGACTGTGTTAACGCATCAGTAAGTATATGTGTTTGTTGTAGACTGTTGACGCATCAGTAAGTATATGTACTTGTTGCAGACTGTGGACGCATCTGTAAGTATATGTACTTGTTGTAGACTGTGGACGCATCAGTAAGGATATGTACATGTCATACACTGTTGACGCATCAGTAAGTATATGCACTTGTTGTAGACTATGCTGACGCCTCAGTAAGTATATGTACTTGTTGTAGACTGTGCTCACACATCAGTAAGTATGTGTACTTGTTGTAGACTGTTGACGCATCAGTAAGTATATGTGCTTGTTGCAGACTGCTGACGCATCAGTAAGTATATGTACTTGTTGTAGACTGCTGAAGCATCAGTAAGAATATGTACTTGTTGTAGACTGTTGACGCATCAGTAAGTATATGTACTTGCTATAGACTGTGTTGACGCATCAGTAAATATATGTACTTGTTGTAGACTGTTGACGCATCAGTAAGTATATGTACTTGTTGTAGAATGTTGACGAATCAGTAAGTATATATACTTTTTGTAGAATGTTGTCGCATCAGTAATTGTATGTAATTGTTGTAGAATTTTGACGCATCAGCAAGTATAAGTACTTGTTGTAGAATGTTGATGAATCAGTAAGTATATGTACTTGTTGTAGAATGTTGTTGCATCAGTAAGTGTATGTAATTGTTGTAGAATGTTGACGCATCAGCAAGTATATGTACTTGTCATAGGCTTTTTTGTCGCATCAGTAAGTATATGTACTTGTTGTAGACTGTGTTGGCGCATCAGTAAGTATATGTACTTGCTGTAGACTGTGTTGACGCATCAGTAAATATATGTACTTGTTGTAGACTGTGTTGACGCATCAGTAAATATATGTACTTGTTGTAGACTGTTGACACATCAGTAAGTATATGTACTTGTTGTAGACTATTGACGCGTCAGTAAGTATATGACTTTACTTGTTGTAGACTGTTGACGCATCAGTAGGTATATCTACTTGCTATAGACTGTGTTCACGCATCAGTAAGTTTATGTCTTGTTGTAGGCTGTGTTGACGCATCAGTAAGTATATGTACTTGATGTAGACTGTTGACACATCAGTAAGTATATGTACTTGCTGTAGACTTTTGACGCATCAGTAAGTATATGTACTTGTTGTAGACTGTTGATGCATCATTAAGTATATGGACTTGTTGTAGATTGTTGACGCATCAGTAAGTATATGTACTTGTTGTAGACTGTTGATGCATCAGTATGTACATGTTATTTGCTGTACACTGTGTTGACGCATCAGTAAATATATGTACTTGTTGTAGACTGTGTTGACACATCAGTAAATATATGTACTTGTTGTCGGCTGTTGACACATTAATAAGTATATGTACTTGTTGTAAATTATTGACGCTTCAGTAAGTATATGTACTTGTTGTAGACTGTTGACGCATCAGTAAGTATATGTACTTGTTGTAGATTGTTGATGCATCAGTAAGTATATGTACTTGTTGTAGACTGTTGACGCATCAGTAAGTATATCTATTTGCTGTAGACTGTGTTGACGCATCAGTAAATATATGTACTTGTTGTAGACTGTGTTGACACATCAGTAAATATATGTACTTGTTGTAGACTGTGTTGACGCTTCAGTAAATATATGTACTTGATGTAGACTGTTGAAACATAAGTAAGTACATGTGCTTCTTGTAGACTATTCACGCATCAGTAAGTATATGACTGTACTTGTTGTAGACTGTTGACGCATCAGTAGGTATATCTACGTGCTGTAGACTGTGTCCAGGCATCAGTAATTTTATATCTTCTGGTAGGCTGTGTTGACGCATCAGTAAGTATATGTACTTGATGTAGACTGTTGACACATCAGTAAGTATGTGTACTTGTTGTTGACTATGTTGACGCATCCGTACGTATATTTACTTGTTGTAGACTGTTGACGCATCAGTAAATATATGTACTTGTTGTATACAGTTGACGCATCAGTAAGTATATGTACTTGTAGACTGTGTTCACGCATCAGTAAGTATATGTACTTGTTGTAGACTGTTGACGCATCAGTAAGTATATGTACTTGTTGTAGACTGTGGAAGGATCAGTAAGTATATGTATTTGTTGTAGACTGTTGACACATCAGTAGGTATATGTACTTGCTGTAGACTGTCCTCACGCATCAGTAAGTATATGTACTTGTTGTAGGCTGTGTTGACTCTTCAGTAAGTATATGTACTTGATGTAGACTGTGTTGACGCATTAGTAAATATATGTACTTGTTGTTGTCTGTTGATACATCAGTAAGTATATGTACTTGTTGTAGACTGTGTTGACGGATCAGTAACTATATGTACTTCTTGTACACTATTGACGCATCTGTAAGTATATGTACTTGTTGTAGACTGTGGACGCATCAATAATGATATGTACTTGTTATAGACTGTTGACGCATCAGTAAGTATATCTACTTGTTGTAGAATGTTGACGCACAGTAAGTATATGGACTTGTTGTAGATTGTTGACCCATCAGTAAGTATATGTACTTGTTGTTGACTGTTGACGCATCAGTATGTATATGTATTTGCTGTAGACTGTGTTGACGCATCAGTAAATATATGTACTGGTTGTCGACTGTTGACACATTAATAAGTATATGTACTTGTTGTAATCTATTGACGCTTCAGTAAGTATATGTACTTGTTGTAGACTGTTGACGCATCAGTAAGTATATGTACTTGTTGTAGATTGTTGATGCATCAGTAAGTATATGAACTTGTTGTAGACTATTTACGCATCAGTAAGTATATCTACTTGCTGTAGACTGTGTTGACGCATCAGTAAATATATGTTCTTGTCGTAGACTGTGTTGACACATCAGTAAATATATGTACTTGTTGTAGACTGTGTTGACGCATCAGTAAATATATGTACTTGTTGTAGACTGTTGACACATCAGTAATTACATGTGCTTGTTGTAGACTATTCACGCATCGGTAAGTATAAGACTGTACTTGTTGTAGACTGTTGACGCATCAGTAGGTATATCTACTTGCTGTAGACTGTGTCCAGGCATCAGTAATTCTATGTCTTCTGGTAGGCTGTGTTGACGCATCAGTAAGTATATGTACTTGATGTAGACTGTTGACACATCAGTAAGTATGTGTACTTGTTGTAGACTATGTTGACGCATCAGTACGTATATGTACTTGTTGTAGCTTGTGTTGACGCATCAGTAAATATATGTACTTGTTGTAGACAGTTGACGCATCAGTAAGTATATGTACTTGTAGACTGTGTTGACGCATCAGTAAGTATATGTACTTGTTGTAGACTGTTGACGCATCAGTAAGTATATGTACTTGTTGTACACTGTGGAAGGATCAGTAAGTATATGTATTTGCTGTAGACTGTTGACACATCAGTAGGTATATGTGCTTGCTGTAGACTGTGCTCACGCATCAGTAAGTATATGCACTTGTTGTAGGCTGTGTTGACGCATTAGTAAATATATGTACTTGTTGTTGTCTGTTGATACATCAGTAAGTATATGTACTTCTTGTACACTGTTGACGCATCTGTAAGTATATGTACTTGTAGACTGTGGACGCATCAGTAATGATATGTACTTGTTATAGACTGTTGACGCATCAGTAAGTATATGTACTTGTTGTAGAATGTTGACGGATCAGTAGGTATATCTACTTGCTGTAGACTGTGTTGACGCATCAGTAAATATATGTACTTGTTGTAGACTGTGTTGACGCATCAGTAAATATATGTACTTGTTGAAGAGACTGTGTTGACGCATCAGTAAATATATGTACTTGTTGTAGACAGTTGACGCATCAGTAAGTATATGTACTTGTAGACTGTGTTGACGCATCAGTAAGTATATGTACTTGTTGTAGACTGTGGGAAGATCAGTAAGTATATGTATTTGTTGTAGACTGTTGACACATCAGTAGGTATATGTACTTGCTGTAGACTGTGCTCATGCATCAGTAAGTATATGTACTTGTTGTAGGCTGTGTTGATTCATCAGTAAGTATATGTACTTGTTGTAGACTGTGTTGACGCATTAGTAAATATATGTACTTGTTGTTGTTTGTTGATACATCAGTAAGTATATGTACTTGGTGTAGACTGCTGACGCATCAGTAAGAATATGTACTTGTTGTAGACTGTTGACGCATCAGCAAGTATATGTACTTGTCATAGGCTTTGTTGTCGCATCAGTAAGTATATGTACTTTTTGTAGACTGTGTTGTCGCATCAGTAAATATATGTACTTGTTGTAGACTGTGTTGACACATCAGTAAATATATGCACTTGTTGTAGATTGTTGACACATCAGTAAATATATGTACTTGTTGTAGACTGTGTTCACACATCAGTAAGTTTATGTCTTGTTGTAGGCTGTGTTGATGCATCAGTAAATATATGTACTTGATGTAGACTGTTGACATATCAGTAAGTATATGTACTTACTGTTGACTGTTGACGCATCAGTAAATATATGTACTTGTTGTAGACTGTTGACGCATCAGTAAGTATATGGACTTGTTGTAGATTGTTGATGCATCAGTAAGTATATGTATTTGTTGTAGACTGTTGACGCATCAGTAGGTATGTGTACTTGCTGTAGACTGTGTTGACGCATCAGTAAATATATGTGCTTGTTGTAGAATGTGTTGACGCATCAGTAAATATATGTACTTGTTTTTGACTGTGTTGACGCATCAGTAAATATATGTACTTGTTGTAGACTGTTGACACATCAGTAAGTACATGTACTTGTTGTAGACTATTCACGCATCAGTAAGTATATGACTATACTTGTTGTAGACTGTTGACTCATCAGTAGGTATATCAATTTGCTGTAGACTGTGTTCAGGCATCAGTAAGTTTATGTCTTGTTGTAGGATGCGTTGACGCATCAGTAAGTATATGTACTTGTTTTAGACTGTTGACACATCAGTAAGTATATGTACTTGCTGTATACTGTTGACGCAGCATTGAGTATATGTACTTGTTGTAGACTGTTGACGCATCAGTAAGTATATGTACTTGTTGTAGACTGTGGAAGGATCAGTAAGTATATGTACTTGCTGTAGACTGTATTGACGCATCAGTAAATATATGTACTTGTTGTAGACTGTTGACGCATCAGTAAGTATATGTACTTGTTGTAAAATGTTGACGAATCAGTAAGTATATGTACTTGTTGTAGATTGTTGACGCATCAGTAAGTGTATGTAATTGTTGTAGAATGTTGACGCATCAGCAAGTATATGTACTTGTCATAGGCTTTGTTGTCGCATCAGTAAGTATATGTACTTGTTGTAGACTGTGTTGGCGCATCAGTAAGTATATGTACTTGCTGTAGACTGTGTTGACGGATCAGTAAATATATGGACTTGTTGTAGACTGTGTTGACGCATCAGTAAATATATGTACTTGTTGTAGACTGTTGACATATCAGTAAGTATATGTACTTGTTGTAGACTATTTACGCATCAGTAAGTATATGACTTTACTTGTTGTAGACTGTTGACGCATCAGTAGGTATATCTACTTGCTGTAGACTGTGTTCACACATCAATAAGTTTATGTCTTGTTGTAGGCTGTGTTGATGCATCAATAAGTATATGTACTTGATGTAGACTGTTGACACATCAGTAAGTATATGTACTTGCTGTAGACTGTTGACGCATCAGTAAGTATATGTACTTGCTGTAGACTGTTGACGCATCAGTAAGTATATGTACTTGTTGTAGACTGTTGACGCATCAGTAAGTTTATGTACTTGTTGTAGACTGTTGATACATCAGTAAGTATATGTACTTGTTGTAGACTGTTGATACATCAGTAAGTATATGTAATTGTTGTAGACTGTTGACGCATCAGTAAGTATATGTACTTCTTGTACACCGTTGACGCATCAGTAAGTATATGTACTTGTTGTAGAATGTGGACGCGTAAGTAAGGATATTTACTTGTTATAGACTGTTGAGGCATCAGTAAGTATATGTACTTGTAGACTGTGTTGACGCCTCAGTAAGTATATGTACTTGTTGTAGACTGTGCTCACACATCAGTAAGTATGTGTACTTGTTGTAGACTGTTGAAGCATCAGTAAGTGTATGTAATTGTTGTAGCATGTTGACGCATCAGCAAGTATATGTACTTGTCTTAGGCTTTGTTGTCGCATCAGTAAGTATATGTACTTGCTGTAGACTGCGTTGACGCATCAGTAAATGTATGTACTTGTTGTAGACTGTGTTGACGCATCAGTAAATATATGTACTTGTTGTAGACTGTTGACACATCAGTAAGTATATGACTTTACTTGTTGTAGACTGTTGACGCATCAGTAGGTATATCTACTTGCTCTAGACTGTGTTCACGCATCAGTAAGTTTATGTCTTGTTGTAGGCTGTGTTGACGCATCAGTAGGTATATGTACTTGATGTAGACTGTTGACACATCAGTAGGTATATGTGCTTGATGTAGATTGTTGACGTATCAGTAAGTATATGTACTTGTTGTAGACTGTTGACGCATCAGTAAGTATATGTACTTGTTGTAGGTTATTGATGCATCAGTAAGTATATGTACTTGTTGTAGAATGTTGACGCATCAGTAGGTATATCTACTTGCTGTAGGCTGTGTTGACGCATCAGAAAATATGTGTACTTGTTGTAGTCTGTGTTGACACATCAGTAAATATATGTACTTGTTGTAGACTCTGTTGACGCATCAGTAAATATATGTACTTGTTGTAGATAGTTGACGCATCAGTAAGTATATGTACTTGTAGACTGTGTTGACGCATCAGTAAGTATATGTACTTGTAGACTGTGTTGACGCATCAGTAAGTATATGTACTTGTTGTAAACTATTGACGCTTCAGTAAGTATATGTACTTGTTGTAGACTGTTGATGCATCAGTAAGTATATGTACTTGTTGTAGACTGTTGACGCATCAGTAGGTATATCTACTTGCTGTAGACTGTTTTGACGCATCAGTAAATATATGTACTTGTAGACTGTGTTGACACATCAGTAAATATATGTACTTGTTGTAGACTGTTGACGCATCAGAAGGTATATCTACTTGCTGCAGACTGTGTTGACGCATTAGTAAATATGTGTACTTGTTGTTGAATGTGCTGACGCATCAGTAAATATATGTACTTGTTGTAGACTCTGTTGACGCATCAGAAAATATATGTACTTATTGTAGACAGTTGACGCATCAGTAAGTATATGTACTTGTAGACTGTGTTGACCCATCAGTAAGTATATGTACTTGTTGTAGACTGTTGACGCATCAGTAAGTATATGTACTTGTTGTAGACTGTGGAAGGATCAGTAAGTATATGTATTTGTTGTAGACTGTTGACACATCAGTAGGTATATGCACTTGCTGTAGACTGTTGAAGCATCAGGAAGTATATGTACTTGTTGTACACTGTGTTGACGCATTAGTAAATATATGTACTTGTTGTTGTTTGTTGATACATCATTAAGTATAGGTACTTGTTGTAGACTGCTGACGCATCAGTAAGTATATGTACTTGTTGTAGACTGTTGAAGCATCAGTAAGTATATGTACTTGTTGTTGACTGTTGACGCATCAGTAAGTATATGTACTTGCTGTAGACTGTATTGACGCATCAGTAAATATATGTACTTGTTGTAGACTGTTGACGCATCAGTAAGTATATGTACTTGTTGTAAAATGTTGACGATTCAGTAAGTATATGTACTTGTTGTAGAATGTTGACGCATCAGTAGGTGTATGTAATTGTTGTAGAATGTTGACGCATCAGCAAGTATATGTACTTGTCATAGGCTTTGTTGTCGCATAAGGAAGTATATGTACTTGTTGTAGACTGTGTTGGCGCATCAGTAAGTATATGTACTTGCTGTAGACTGTGTTGACGGATCAGTAAATATATGTACTTGTTGTAGACTGTGTTGACGCATCAGTAAATATATGTACTTGTTGTAGACTGTTGACATATCAGTAAGTATATGTACTTGTTGTAGACTATTTACGCATCAGTAAGTATATGACTTTACTTGTTGTAGACTGTTGACACATCAGTAGGTATATCTACTTGCTGTAGACTGTGTTCACACATCAATAAGTTTATGTCTTGTTGTAGGCTGTGTTGATGCATCAATAAGTATATGTACTTGATGTAGTCTGTTGACACATCAGTAAGTATATGTACTTGCTGTAGACTGTTGACGCATCAGTAAGTATATGTACTTGCTGTAGACTGTTGACGCATCAGTAAGTATATGTACTTGTTGTAGACTGTTGATACATCAGTAAGTATATGTACTTGTTCTAGACTGTTGATACATCAGTAAGTATATGTAATTGTTGTAGACTGTTGACGCATCAGTAAGTATATGTACTTCTTGTACACCGTTGACGCATCAGTAAGTATATATACTTCTTGTACACTGTTGACGCATCTGTAAGTATATCTACTTGTTGTAGAATGTGGACGCGTCAGTAAGGATATGTACTTGTTATAGACTGTTGAGGCATCAGTAAGTATATGTACTTGTAGACTGTGTTGACGCCTCAGTAAGTATATGTACTTGTTGTAGACTGTGCTCACACATCAGTAAGTATGTGTACTTGTTGTAGACTGTTGAAGCATCAGTAAGTGTATGTAATTGTTGTAGAATGTTGACGCATCAGCAAGTATATGTACTTGTCATAGGCTTTGTTGGCGCATCAGTAAGTATATGTACTTGCTGTAGAATGTGTTGACGGATCAGTAAATATATGTACTTGTTGTAGACTGTGTTGACGCATCAGTAAATATATGTACTTGTTGTAGACTGTTGACATATCAGTAAGTATATGTACTTGTTGTAGACTATTTACGCATCAGTAAGTATATGACTTTACTTGTTGTAGACTGTTGACGCATCAGTAGGTATATCTACTTGCTGTAGACTGTGTTCACACATCAATAAGTTTATGTCTTGTTGTAGGCTGTGTTGATGCATCAATAAGTATATGTACTTGATGTAGACTGTTGACACATCAGTAAGTATATGTACTTGCTGTAGACTGTTGACGCATCAGTAAGTCTATGTACTTGCTGTAGACTGTTGACGCATCAGTAAGTATATGTACTTGTTGTAGACTGTTGACGCATCAGTAAGTTTATGTACTTGTTGTAGACTGTTGATACATCAGTAAATATATGTACTTCTTGTAGACTGTTGATACATCAGTAAGTATATGTAATTGTTGTAGACTGTTGACGCATCAGTAAGTATATGTACTTCTTGTACACCGTTGACGCATCAGTAAGTATATATACTTCTTGTACACTGTTGACGCATCTGTAAGTATATGTACTTGTTGTAGAATGTGGACGCGTCAGGAAGGATATGTACTTGTTATAGACTGTTGAGGCATCAGTAAGTATATGTACTTGTAGACTGTGTTCACGCCTCAGTAAGTATATGTACTTGTTGTAGACTGTGCTCACACATCAGTAAGTATGTGTACTTGTTGTAGACTGTTGACGCATCAGTAAGTGTATGTAATTGTGGTAGAATGTTGACGCATCAGCAAGTATATGTACTTGTCATAGGCTTTGTTGTCGCATCAGTAAGTATATGTACTTGCTGTAGACTGTGTTGACGCATCAGTAAATATATGTACTTGTTGTAGACTGTTGACACATCAGTAAGTATATGTACTTGTTGTAGACTATTGACGCATCAGTAAGTATATGACTTTACTTGTTGTAGACTGTTGACGCATCAGTAGGTATATCTACTTGCTGTAGACTGTGTTCTCGCATCAGTAAGTTTATGTCTTGTTGTAGGCTGTGTTGACGCATCAGTAGGTATATGTACTTGATGTAGACTGTTGACACATCAGTAGGTATATGTGCTTGATGTAGATTGTTGACGCATCAGTAAGTATATGTACTTGTTGTAGACTGTTGACGCATCAGTAAGTATATGTACTTGTTGTAGGTTATTGATGCATCAGTAAGTATATGTACTTGTTGTAGACTGTTGACGCATCAGTAGGTATATCTACTTTCTGTAGACTGTGTTGACGCATCAGTAAATATATGTACTTGTTGTAGACTGTGTTGACGCATCAGTAAATATATGTACTTGTTGTAGAATGTTGACACATCAGTAAGTACATGTACTCGTTATAGACTATTGACGCATCAGTAAGTATATGACTGTACTTGTTGTAGACTGTTGACGCATCAGTAGGTATATCTACTTGCGGTAGACTGTGTTCACGCATCAATAATTTTATATGTTGTTGTAGGCTGTGTTGACGCATCAGTAAGTATATGTACTTAATATACACTGTTGACACATCAGTAAGTATATGTTCTTGCTGTAGATAGTTGACGCATCAGTAAGTATATGTACTTGTTGTAGACTGTTGACGCATCAGTAAGTATATGGACTTGTTGTAGACTGTTGACGCATCAGTAAGTATATGTACTTGTTGTAGACTGTTGACGCATCAGTAGGTATATCTACTTTCTGTAGACTGTGTTGACGCATCAGTAAATATATGTACTTGTTGTAGACTGTGTTGACGCATCAGTAAATATATGTACTTGTTGTAGAATGTTGACACATCAGTAAGTACATGTACTTGTTGTAGACTATTGACGCATCAGTAAGTATATGACTGTACTTGTTTTAGACTGTTGACGCATCAGTAGGTATATCTACTTGCTGTAGACTGTGTTCACGCATCAATAATGTTATGTGTTGTTGTAGGCTGTGTTTACGCATCAGTAAGTATATGTACTTAATGTACACTGTTGACACATCAGTAAGTATATGTTCTTGCTGTAGATTGTTGACGCATCAGTAAGTATATGTACTTGTTGTAGACTGTTGAAGCATCAGTAAGTATATGGACTTGTTGTAGACTGTTGACGCATCAGTAAGTATATGTACTTGTTGTAGACTGTTGACGCATCAGTAAGTATATGTATTTGCTGTAGACTGTTGACGCATCAGTAAATATATGTACTTGTTGTAGACTGTTGACACATCAATAAGTATATGCACTTGTTGTAAACTATTGACGCTTCAGTAAGTATATGTACTTGTTGTAGACTGTTGACGCATCAGTAAGTATATGTACCTGTTGTAGACTATTGACGCATCAGTAGGTATATCTACTTGCTGTAGACTGCTCACGTATCAGTAAGTCTGTGTACTTGTTGTAGACTGTTGACGCATCAGTAAGTATATGTACTTGTAGACTGCAGACGCATCAGTAAGTATATGTAATTGTTGTAGACTGTTGATGCATCAGTAAGTATATGTACTTGTTGTAGACTGTTGACGCATCAGTATGTATATGCACTTTTTGTAGGCTGTGCAGACGCATCAGTAAGTATATGTACTTGTTGTAGACTGTTGACACATCAGTAAGTAGATGTACATGTTGTAGACTGTTGACGTTTCAATAAGAATATGTACTTGTTGGATGCTGTGCTAACGCATCAGTAAGTATATGTACTTGTTGTAGACCGCGTTGACGCATCAGTAAATATATGTACTTGCTGTTAACTATTTTGATGCGTCAGTAAGTATATGTACTTGCTGGCAAGCTGTAAAAAATTTCCTTGATAGACAGTTGGTTGCTGCTAACAAGCTACTAAACCAAGGGTTCCTATTGGTTAAGTTGAAGTCATCACTTCGAACATATTACGGTCGCTACCATGACTTGGATAATTGTTGCGGAACATCTGTGTCACAAATGACCACGATATGTTCCACTTGTCTCTAACACTTTCTGATCCTTTCCTTATTCATGACTTATCACCCGATTTGTAACTAGAGTAACACGACGGTTGCCAATAGTGGAGCGGGAACTGCTTACTTTCACCCCTGGTTTTTAGTGGGGTTCGTGTTATTCGACTTTTAGTTTTCTGTGTAGTCCTTTGTAGATCATTGCTTTTGTCCTTTTCTTTTGGCTTATGTTGTCTGTCCTTCCATTTACGGATTCAGATTACCCTTTTGGTGTGTTAAAGCTCTCTTTAGAGAAAAGAGAAAGGTTAATCAAGAATGAACAATCCAGAAACACTGGTAGCATTGAGCACACCAGGCACAAGTTGAAGACAAGCGAAACAACACAATACAACATAGAAAAGGAAAAAAATGAGGAACACGGAACACACCAAACAAACTCCCCCAAAAAACCAGGGATAAACTCAGGTGTTCCGGAATGGTAGGCAGTTTCTGCTTCTTATCAGATACCAACCAATTTTACTCATATACATGTACCATTTCACGCTTAAAAAACGAACTCGGCAAGCATCTTAATGTTATTTGTATTTGAATATTAACGTTTTATATTGTAGCAAATGTGTGCTGCAGAAAATGCTGTACCTGTGGAGTTCGACACAGCTGGAGAATCTGAGGCTATTGCGGCGCTAATACAAGGTAAGGCATGCGTAAATACACAAAATATATCTCCTTCTTTGTCGTTCATTATTGAAATAAACCTGTCATTTATGTCTATAACACGTTCGGGTATTCCCCAAAATGGACTTCTGGACACAACTTTATTCTGGTTTATGTCATGTATAAAGTACATTTTTTCTAAGCATTACTGAAGTAAACCTGTCATTTATGTCCATAACACGTTCGGGTATTTACCCAAAATGGACTTTTGGACACAACTTTATTGTGGTTTATGTCATGTATGAAGTACCTTTTCTCTAAGCATTAATAAAGAAAACATATTTTACTAAGAGGTAAGGTTTGGGCCGATAAAAGAAACATATTTGACTAAGAGGTAAGGTTAGGGCCGAAAAAAGAAACATATTTGACTAAGACATAAGGTTAGGGCGGGTAAAATAAACATATTTCACCAAGAGATAAGGTTGGAGCCGATGAAATAAACTTATTTACTAAGAGGTAAGGTTATGGCCGATAAAAGAAACCTATTTGACTAAGAGGTAAGGTTAGGGCCGATAAAAGAAGCATATTTGACTAAGTGGTAAAGTTAGGGCCGTTAAAAGAAACCCATTTGACTAAGAGGTAAGGTGAGGGCCGATAAAAGAAATCTACATGACTAAAAGGTAAGGTTAGGGTCGGTAAAAGCAACATATTTGACTAAGAGGTAATGTTAGGGCCGATAAAAGAAACCTATTTGATTGAGAGGTGAGGTTAGGGTGGATAAAAAGACTATTTGACTAAGAGGTAAGGTGAAGGTCGATAAAAGAAGCCTATTTGATTAAGAGGTAAGGTTATGGCCTATATAAGAGACTTATTTGACTAAGAGATAAGGTTAGGGCTGATAAAAGAAAGCTATTTGACAAAGAGGTATGGTTAGGGCCTATAAAAGAAACCTATGTGACCTAGAGGTAAAGTTAGGGCCAATAAAAGAAACCTATCTGCATAAGGGGAAAGGTTAGGTCCGATAGAAGAAATATATATGACTAAAAGGTATGGTTAGGGCCGGTAATAGCAACATATTTGACTAAGAGGTAATGTTAGGGCCGATAAAAGAAACATATTTGACAAAGAGGTAAGGTTATGACCGATACAAATAAACCTATTTGACTAAGAGGTAAGGTTAGGGCCGATAAAAGAAACCTATTTGACAAAAAGGTAAGGCTAGGAACGATACAAGTAAACCTATTTGACTAAGAGGTAAGGTTAGGGCCGATAAAAGAAACCTATTTGATTAAAAAAAAAGGTTATGGGCGATAAAAGAAACCTATTTGACTTAGAGGTAAGGTTAGGACCGAAAAAAATAAACCTATTTGACTAAGAGGTAAGGTTAAGGCCGATAAAAGAAACATATTTGACGAAGAGGTAAGGTTAGTTCCTATAAAAGAAACCGACTTGACTAAGAGGTAAGGTTAGGCCCGATAAAAGAAACCTATGTGACTAAGAGGTAAGGTTAGGGTCGATAAAAGAAACCTATTTGACTAAGAGGAAAGGTTAGGTCCGATAAAAGAAACCTATGTTACTAAGAGTTAAGGTTAGGGCCGATAAAAGATACCTATTTGACTAAGAGGTAAGGTTAGGGCCAATAAAATAAATCTATTTGACTAAGAGGTAAGGTTAGAGCCGATAAAAGAAACCTATTTGACTGAGAGGTGAGGTTAGGGTGATAAAAAAAGACTATTTGACTAAGAGGTAAGGTGAAGGTCGATAAAAGAAGCCTATTTGATTAAGAGGTAAGGTTATGGCCTATATAAGAGACCTATTTGACTAAGAGATAAGGTTAGGGCCTATCAAAGAAACATATTTGACTACGAGGTAAGGTTAAGACCGCTAAAAGAAACCTATTTGACAAAGAGGTAAGGTTAGGACCGATAAAAGAAACCTATTTAAGCAAACCGATTTGAATAACAGGTAAGGTTAGGGCCGATAAAAGAAAACTATTTGACTAAGAGGTAAGATTAGGGCGGATACAAGAAACCTATTTGACAAAGAGGTAATGTTAGGGCCAATAAAAGAGTATCTTTTCTCTAAGTATTAAGAAAAGACACAAATTTGACTAAGAGTTAACGTTAGGGCTGATAACAGAAACCTATTTAACTAAGTGGTAAGGTTAGGGCGGATAAAAGAAACCTAATTGACCAAGAGGTAAGGTTAGGGCCGATAAAAGAAACCTATTTGTCTAAGAGATAAGGTTATGGCCGATAAATGAAACATATTTGACTAAAAGGTAAGGTTATGGCCTATAAAGGAAGCATATTTGACTAAGAGGTAAGAGTAGGGACGATAAAAGAAACCTATTTGACTAAGAGGTAAGGCTAGAGCCGATAAAAACAACTTATTTAACTATGAGTTAAGGTTAGGGCCGAAAAAAACTATTTGATTAAGAAGTAAGGTTACGGCCGAAAAAAGAAACCTATTTGGCTAAGAGGTAAGGTTAGGGCCGGTAAAAAAAACATATTTGATTAAGAGGTAAGGTTAGGTCCGATAAAAGAAGCATATTTGACTAAGTGGTAAGGTTAGGGCCAATAAAAGAGTTTAGTTTCTCTAAATATTAAGGAAGGAAACATATTTGACTGAGAATTAAGGTTAGGGCTGATAAAAGAAACCTATTTGACAAAGATGTAATGTTAGGGCCAATCAAGGAAACCTATTTGACTAAGAGGTAAGGTTAGGGCCGATAAAAGGAACCTATTTGACTAAGAGGTATGGTCAGGGCCGATAAAAGAAACCTATTTGACTAAGAGGTAAGGTTATGGCCGATAAAAGAAACATATTTGACTAATAGGTAAGGTTAGGGACGATAAAAGAAACCTAGGTGACTAAGAGGTAAGGATAGGGCCGATAAGAAAACCTATTTGGCTGAGTTAAGGTTATGGCCGATAAAAAAAAACGATTTTAGTAAAAGGTAAGGTTAGGGCCGATAGAAAAACCTATTTGATTAAAAGTTAACGTTAGGGCCGGTAAAAGAAACCTATTTGACTCAGAGGTAATGTTAGGGCCGATAAAAGAAACATATTTAACTAAGAGGTAAGGTTAGGGCCGATTAAAAAAAACTATTTGACTAAGAGGTAAGGTTAGAGCCGGTAAAAGAACCGTATTTGGGTAAGAGGTAATGCTAGCGCCGATAAAAGAAACCTATTTGACTAAGAGTAAAGGTTAGGGTCGATAAAAGAAAGTTATTGACTTAGAGGTAGTGTTAGGGCCGATAAAATAAACCTATTTTACTAAGAGGTAAGGTTAGGGCCGATAAAAGAAACTATTTGACTAAGAGGTAATGTTAGGGCCGATAAAAGAAACATATTTAACTAAGAGGTAAGGTTAGGGCCGATAAAAGAAACCTATTTGACTAAGAGGTAAGGTTAGGGCCGGTAAAAGAAACATATTTGGCTAAGACGTAATGCTAGCGCTGATAAAAGAAACCTATTTGACTAAGGTAAGGCTAGGGTGGATAAAAAAATATTTGATAAAGAGGTAAGGTTAGGGCCGATAAAAGAACCCTATTTGACTAAGAGGTAAGGTTAGGGCGGGTAAAAGAAACATATTTGACTAAGAAATAAGCTTAGGGCCGATAAAAGAAACATATTTGACTAAGAGGTAAGGTTAGGGCCAATAAAAGAAACCTATTTGACTAAGAGGTAAGGTTAGTACCCATTAAATAAACCTATTTGAATAAGAGGTAAGGTTAGGGCTGATAAAAAAACATATTTGACTAAGAGGTAATGTTAGGTCCTTTAAAAGAAACCTATTTGATAAAGAGGTACGGTTAGGGCCGATAAAAGAAACATATTTGACTAAGAGGTAAGGTTAGGACCGATACAAATAAACCTATTTGACTAAGAGGTAAGGTTAGGGTCGATAAAAGAAACCTATTTGACTAAAAGGTAAGGTTAGGTCCTATAAAAGAAACCTATTTGACTAAGAGGTAAGGTTAGGGCCGATAAAAGAAACCTATTTGACTAAGAGGTAAGGTGAGAGCCGATAAAAGAAGTCTTTTTGATTAAAAGTTAAGGGTACGGCCGATAAAAGAAACCTATTTGTTGAAGAGGTAAGGTTAGGGCTTATAAAAAAAACATATTTGACTACGGGGTAAGGTTAGGGCCTATGAAAGAAACATATTTGACTAAGACGTAAGATTAGTGCCGATAAAAGAAACCTATTTGACTAAGAGGTAAGGTTAGATCCTATAAAAGAAACCCAATTGACTAACAGGTAAGGTTAGGGCCGATAAAAGAAACCTATTTGACTAAGAGGAAAGGTTAGGGCCGATAAAAGAAACCTATTTGACTAAGAGGTAAGGTTAGTCCCAATAAAAGAAACCTATTTTACTAAGAGGTAAGGTTAGGGCCGATAAAAGAAACCTGTTTGACTAAGAGGTGAGGTTAGGGTCGATAAATGAAACTTATTTGACTAAGAGGTAATGTTAGGGCCGATAAAATAAACCTATTTGACGAAGAGGTAAGGTTAGGGCCGATAAAAGAAACCTATTTGACTAAGAGGTAAATTTAGGGCCGGTAAAAGAAACCTATTTGACTTAATGGTAAGATTAGGGCTGATACAAGAAACATATTTGACTAAGAGATAAGGTTAGGGCCGATAAAAGAAACCTATTTGACTAAGAGTAAAGGTTAGGGCCGATAAAAGAAACCTATTTGACCAAGAGGTAAGGTTAGTACCCATTAAATGAACCTATTTGACTAAGAGGTGAGGTTAGGGCCGATGAAAGAAACCTATTTGACTAAGAGATAAGGTTAGGACCGATTCAAAAAACACATTGACTAAGAGGTAAGGTTAGGGCCGATAAAAGAAACCTATTTGACTAAAAGGTTAGGTGAGGGCCGATAAAAGAAGCCTATTTGATTAAGGGGTAAGGATAGGGCAGATAAAAGAAACCTATTTGAGTAAGAGCTAATGTGAGGGCCTTTACAAGAAACATATTTAACTACGAGGTAAGGATAGGGCAGATAAAAGAAACCTATTTGACTAAGAGGTAAGATTAGTGCCGATAAAAGAAACCTATTTGACTAAGAGGTAACGTTAGGTCTTATAAAAGAAACCTATTTGAATAAGAGGTAAGGATAGGACCGATAAAGGAAACCTATTTGACTAAGAGGTGAGGTTAGGGCCGATAAAAGAAACCTATTTGACTAAGAGGTATTATTAGGGCCGATAAAATAAACCTATTTGACTAAGAGGTAAGGTTAGGGCCGATAAAAGAAAGCAATTTGACTAAGAGGTAAAGTTAGGACCGATAAAAGAAACATTTTTAATTAAGAGGTAAGGTTAGGGCCAATAAAAGAGTATCTTTTCTCTAAGTATTAAGGAAAGAAACACATTTGACTAAGAGTTAAGGTTAGGGCTGATAAAAGAAACCTATTTGACTAAGAGTTAAGGATAGGGCTGACAAAAGAAACCTATTTGACTAAGAGTTAAGGTTAGGGTTGATAAAAGAAACCTATTTGACTAAGAGGTGAGGTTAGGGCCGATAAAAGAAACCTATTTGACTAAGAGGTAATGTTAGGGCCGATAAAATAAACCTATTTGCCTAAGAGTTAAGGTTAGGGCTGACAAAAGAAACCTATTTGACTAAGAGGTAAGGTTAGGGCCGATAAAAGAAAGCTATTTGACTAAGAGGTAAAGTTAGGACCGATAAAAGAAACATTTTTGATTAAGAGGTAAGGTTAGGGCCAATAAAAGAGTATCTTTTCTCTAAGTATTAAGGAAAGAAACATATTTGACTAAGAGTTAAGGTTAGGGCTGATAAAAGAAACCTATTTGACTAAGAGGTGAGGTTAGGGCCGATAAAAGAAACCTATTTGACTAAGAGGTAATGTTAGGGTTGATAAAAGAAACCTATTTGACTAAGAGGTGAGGTTAGGGCGGATAAAATAAACCTTTTGACTAAGAGTTAAGGATAGGGCTGACAAAAGAAACCTATTTGACTAAGAGGTAAGGTTAGGGCCGATAAAAGAAAGCTATTTGACTAAGAGGTAAAGTTAGGACTGATAAGAGAAACATTTTTGACTAAGAGGTAAAGTTAGGGAGGATAGTGCACAACTATTTGACAAAGATCTATTGTTAGGGCGATAAAAGAAACCTATTTGACTAAGAGGTAAGGTTAGTACCCATTAAATAAACCTATTTGAATAATAGGTGAGGTTAGGGCCGATACAAGAAACCTATTTCACTAAGAGGTAAAGTTAGAGCCGATAAAAGAAACCTATTTGACTAAGAGGTAAGGTTAGGGCCGGTAAAAGGAACCTATTTGACTAAATGGTAAGATTAGGGCTGATAAAAGAAACATATTTGACTTAGAGGTAAGGTTTGGGCCGAGAATAGAAACCTATTTGATTAAGAGTAAATGTTAGGGCCGATTAAAGAAACCTATTTGACCAAGAGGTAAGGTTAGTACCCATTAAATGAACCTATTGGAATAAAAGGTAAGGTTAAGACCGATCAAAGAAACCTATTTGACTAAGAGGTGAGGTTAGGGCCGATTAAAGAAACCTATTTGACATAGAGATAAGGTTAGGGCCGAGAATAGAAACCTATTTGACAAAGAGTAAATGTTAGGGCCGATAAAAGAAACCTATTTGACCAAGAGGTAAGGTTAGTACCCATTAAATGAACCTATTGGAATAAAAGGTAAGGTTAAGACCGATCAAAGAAACCTATTTGACTAAGAGGTGAGGTTAGGGCCAATAAAAGAAAGCTATTTGACTAAGAGGTAAAGTTAGGACCGATAAAAGAAACCCATTTGACTAAGTGGTAAGGTTAGGGCCGATAAAGGAAACCTATTTGACTAAGAGATTAGATTCGGGCCGATAAAAGAAAGATATTTGACTAAGAGGTAAAGGTAGGACCGATAAAAGAAACATTTTTGATTAAGAGGTAAGGTTAGGGCCAATAAAAGAGTATTAAGGAAAGAAACATATTTGACTAAGAGTTAAGGTTAGGGCTGATAAAAGAAACCTATTTGACTAAGAGGTGAGTTTAGGGTTGATAAAAGAAACCTATTTGACTAAGAGGTGAGGTTAGGGCGGATAAAATAAACCTATTTGACTAAGAGATAAGGATAGGGCTGACAAAAGAAACCTATTTGACTAAGAGGTAAGGTTAGGGCCGATAAAAGAAAGCTATTTGACTAAGAGGTAAAGTTAGGACCGATAAAAGAAACCTATTTGACTAAGAGGTGAGGTTAGGGCGGATAAAATATACCTATTTGACTAAGAGGTAAGGTTAGTACCCATTAAATAAACCTATTTGAATAATAGGTGAGGTTAGGGCCGATACAAGAAACCTATTTCACTAAGAGGTAAAGTTAGAGCCGATAAAAGAAACCTATTTCACTAAGAGGTAAAGTTAGGGCTGGTAAAAGAAACCTATTTGATTAAATGGTAAGATTAGGGCTGATAAAAGAAACATATTTGACTTAGAGGTAAGGTTAGGGCCGATAAAAGAAACCTATTTGACTAAGAGTAAATGTTAGGGCTGATAAAAGAAACCTATTTGAACAAGAGGTAAGGTTAGTACCCATTAAATGAACCTATTTGAATAAGAGGTAAGGTTAAGACCGATCAAAGAAACCTATTTGACTAAGAGGTGAGGTTAGGGCCGATGAAAGAAACCTATTTGACTCAGAGGTAAGGTTAGGATCGATTCAAAAAATCTATTTCACTAAGAGGTAAGGCTAGAAGCGATAAAAGAAACCAATTTGACTAAGAGGTAAGGTTAGGGCCGATAAAAGAAACCTTTTTGACTAATAGGTAAGCGTAGAGCCGATAAAAGAAACCTATTTGACTAAAAGGTAAGGTTAGGGCCGATAAAAGAAACCTATTTGACTAAAAGGTAAGGTGAGGGCCGATAAAAGAAGCCTATTTGATTAAAGGGTAAGGATAGGGCCCATAAAAGAAACCTATTTGACTAAGAGGTAATGTTAGGGCCTTTACAAGAAACCTATTTGACTAAGAGGTAAGATTAGTGCCGATGAAAGAAACCTATTTGAATAAAAGGTGAGGTTAGGGTTGATAAAAGAAACCTATTTGACTAAGAGGTAATATTAGGGCGATAAAATAAACCTATTTGACAATGAGTTAAGGTTAGGGCCAATAAAAGAAAGCTATTTGACTAAGAGGTAAAGTTAGGACCGATAAAAGTAACCCATTTGACTAAGTGGTAAGGTTAGGGCCGATAAAGGAAACTTATTTGACTAAGAGATTAGGTTCGGGCCGATAAAAGAAAGCTATTTGACTAAGAGGTGAGGTTAGGGCCGATAAAAGAAACCTATTTGACTAAGAGTTAAGGTTAGGGCTGACAAAAGAAACCTATTTGACTAAGAGGTAAGGTTAGGGAGGATAGTGCACAACTATTTGACAAAGATCTAAGGTTAGGGCCGATAAAAGAAACCTATTTGACTAAGAGGTAAGGTTAGTACCCATTAAATAAACCTATTTGAATAATAGGTGAGGTTAGGGCCGATACAAGAAACCTATTTCACTAAGAGGTAAAGTTAGAGCCGATAAAAGAAACCTATTTGACTAAGAGGTAAGGTTAGGGCCGGTAAAAAGAACCTATTTGACTAAATGGTAAGATTAGGGCTGATAAAAGAAACATATTTGACTTAGAGGTAAGGTTAGGGCCGAGAATACAAACCTATTTGACTAAGAGTAAATGTTAGGGCCGATAAAAGAAACCTATTTGACCAAGAGGTAAGGTTAGTACCCATTAAATGAACCTATTTGAATAAGAGGTAAGGTTAACACCGATCAAAGAAACCTATTTGACTAAGAGGTGAGGTTAGGGCCGATGAAAGAAACCTATTTGACTAAGAGGTAAGGTTAGGGCCGATAAACAAAAGCTATTTGACTAAGAGGTAAAGTTAGGACCGATAAAAGAAACATTTTTGATTAAGAGGTAAGGTTAGGGCCAATAAAAGAGTATCTTTTCTCTAAGTATTAAGGAAAGAAACATATTTGACAAAGAGTTAAGGTTAGGGCTGATAAAAGAAACCTATTTGACTAAGAGGTGAGGTTAGGGCCGATAAAAGAAATATATTTGACTAAAAGGTAAGGTTAGGGCCGATAAAAGAAACCTATTTGACTAATAGGTAAGCGTAGAGCCGATAAAAGAAATATATTTGACTAAAAGGTGAGGTTAGGGCCGATAAAAGAAACCTATTTGACTAAAAGGTAAGGTGAGGGCCGATAAAAGAAGCCTATTTGATTAAGGGGTAAGGATAGGGCCGATAAAAGAAACCTATTTGACTAAGTGGTAAGGTTAGGGCCGATAAAGGAAACCTATTTGAATAAGAGATTAGGTTCGGGCCGATAAAAGAAAGCTATTTGACTAAGAGGTAAGGTTAGGGTCGATAAAGGAAACCTATGTGACTAAGAGATAAGGTTAGGGCCGATAAAAGAAACCTATTTGACAATGAGGAAAGGTTAGGTCTGATAAAAGAAACCTATGTGACTAAGAGGTAAGGTTAGGGCCGATAAAAGAAACCTATTTGACTAAGAGGTGAGATTAGGGCCAATAAAATAAACCTATTTGACTAAGAGGTAAGGCTAGGACCGATAAAAATAATCCTATTTGACTAAGAGGTAAGGATAGGTCCTATAAAAGAAACCTATTTGACTAAGACGTACGGTTAGGGCCGATAAAAGAAACCTATTTGACAAAGAGGTAAGGTTATGGCCGATAAAAGAAACCTATTTGACTATAAGGAAAGGTTAGGTCCGATAAAAGAAACCTATTTGACTAAGAGGTAAGGTTAGGGCCAATAAAATAAACCTATTTGACTAAGAGGTAAGGTTAGGACCGATAAAAATAAACCTATTTGACTAAGAGATAAGGTTAGGGCCGATAACAGAAACCTATTTGACTAAGAGGTAAGTTTGACAAAGAGATAAGGTTAGGGCCGATAAAGGAAACCTATGTGAGTAAGAGGTAGCGTTAGGGCCAATAAAAGAAACCTATTTGACTAAGAGGTAAGGTTAGGTCCAATAAAAGAGACTTATGTGACTAAGAGGTAAGGTTAGAGGCGATAAAAGAAACCTATTTGACTAAGAGGTAAGGTTAGGGCTGATAAAAGAAACCTATTTGACCAGGAAGTAAGGTTAGTGCCAATAAAAGAAACCTATTTGAATAAGAGGTAAGGGTAAGGCCGATAAAAGAGACCTATTTAAGTAAGAGGTAAGGTTAAGGCCAATAAAAGAAACCTATTTGACTAAGAGGTGAGGTTAGGGCAGATACAAGAAACATATTTGACTAAGAGATAGGGTTAGTGCCGATATAAGAAACCTATTTGACTAAGAGGTGAGGTTAGGGCCGATAAATGAAACTTATTTGACTAAGAGGTAATGTTAGGGCCGATAAAATAAAACTATTTGACTAACAGGTAAAGTTAGTGCCGATAAAATAAACCTATTTGACTAAGAGGTAAGGTTAGGGCCGGTAAAAGAAAATATTTGACTAAGAGGTGAGGTTAAGGCCGATAAAAGAAACCTATTTGACTAAGAGGTAAGGTTAGGGCTGATACAAGAAGCATATTTGACTAAGAGGTAAAGTTAGGGCCGATATTAGAAACCTATTTGACTAACAGGTGAGGATAGGGCCGATAAAAGAAACCTATTTAACTAAGAGGTGAGGTAAGGGCCAATAAAATAGTATCTTTTCTCTAAGTATTAAGGAAAGAAACATACTTGACTAAGCGTTAAGGTTAGGGTTGATAAAAGAAACCTATTTGACTAAGAGGTGAGGTTAGAGCCGATAAAAGAAACCTATTTGACTAAGAGGTAATGTTAAGGCCGATAAAATAAACCTATTTGACTAAGAGGTAAGGTTAGGGCCGATAAAACAAAGTTATTTGACTAAGAAGTTAGGTTAAGGCCGATAAAAGAAACATATTTGACTAAGAGGACAGGTTAGGGCCAATAAAAGAGTATCTTTTCTCTAAGCATTCAGGAAAGAAACATATTTGACTAAGAGTTAAGGTTAGGGCTGACAAAAGAAACCTATTTGACTAAGAGGTAAGGTTAGGGCGGATAGAACAAAACTATTTGACTAAGATCTAAGGTTAGGTCGGATAAAAGAAACCTACTTGGCTAAGAGGTAAGGTTAGTACCCATTAAAAATACCTATTTGAATAAGAGGTAAGGTTAGGGCAGATAAAAGAAGCCTATTTGATTAAGAGGAAAGGTTAAGGCCGATAAAAGAAACCTATTTGACTAAGAGGTAAGGTTAGGGCTTTTAAAAGAAACATATTTAACTACGAAGTAAGGTTACGGCAGATAAAAGAAACCAATTTGACTAAGATGTAAGATTAGAGCCAATAAAAGAAACCTATTTGACCAATAGGTAAGGTTAGGTCTTATAAAAGAAAGCTATTTGAATAAGAAGTAACGTTAGGACCGATAAAAGAAACCTATTTGACAAAGAGGTAAGGTTAGGGCCGATAAAAGAAGCATATTTGACTAAGAGGTAAAGTTAGGGCCGATATTAGAAACATATTTGACTAACAGGTGAGGATAGGGCCAATACAAGAAACCTATTTAACTAAGAGGTGAGGTAAGGGCCAATAAAATAGTATCTTTTCTCTAAGTATTCAGGAAAGAAACATATTTGACTAAGAGTTAAGGTTAGGGCTGATAAAAGAAACCTATTTGACTAAGAGGTAAGGTTAGGGCCGATAAAAGAAACCTATTTGACTAAGAGGTAATGTTAGGGCCGATAAAATAAACCTATTTGACAAGAGGTAAGGTTAGGGCCGATAAAACAAAGTTATTTGACTAAGAAGTTAGGTTAGGGCCGATAAAAGAGTATCTTTTCTCTAAGTATTCAGGAAAGAAACATATTTGACTAAGAGGTAAGGTTAGGGCGGATAGAACAAAACTATTTGACTAAGATATAAGGTTAAGTCGGATAAAAGAAACCTACTTGGCTAAGAGGTAAGGTTAGTACCCATTAAATATACCTATTTGAATAACAGGTAAGGTTAGGGCCGATACAAAAAACCTATTTCGCTAAGAGGTAAGGTTAGAGCCGATAAAAGAAACCAATTTGATTAAGAGGTAAGGTTAGGCGATAACAGAAACCTATTTGACTAATAAGTAAACGTAGGGCCGATAAAAAAAACTTATTTGACTAAAAGGTAAGGTTACGGCAGACAAAAGAAACCAATTTGACTAAGATGTAAGATTAGAGCCAATAAAAGAAACCTATTTGACCAATAGGTAAGGTTAGGTCTTATAAAAGAAAGCTATTTGAATAAGAAGTAACGTTAGGACCGATAAAAGAAACCTATTTGACAAAGAGGTAAGGTTAGGGCCGATAAAAGAAACATATTTGACTAAGAGGTAAGGTGAGTGCCGATAAAAGAAAGCTATTTGACTAAGAGGTGAGGTTAAGGCCGATAAAAGAAACATATTTGACTAAGAGGTAAGGTTAGGGCCGATATAAGAATCCTATTTGACTAAGAGGTGAGGTTAGGGCCGATAAAAGAAACATTTTTGATTAAGAGGTAAGGTGAGGGCCTATGAAAGAAACCTATTTGACTAAGAGGTGAGATTAGGGCCGACACAATAAACCTATTTGGAAGAGTTAAGGTTAGGGCTGACAAAAGAAACCTATTTGACTAAGAGGTATGATTAGTACCCATTAAATAGACCTATTTGAATAAGAGGTAAGGATAGGTACTATAAAAGAAACCTATTTGACTAAGAGGTACATTAGGGCCGATAAAAGAAACCTATGTGACTAAGAGGTAAGGTTATGGCCGATAAGAGAAACCTATTTGACTATAAGGAAAGGTTAGGTCCGATAAAAGAAACCTATGTGACTAAGAGGTAAGGTTAGGGCCGATAAAGGAAACCTATTTGACTAAGAGGTAAGGTTAGGGCCAATAACATAAACCTATTTGACTAAGAGGTAAGGTTAGGACCAATAAAAATAAACCTATTTGACTAAAAGATAAGGTTAGGGCCGATAAAAGAAACCTATTTGACTAAGAGGTAAGGTTAGGTCCTATAAAAGAAATCTCTTTGACTAAGAGGAAAGGTTAGGGCCGATAAAGGAAACCTATGTGAGTAAGAGGTAGGTTTAGGGCCGATAAAAGAAACCTATTTCACTAAAAGGAAGGTTAGGTTCGATAAAAGAAACCTATTTGAGTAAGAGGTAAGGTGAGGGCCGATGAAAGAAGCCTATTTGATTATGAAGTAAGGTTAGGGCCAATAAAATAAAACTATTTGACTGAGAGGTAAGGTTAGGACCGATAAAAATATACCGATTTGACTAAGAGGTAAGGTTATGGCCAATAAAAGACTATCTTTTCTATATGTATTAAGAAAAGAAACATATTTGATTCAGAGTTAAGGTTAGGGCTGATAAAAGAAACCTATTTGACTAAGTGGTAAGGTTAGGGCGGATAAAAAAAATATTTGACTAAGAGGTAAGGTTAGGGCCGATAAAATAAACCTATTTGACTAAGAGATGATGTTAGGGCTGATAAAAGAAACCTATTTGACTAAGAGGTAAGGTTAGGTCCTATAAAAGAAACCTCTTTGACTAAGAGGTAAGGTTAGGGCCGATAAAATAAACCTTTTTGACTAAGAGGTAAGGTTAGGGCCGATAAAGCAAAGTTATTTGACTAAGAAGTTAGGTTAGGGCCGATAAAAGAGTATCTTTTCTCTAAGTATTCAGGAAAGAAACATATTTGACTAAGAGTTAAGGTTAGGGCTGATAAAAGAAACCTATTTGACTAAGAGGTGAGGTTAGGGCTGATAAAAGAAACATATTTGACTAAGAGGTAAGGTTAGGGCTGACAAAAGAAACCTATTTGACTAAGAGGTGAGGTTAGGGCCGATAAAAGAAACCTATTTGACTAAGAGGTGAGGCTAGGGCTGACAAAAGAAACCTATTTGACTAAGAGGTAAGGTTAGGGCGGATAGAACAAAACTATTTGACTAAGATCTAAGGTTAGGTCGGATAAAAGAAACCTACTTGGCTAAGAGGTAAGGTTAGTACCCATTAAATATACCTATTTGAATAAGAGGTAAGGTTAGGGCCGATACAAAAAACCTATTTCGCTAAGAGGTAAGGTTAGAGCCGATAAAACAAACCAATTTGATTAAGAGGTAAGGTTAGGCAATAACAGAAACCTATTTGACTAATAAGTAAACGTAGGGCCGATAAAAAAAAACTATTTGACTAAAAGGTAAGGTTACGGCAGATAAAAGAAACCAATTTGACTAAGATGTAAGATTAGAGCCAATAAAAGAAACCTATTTGACCAATAGGTAAGGTTAGGTCTTATAAAAGAAAATTATTTGAATAAGAAGTAACGTTAGGACCGATAAAAGAAACCTATTTGACAAAGAGGTAAGGTTAGGGCCGATAAAAGAAACATATTTGACTAAGAGGTAAGGTGAGTGCCGATAAAAGAAAGCTATTTGACTAAGAGGTGAAGTTAAGGCCGATAAAAGAAACATATTTGACTAAGAGGTAAGGTTAGGGCCGATATAAGAATCCTATTTGACTAAGAGGTGAGGTTAGGGCCGATAAAAGAAACATTTTTGATTAAGAGGTAAGGTGAGGGCCTATGAAAGAAACCTATTTGACTAAGAGGTGAGATTAGGGCCGACACAATAAACCTATTTGACGAAGAGTTAAGGTTAGGGCTAACAAAAGAAACCTATTTGACTAAGAGGTATGATTAGTACCCATTAACTAAACCTATTTGAATAAGAGGTAAGGTTAGGGCCGATAAAAGAAACCTATTTGACGAAGAGTTAAGGTTAGGGCTGACAAAAGAAACCTATTTGACTAAGAGGTATGATTAGTACCCATTAAATAGACCTATTGGAATAAGAGGTAAGGTTAGGGCCTTTAAAATAAACCTATTTGACTAAGAGGTACGGTTTGGGCAGATAAAAGAAACCTATTTGACGAAGAGTTAAGGTTAGGGCTGACAAAAGAAACCTATTTGACTAAGAGGTATGGTTAGTACCCATTAAATAGACCTATTTGAATAAGAGGTAAGGTTTGGGCCTTTAAAATAAACCTATTTGACTAAGAGGTACGGTTAGGGCCGATAAAACAAACCTATTTGACTATAAGGAAAGGTTAGGTCCGATTAATGAAACCTATGTGACTAAGAGGTAAGGTTAGGGCCGATAAAAGAAACATATTTGACTACGAGGTAAGATTATTGCTGATAAAAGAATCCTATTTGACTAATAGGAAAGGTTAGGTCCTACAAAAGAAACCTATTTGAATAAGAGGTAAGATTAGGACGATAAAAGAGACTTATGTGAGAAAGAGGTAAGGTTAGGGCCGATAGAAGAAACCTATTTGACAAAGAAGTAAGATTAGTGCCGATAAAATAAACCTATTTGACCAAGAAGTAGGGTTAGTGCCAATAAAAGAAACTTATTTGACTAAGAGGTAAGGGTAGTGCCGATAAAAGAGACCTATTTGAGTAAGAGGTAAGGTTAGGGCCAATAAAAGAGACCTATTTGACTAAGAGGTGAGATTAGGGCCGACACAATAAACATATTTGACTAAGAGATAAGGTTAGTGTCTATATAAGAAACCTATTTGACTAAGTGGTGAGGTTAGGGCCGATAAATGAAACTTATTTGACTAAGAGGTAATGTTAGGGCGGATAAAATAAAACTATTTGACTAACAGGTAAAGTTAGGGCCGGTAAAAGAAAACTATTTGACTAAGTGGTAAGATTAGGGCCGATAAAAGAAATATTTTTGACTAAGAGGTAAGGTTAGCGCCAATAAAAGAAGCCTATTTGACTAAGAGTAAAGGTTAGGGCCGATAAAAGAAACCTATTTGACCAAGAGGTAAGGTTAGGGCCCATAAAGGAAAGCTATTTGACTCAGAGGTTAGGTTAGGGCAGATAAAAGAAACATTGTTGACTAAGAGGTAAGGTGAGTACCCAATAAATAAACCTATTTGAATAAGGGGTAAGGTTAGGACCGATTCAAGAAACATATTTGACTAAGAGGTAAGGTTAGGGCCGATAAAATAAACCTATTTGACTAAGAGGTAAGGATAGGTACTATAAAAGAAACCTATTTGACTAAGAGGTACGTTAGGGCCGATAAAAGAAACCTATGTGACTAAGAGGTAAGGTGATGGCCGATAAGAGAAACCTATTTGACTATAAGGAAAGGTTAGGTCCGATAAAAGAAACCTATGTGACTAAGAGGTAAGGTTAGGGCCGATAAAGGAAACCTATTTGACTAAGAGGTAAGGTTAGGGCCAATAACATAAACCTATTTGACTAAGAGGTAAGGTTAGGACCAATAAAAATAAACCTATTTGACTCAAAGATAAGGTTAGGGCCGATAAAAGAAACCTATTTGACTAAGAGGTAAGGTTAGGTCCTATAAAAGAAATCTCTTTGACTAAGAGTAAAGGTTAGGGCCGATAAAGGAAACCTATGTGAGTAAGAGGTAGGTTTAGGGCCGATAAAAGAAACCTATTTCACTAAAAGGAAGGTTAGGTTCGATAAAAGAAACCTATTTGAGTAAGAGGTAAGGTGAGGGCCGATAAAAGAAGCCTATTTGATTATGAAGTAAGGTTAGGGCCAATAAAATAAAACTATTTGACTGAGAGGTAAGGTTAGGACCGATAAAAATATACCGATTTGACTAAGAGGTAAGGTTATGGCCAATAAAAGACTATGTATTAAGAAAAGAAACATATTTGATTCAGAGTTAAGGTTAGGGCTGATAAAAGAAACCTATTTGACTAAGTGGTAAGGTTAGGGCGGATAAAAAAAATATTTGACTAAGAGGTAAGGTTAGGGCCGATAAAGGAAACCTATGTGAGTAAGAGGTAGGGTTAGGGCCGATAAAAGAAACCTATTTCACTAAAGGGAAGGTTAGGTCCGATAAAAGAAACCTATGTGACTAAGAGGTAATGCTAGGGCCGATAAAAGAAATCTTTTTGACTAAGAGGTAAGATTAGTGCCGATGAAAGAATTATATTTGACTAAGAGGTAAGGTTAGGTCCTACAAGAGAAACATATTTGAATAAGAGGTAGGATTAGGACCGATAAAAGAAACCTATGTGACTAAGAGGTGAGGTTAGTTTCGACAAAAGAAACTTATTTGACTAAGAGGTAAGATTAGTGCCGAAAAAAGAAACCTATTTGATTAAGACATAAGATTAGGTCTTATAAAAGACACCTATTTGACTAAGACGTAAGGTTAGGGCTGATAAAAGAAACCTATTTGACTAAGAGGTGAGATTAGGGCCGACACAATAAACATATTTGACTAAGAGATAAGGTTAGTGTCTATATAAGAAACCTATTTGACTAAGTGGTGAGGTTAGGGCCGATAAATGAAAGTTATTTGACTAAGAGGTAATGTTAGGAGCGATAAAATTAAACTATTTGACTAACAGGTAAAGTTAGGGCCGGTAAAAGAAAACTATTTGACTAAGTGGTAAGATTAGGGCCGATAAAAGAAACCTATTTGACTAAGAGTAAAGGTTAGGGCCGATAAAAGAAACCTCTTTGACCAAGAGGTAAGGCTAGGGCCGATAAAGGAAAGCTATTTGACTAAGAGGTAAGGTTACGGCCGATAAAAGAAACATTGTTGACCAAAAGGTAAGGTTAGTACCCATTAAATAAACCTATTTGAATAAGAGGTAAGGTTAGGGCCGATAAAAGAAACCTATTTGACTAAGAGGTTAGGTTAGGGCCGATAAAAGAAACTATTTGACTACGAGGTAAGGTTAGGACCGATTCAAGAAACCTATTTCACTAGGAGGTAAGGTTAGAGCCGATAAAAGAAACCAATTTGACTAAGAGATAAGGTTAGGGCCGATAAAAGGAACCTATTTGACAAATAGGTAAGCGTAGAGCCCATAAAAGAAACCTAGTTGACCAAAAGGTCAGGTTAGGGCCGATAAAAGAAACCTATTTGCCTAATAGGTAAGCGTATGGCCGATAAAAGAAAGCTATTTGACTAAAAGGTCAGGTGAGGGGCGATAAAAGAAGCCTATTTGATTAAGAGGTAAGGTTAGGGCCGAACAAAATTAACCGATTTGACTAAGAGGTAAGGTTAGGACCGATAAAAATAAACCGATTTGACTAAGATGTAAAGTTAGGGCCGATAAAAGAAACCTATTTGAATAAGAGGTAAGGTTAGGACCGATAAAAGAAATCTATTTCACTAAAAGATAAGGTTAGGGCTGATAAAAGAAATCTATTTGACCAAGAGGTAAGGTTAGTGCCAATAAAAGAAAATTATTTGAGTAAGTAGTAAGGTTAGGGCCGATAAAAGAAGCCTATTTGATTAAGAGGTAAGGTTAGGGCCAATAAAATAAACCTATTTGGCTAAGAGGTAAGGTTAGGACCGATAAAAATAAACCGATTTGACTAAGAGGTAAGGTTAGGGCCGATAAAAGAAACTATTTGACTACGAGGTAAGGTTAGGACCGATTCAAGAAACCTATTTCACTAGGAGGTAAGGTTAGAGCCGATAAAAGAAACCAATTTGACTAAGAGATAAGGTTAGGGCCGATAAAAGGAACCTATTTGACAAATAGGTAAGCGTAGAGCCCATAAAAGAAACCTATTTGACCAAAAGGTCAGGTTAGGGCCGATAAAAGAAACCTATTTGCCTAATAGGTAAGCGTATGGCCGATAAAAGAAAGCTATTTGACTAAAAGGTCAGGTGAGGGGCGATAAAAGAAGCCTATTTGATTAAGAGGTAAGGTTAGGGCCGAACAAAATTAACCGATTTGACTAAGAGGTAAGGTTAGGACCGATAAAAATAAACCGATTTGACTAAGATGTAAAGTTAGGGCCGATAAAAGAAACCTATTTGAATAAGAGGTAAGGTTAGGACCGATAAAAGAAATCTATTTCACTAAAAGATAAGGTTAGGGCTGATAAAAGAAATCTATTTGACCAAGAGGTAAGGTTAGTGCCAATAAAAGAAAATTATTTGAGTAAGTAGTAAGGTTAGGGCCGATAAAAGAAGCCTATTTGATTAAGAGGTAAGGTTAGGGCCAATAAAATAAACCTATTTGGCTAAGAGGTAAGGTTAGGACCGATAAAAATAAACCGATTTGACTAAGAGGTAAGGTGAAGGCCGATAAAAGAAACATATTTGATTAATAGGTAAGGTTATGGCCAATAAAAGAGTATGTTTTCTCTATGTATTAAGAAAAGAAACAAATTTGACTCAGAGTTAAGGTTTGGGCTGATAAAAGAAAACTATTTGACCAAATGGTATTGTTAGGGCGGATAAAAAATTACTATTTGACTAAGAGGTAAGATTAGGGCCGATAAAATAAACCTATTTGACTAAGAGGTAAGGATAGGACGGTTCAACAAACATATTTGACAAGGAGGTAAGATTAGGGCCGATAAAATAAACCTATTTGACTAAGAGGTGATGTTAGGGCCGGTAGAATAAACCTATTTGATTAAGAGATCAGGTTAGGGCCGATAAAAAAACCTATTTGACTAAGAGGTAATGTTAGGGGCGATAAAAGAAACTTATTTAATTAAGAGGTAAGGTTAGGGCGATAAAAGAAGCCTATTTGACTAAGAGTAAAGGTTAGGGCCGATAAAAGAAACCTATTTGACTAAGAGGTGAGGTTAGGGCCGATAAATGAAACTTATTTGACTAAGGGGTAATGTTAGGGCCGATAAAATAAAACTATTTGACAAACAGGTAAAGTTAGTGCCGATAAAATAAACCTATTTGACTAAGAGGTAAGGTTAGGGCCGGTAAAAGAAAATATTTGACTAAGAGGTGAGGTTAAGGCCGATAAAAGAAACCTATTTGACTAAGAGGTAAGGTTAGGGCTGATACAAGAAGCATATTTGACTAAGAGGTAAAGTTAGGGCCGATATTAGAAACCTATTTGACTAACAGGTGAGGATAGGGCCGATAAAAGAAACCTATTTAACTAAGAGGTGAGGTTAGGGCCAATAAAAGAGTATCTTTTCTCTAAGTATTAAGGAAAGAAACATACTTGACTAAGCGTTAAGGTTAGGGCTGATAAAGAAACCTATTTGACAAAGAGGTGAGGTTAGGGCCAATAATAGAAACCTATTTGACTAAGAGGTAATGTTAGGGCCGATAAAATAAACCTATTTGACAAAGAGGTGAGGTTAGGGCCAATAATAGAAACCTATTTGACTAAGGGGTAATGTTAGGGCCGATAAAATAAACCTATTTGACTAAGAGGTAAGGTTAGGGCCGATAAAAGAAAGTTATTTGACTAAGAAGTTAGGTTAAGGCCGATAAAAGAAACATATTTGACTAAGAGGTCAGGTTAGGGCCAATAAAAGAGTATCTTTTCTCTAAGTATTCAGGAAAGAAACATATTTGACTAAGAGTTAAGGTTAGGGCTGATAAAAGAAACCTATTTGACTAAGAGGTAAGGTTAGGGCGGATAGAACAAAACTATTTGACTAAGATCTAAGGTTAGGTCGGATAAAAGAAACCTACTTGGCTAAGAGGTAAGGTTAGTACCCATTAAAAATACCTATTTGAATAAGAGGTAAGGTTAGGGCCGATACAAAAAACCTATTTCGCTAAGAGGTAAGGTTAGAGCCGATAAAAGAAACCAATTTGATTAAGAGGTAAGGTTAGGCGATAACAGAAACCTATTTGACTAATAAGTAAACGTAGGGCCAATAAAAAAAACTATTTGACTAAAAGGTAAGGTTAGGGCAGATAAAAGAAGCCTATTTGATTAAGAGGAAAGGTTAAGGCCGATAAAAGAAACCTATTTGACTAAGAGGTAAGGTTAGGGCTTTTAAAAGAAACATATTTAACTACGAAGTAAGGTTACGGCAGATAAAAGAAACCAATTTGACTAATAAGTAAACGTAGGGCCGATAAAAAAAAACTATTTGACTAAAAGGTAAGGTTACGGCAGATAAAAGAAACCAATTTGACTAAGATGTAAGATTAGAGCCAATAAAAGAAACCTATTTGACCAATAGGTAAGGTTAGATCTTATAAAAGAAAGCTATTTGAATAAGAAGTAACGTTAGGACCGATAAAAGAAACCTATTTGACAAAGAGGTAAGGTTAGGGCCGATAAAAGAAACATATTTGACTAAGAGGTAAGGTGAGTGCCGATAAAAGAAAGCTATTTGACTAAGAGGTAAGGTTAGGGCTGATACAAGAAGCATATTTGACTAAGAGGTAAAGTTAGGGCCGATATTAGAAACATATTTGACTAACAGGTGAGGATAGGCCCAATAAAAGAAACCTATTTAACTAAGAGGTGAGGTAAGGGCCAATAAAATAGTATCTTTTCTCTAAGTATTAAGGAAAGAAACATACTTGACTAAGAGTTAAGGTTAGGGCTGACAAAAGAAACCTAATTGACTAAGAGGTGAGGTTAGGGCCGATAAAAGAAACCTATTTGACTAAGAGGTGAGGTTAGGGCTGACAAAAGAAACCTATTTGACTAAGAGGTAAGGTTAGGGCGGATAGAACAAAACTATTTGACTAAGATCTAAGGTTAGGTCGGATAAAAGAAACCTACTTGACTAAGAGGTAAGGTTAGTACCCATTAAATATACCTATTTGAATAAGAGGTAAGGTTAGGGCCGATACAAGAAACCTATTTCG
Organism: Bathymodiolus septemdierum; assembly: GCA_963383655.1. Taxonomy (NCBI): domain Eukaryota; kingdom Metazoa; phylum Mollusca; class Bivalvia; order Mytilida; family Modiolidae; genus Bathymodiolus; species Bathymodiolus septemdierum. Next base: position 16,858,980 of record OY726530.1, on the reverse strand, counting down.
CTAAGAGGTAAGGTTAGAGCCGATAAAAGAAACCAATTTGATTAAGAGGTAAGGTTAGGCAATAACAGAAACCTATTTGACTAATAAGTAAACGTAGGGCCGATAAAAAAAACCTATTTGACTAAAAGGTAAGGTTACGGCAGATAAAAGAAACCAATTTGACTAAGATGTAAGATTAGAGCCAATAAAAGAAACCTATTTGACCAATAGGTAAGGTTAGGTCTTATAAAAGAAAGCTATTTGAATAAGAAGTAACGTTAGGACCGATAAAAGAAACATATTTGACTAAGAGGTAAGGTGAGTGCCGATAAAAGAAAGCTATTTGACTAAGAGGTGAGGTTAAGGCCGATAAAAGAAACATATTTGACTAAGAGGTAAGGTTAGGGCCGATATAAGAATCCTATTTGACTAAGAGGTGAGGTTAGGGCCGATAAAAGAAACCTATTTGACTAAGAGGTGAGGTTAGCGCCGATAAAAGAAACCTATTTAACTAAGAGGTAAGGTGAGGGACCATGAAAGAGTGTGTTTTCTCTAAGTATTAAGGAAAGAAACCTATTTGACCAAGAGTTAAGGTTAGGGCTGATAAAAGAAACCTATTTGACTAAGAGGTGAGGTTAGGGCCGATAAAAGAAACCTATTTGACGAAGAGTTAAGGTTAGGGCTGACAAAAGAAACCTATTTGACTAAGAGGTATGGTTAGTACCCATTAAATAGACCTATTTGAATAAGAGGTAAGGTTAGGGCCTTTAAAATAAACCTATTTGACTAAGAGGTACGGTTTGGGCAGATAAAAGAAACCTATGTGACTAAGAGGTAAGGTTAGGGCCGATAAAACAAACCTATTTGACTATAAGGAAAGGTTAGGTCCGATTAATGAAACCTATGTGACTAAGAGGTAAGGTTAGGGCCGATAAAAGAAACCTATTTGACTAAGAGGTAAGGTTAGGGCCAATAAAATAAACCTATTTGACCAAGAGGTAAGGCTAGGACTGATAAAAATAAACCTATTTGACTAATAGATAAGGTTAGGGCCAATAAAAGAAACCTATTGACTAAGAGGTAAGGTTAAGTCCTATAAAAGAAACCTCTTTGACAAAGAGGTAATGTTAGTGCCGAAAAAAGAAACCTATGTGAGTAAGAGGTATGGTTAGGGCCGATAAAAGAAATCTTTTGACTAAAAGGAAGGTTAGGTCCGATAAAAGAAACATCTGTGACTAAGAGGTAAGGTTAAGGCCGATAAAAGAAATCTATTTGACTAAGAGGTAAGGTTAGGGCCTATAAAAGAAACATATTTGACTACGAGGTAAGATTATTGCTGATAAAAGAATCCTATTTGACTAATAGGAAAGGTTAGGTCCTACAAAAGAAACCTATTTGAATAAGAGGTAAGATTAGGACGATAAAAGAAACTTATGTGAGAAAGAGGTAAGGTTAGGGCCGATAGAAGAAACCTATTTGACAAAGAAGTAAGATTAGTGCCGATAAAATAAACCTATTTGACCAAGAAGTAGGGTTAATGCCAATTAAAAAAAACTATTTGACTAAGAGGTAAGGGTAGTGCCGATAAAAGAGACCTATTTGAGTAAGAGGTAAGGTTAGGGCCAATAAAAGAAACCTATTTGACTAAGAGGTGAGATTAGGGCCGACACAATAAACATATTTGACTAAGAGATAAGGTTAGTGTCTATATAAGAAACCTATTTGACTAAGTGGTGAGGTTAGGGCCGATAAATAAAACTTATTTGACTAAGAGGTAATGTTAGGGCGGATAAAATAAAACTATTTGACTAACAGGTAAAGTTAGGGCCGGTAAAATAAACCTATTTGACTAAGAGTTAAGGTTAGGGCCGGTAAAAGAAAACTATTTGACTAAGTGGTAAGATAAGGGCCGATAAAAGAAGTATTTTTGACTAAGAGGTAAGGTTAGCGCCAATAAAAGAAGCCTATTTGACTAAGAGTAAAGGTTAGGGCCGATAAAAGAAACCTATTTGACCAAGAGGTAAGGTTAGGGCCCGTAAAGGAAAGCTATTTGACTCAGAGGTTAGGTTAGGGCAGATAAAAGAAACATTGTTGACTAAGAGGTAAGGTGAGTACCCAATAAATAAACCTATTTGAATAAGGGGTAAGGTTAGGACCGATTCAAGAAACATATTTGACTAAGAGGTAAGGTTAGGGCCGATAAAATAAACCTATTTGACTAAGAGGTAAGGATAGGTACTATAAAAGAAACCTATTTGACTAAGAGGTACGTTAGGGCCGATAAAAGAAACCTATGTGACTAAGAGGTAAGGTTATGGCCGATAAGAGAAACCTATTTGACTATAAGGAAAGGTTAGGTCCGATAAAAGAAACCTATGTGACTAAGAGGTAAGGTTAGGGCCGATAAAGGAAACCTATTTGACTAAGAGGTAAGGTTAGGGCCAATAACATAAACCTATTTGACTAAGAGGTAAGGTTAGGACCAATGAAAATAAACCTATTTGACTAAAAGATAAGGTTCGGGCCGATAAAAGAAACCTATTTGACTAAGAGGTAAGGTTAGGTCCTATAAAAGAAACCTCTTTGACTAAGAGGAAAGGTTAGGGCCGATAAAGGAAACCTATGTGAGTAAGAGGTAGGTTTAGGGCCGATAAAAGAAACCTATTTCACTAAAAGGAAGGTTAGGTTCGATAAAAGAAACCTATTTGAGTAAGAGGTAAGGTGAGGGCCGATAAAAGAAGCCTATTTGATTATGAAGTAAGGTTAGGGCCAATAAAATAAAACTATTTGACTGAGAGGTAAGGTTAGGACCGATAAAAATATACCGATTTGACTAAGAGGTAAGGTTATGGCCAATAAAAGACTATCTTTTCTCTATGTATTAAGAAAAGAAACATATTTGATTCAGAGTTAAGGTTAGGGCTGATAAAAGAAACCTATTTGACTAAATGGTAAGGTTAGGGCGGATAAAAAAAATATTTGACTAAGAGGTAAGGTTAGGGCCGATAAAATAAACCTATTTGACTAAGAGATGATGTTAGGGATGATAAAAGAAACCTATTTGACTAAGAGGTAAGGTTAGGTCCTATAAAAGAAACCTCTTTGACTAAGAGGTAAGGTTAGGGCCGATAAAGGAAACCTATGTGAGTAAGAGGTAGGGTTAGGGCCGATAAAAGAAACCTATTTCACTAAAGGGAAGGTTAGGTCCGATAAAAGAAACCTATGTGACTAAGAGGTAATGCTAGGGCCGATAAAAGAAATCTTTTTGACTAAGAGGTAAGGTTAGGGCCTATAAAAGAAACCTATTTGATTAAGAGGTAAGATTAGTGCCGATGAAAGAATTATATTTGACTAAGAGGTAAGGTTAGGTCCTACAAGAGAAACATATTTGAATAAGGGGTAGGATTAGGACCGATAAAAGAAACCTATTTGAATAAGAGGTAAGGTTAGGACCGATAAAAAAAATCTATTTGACTAAAAGATAAGGTTAGGGCTGATAAAAGAAATCTATTTGACCAAGAGGTAAGGGTAGTGCCAATAAAAGAAACCTATTTGAGTAAGTAGTAAGGTTAGGGCCGATAAAAGAAGCCTATTTGATTAAGAGGTAAGGTTAGGGCCAATAAAATAAACCTATTTGGCTAAGAGGTAAGGTTAGGACCGATAAAAATAAACCGATTTGACTAAGAGGTAAGGTGAAGGCCGATAAAAGAAACATATTTGATTAATAGGTAAGGTTATGGCCAATAAAAGAGTATGTTTTCTCTATGTATTAAGAAAAGAAACAAATTTGACTCAGAGTTAAGGTTTGGGCTGATAAAAGAAAACTATTTGACCAAATGGTATTGTTAGGGCGGATAAAAAATTACTATTTGACTAAGAGGTAAGATTAGGGCCGATAAAATAAACCTATTTGACTAAGAGGTAAGGATAGGACGGTTAAACAAACATATTTGACAAGGAGGTAAGATTAGGGCCGATAAAATAAACCTATTTGACTAAGAGGTGATGTTAGGGCCGGTAAAATAAACCTATTTGATTAAGAGATCAGGTTAGGGTCGATAAAAAAAACCTACTTGACTAAGAGGTAATGTTAGGGGCGATAAAAGAAACTTATTTAATTAAGAGGTAAGGTTAGGGCCGATAAAAGAAGCCTATTTGACCAAGCGGTAAGGTTAGTGCCGATAAAAGAAACATATTTGACTAAGAGGTGAGGTTAGGGCCGATAAAAGAAACTTATTTGACTAAGAGGTAAGGTTAGGGCCGATAAAATAAACCTATTTGACGAAGAGGTAAGGATCGGTCCTATAAAAGAAACCTATTTGACTAAGAGGTACGTTAGGGCCGATAAAAGAAAGCTATTTGGCTAAGAGGTAAGGTTAGGACCGATAAAAATAAACCGATTTGACTAAGAGGTAAGGTGAAGGCCGATAAAAGAAACATATTTGATTAATAGGTAAGGTTATGGCCAGTAAAAGAGTATGTTTTCTCTATGTATTAAGAAAAGAAACAAATTTGACTCAGAGTTAAGGTTTGGGCTGATAAAAGAAAACTATTTGACCAAATGGTATTGTTAGGGCGGATAAAAAATTACTATTTGACTAAGAGGTAAGATTAGGGCCGATAAAATAAACCTATTTGACTGAGAGGTAAGGATAGGACGGTTAAGCAAGCATATTTGACAAGGAGGTAAGATTAGGGCCGATAAAATAAACCTATTTGACTGAGAGGTGATGTTAGGGCCGGTAAAATACACCTATTTGATTAAGAGATCAGGTTAGGGTCGATAAAAAAACCTATTTGACTAAGAGGTAATGTTAGGGGCGTTAAAAGAAACTTATTTAATTAAGAGGTAAGGTTAGGGCCGATAAAAGAAGCCTATTTGACCAAGCGGTAAGGTTAGTGCCGATAAAAGAAACCTATTTGACTAAGAGGTGAGGTTAGGGCCGATAAAAGAAACTTATTTGACTAAGAGGTAAGGTTAGGGCCGATTAAAGAAACCTATTTGACCATGCGGTAAGGTTAGTGCCGATAAAAGAAACCTATTTGACTAAGAGGTGAGGTTAGGGCCGATAAAAGAAACTTATTTGACTAAGAGGTAAGGTTAGGGCCGATAAAATAAACCTATTTGACGAAGAGGTAAGGATCGGTCCTATAAAAGAAACCTATTTGACTAAGAGGTACGTTAGGGCCGATAAAAGAAACCTATGTGACTAAGAAGTAAGGTTATGGCCAATAAAAGAAACTTATTTGACTAAGAGGTAAGGTTATGGTCGATAAAAGAAAGCTATTTGACTAAGAGGTAAGGTTAGGGCCGATAAAAGAAACCTATTTGACCAAGCGGTAAGGTTAGTGCCGATAAAAGAAACTTATTTGACTATGAGGTGAGGTTAGGGCCAATAAAAGTAACTTATTTGACTAAGAGGTGAGGTTAGGGCCGATAAAAGAAACCTATTTGAGTAAGAGGTAATGTTAGGGCCGATAAAATAAACATATTTGACGAAGAGGTAAGGTTAGGGCCGAAACCAGAAACCTTTTTGACAAAGAGGTAAAGTTAGGGCCGATAAAATAAACCTATTTGACGAAGGGATAAGGTTAATGACGAAAACAGAAACCTATTTGACTAATAGGTAAGGTTAGGGCCGATAAAAGAAACCTATTTGAATAAGAGGTAAGGTTATGGCCGGTAAAATAAACCTATTTGACGAAGAGGTAAGGTTAGGGCCGTAAAATAAACCTATTTGACTAAGAGGTAAGGTTAGAGCTGATAAAATAAACCTATTTGACTAAGAGGTAAGGATAGGGACGATACAGGAAACCTATTTGACTAAGAGGTAAGGATAGGGACGATAAAAGAAACATATTTGACTAAGAGGTGAGGTTAGGGCCGATAAAAGAAGCCTATTTGACTAAGAGTAAAGGTTAGGGCCGATAAAAGAAACCTATTTGACCAAGAGGTAAGGTTAGTGCCGATAAAAGAAACCTATTTGACAAAGAGGTGAGGTTAGGGACGATACAGGAAACCTATTTGACTAAGAGGTAAGGTTAGGGCCGATAAAAGAAACCTATTTGACAAATAGGTAAGCGTAGGGACGATAAAAGAAACCTATTTGACTAAAAGGTCAGGTTAGGGCCGATAAAAGAAACCTATTTGCCTAATAGGTAAGCGTAGGGCCGATAAAAGAAACCTATTTGACAAAAGAGTAAGCTGAGGGTCGATAAAAGAAGCTTATTTGATTAAGAGGTAAGGTTAGGGCCAACCTAAATAAACCGATTTGACTAAGAGGTAAGGTTAGGACCAATGAAAATAAACCGATTTGACAAAGAGGTAAGGTTAGGGCTGCTAAAAGAAACCTATTTGACCAAGAGGTAAGGTTAGTGCCAATAAAAGAAACCTATTTGACTAAGAGGTAAGACTAGGGCCGATAAAAGAGACCTATTTGAGTAAAAGGTAAGGTGAAGGCCGATAAAAGAAGCCTATTTGATTAAGAGATAAGGTTAGGGCCAATAAAATAAACCTATTTGATTAAGAGGTAAGGTTATTACCCATTAAATAAACCTATTTGAATAAGAGGTAAGGTGAGTGCCGATAAAAGAAAGCTATTTGACTAAGAGGTAAGGTTAGGGCTGATACAAGAAGCATATTTGACTAAGAGGTAAAGTTAGGGCCGATATTAGAAACATATTTGACTAACAGGTGAGGATAGGGCCAATAAAAGAAACCTATTTAACTAAGAGGTGAGGTAAGGGCCAATAAAATAGTATCTTTTCTCTAAGTATTAAGGAAAGAAACATACTTGACTAAGTGTTAAGGTTAAGGCTGATAAAGAAACCTATTTGACTAAGAGGTGAGGTTAGGGCCGATAAAAGAAACCTATTTGACTAAGAGGTAATGTTGGGGCCGATAAAATAAACCTTTTTGACTAAGAGGTAAGGTTAGGGCCGATAAAGCAAAGTTATTTAACTAAGAAGTTAGGTTAGGGCCGATAAAAGAGTATCTTTTCTCTAAGTATTCAGGAAAGAAACATATTTGACTAAGAGTTAAGGTTAGGGCTGACAAAAGAAACCTATTTGACTAAGAGGTGAGGTTAGGGCCGATAAAAGAAACCTATTTGACTAAGAGGTGAGGTTAGGGCTGACCAAAGAAACCTATTTGACTAAGAGGTAAGGTTAGGGCGGATAGAACAAAACTATTTGACTCAGATCTAAGGTTAGGTCGGATAAAAGAAACCTACTTGGCTAAGAGGTAAGGTTAGTACCCATTAAATATACCTATTTGAATAAGAGGTAAGGTTAGGGCCGATACAAAAAACCTATTTCGCTAAGAGGTAAGGTTAGAGCCGATAAAAGAAACCAATTTGATTAAGAGGTAAGGTTAGGCAATAACAGAAACCTATTTGACTAATAAGTAAACGTAGGGCCGATAAAAAAAACCTATTTGACTAAAAGGTAAGGTTACGGCAGATAAAAGAAACCAATTTGACTAAGATGTAAGATTAGAGCCAATAAAAGAAACCTATTTGACCAATAGGTAAGGTTAGGTCTTATAAAAGAAAGCTATTTGAATAAGAAGTAACGTTAGGACCGATAAAAGAAACCTATTTGACAAAGAGGTAAGGTTAGGGCCGATAAAAGAAACATATTTGACTAAGAGGTAAGGTGAGTGCCGATAAAAGAAAGCTATTTGACTAAGAGGTGAGGTTAAGGCCGATAAAAGAAACATATTTGACTAAGAGGTAAGGTTAGGGCCGATATAAGAATCCTATTTGACTAAGAGGTGAGGTTAGGGCCGATAAAAGAAACCTATTTGACTAAGAGGTGAGGTTAGGGCCGATAAAAGAAACCTATTTGACTAAGAGGTAAGGTGAGGGCCTATGAAAGAGTGTCTTTTCTCTAAGTATTAAGGAAAGAAACCTATTTGACTAAGAGTTAAGGTTAGGGCTGATAAAAGAAACCTATTTGACTAAGAGGTGAGGTTAGGGCCGATAAAAGAAACCTATTTGACGAAGAGTTAAGGTTAGGGCTGACAAAAGAAACCTATTTGACTAAGAGGTGTGGTTAGTACCCATTAAATAGACCTATTTGAATAAGAGGTAAGGTTAGGGCCTTTAAAATAAACCTATTTGACTAAGAGGTACGGTTTGGGCAGATAAAAGAAACCTATGTGACTAAGAGGTAAGGTTAGGGCCGATAAAACAAACCTATTTGACTATAAGGAAAGGTTAGGTCCGATTAATGAAACCTATGTGACTAAGAGGTAAGGTTAGGGCCGATAAAAGAAACCTATTTGACTAAGAGGTAAGGTTAGGGCCAATAAAATAAACCTATTTGACCAAGAGGTAAGGCTAGGACTGATAAAAATAAACCTATTTGACTAATAGATAAGGTTAGGGCCGATAAAAGAAACCTATTTGACTAAGAGGTAAGGTTAGATCCAATAAAAGAAACCTCTTTGACAAAGAGGTAATATTAGTGCCGAAAAAAGAAACCTATGTGAGTAAGAGGTATGGTTAGGGCCGATAAAAGAAATCTTTTTGACTAAAAGGAAGGTTAGGTCCGATAAAAGAAACATCTGTGACTAAGAGGTAAGGTTAGGGCCGATAAAAAAAACCTATGTGACTAAGAGGTAAGGTTAGGGCCGATAAAACAAACCTATTTGACTATAAGGAAAGGTTAGGTCCGATTAATGAAACCTATGTGACTAAGAGGTAAGGTTAGGGCCGATAAAAGAAACCTTTTTGACTAAGAGGTAAGGTTAGGGCCAATAAAATAAACCTATTTGACCAATAGGTAAGGCTAGGACTGATAAAAATAAACCTATTTGACTAATAGATAAGGTTAGGGCCGATAAAAGAAACCTATTTGACTAAGAGGTAAGGTTATGTCCAATAAAAGAAACCTCTTTGACAAAGAGGTAATGTTAGTGCCGAAAAAAGAAACCTATGTGAGTAAGAGGTATGGTTAGGGCCGATAAAAGAAATCTTTTTGAATAAAAGGAAGGTTAGGTCCGATAAAAGAAACATCTGTGACTAAGAGGTAAGGTTAGGGCCGATAAAAGAAATCTATTTGACTAAGAGGTAAGGTTAGGGCCTATAAAAGAAACATATTTGACTACGAGGTAAGATTATTGCTGATAAAAGAATCCTATTTGACTAATAGGAAAGGTTAGGTCCTACAAAAGAAACCTATTTGAATAAGAGGTAAGATTAGGACGATAAAAGAAACTTATGTGAGAAAGAGGTAAGGTTAGGGCCGATAGAAGAAACCTATTTGACAAAGAGGTAAGATTAGTGTCGATAAAATCAACCTATTTGACCAAGAAGTAGGGTTAGTGCCAATAAAAGAAACCTATTTGACTAAGAGGTAAGGGTAGTGCCGATAAAAGAGACCTATTTGAGTAAGAGGTAAGGTTAGGGCCAATAAAAGAAACATATTTGACTAAGAGGTGAGATGAGGGCCGACACAATAAACATATTTGACTAAGAGATAAGGTTAGTGTCTATATAAGAAACCTATTTGACTAAGTGGTGAGGTTAGGGCCGATAAATGAAACTTATTTGACTAAGAGGTAATGTTAGGGCCGATAAAATAAAACTATTTGACTAACAGGTAAAGTTAGGGCCGGTAAAATAAACCTATTTGACTAAGAGTTAAGGTTAGGGCCGGTAAAAGAAAACTATTTGACTAAGTGGTAAGATTAGGGCCGATAAAAGAAATATTTTTGACTAAGAGGTAAGGTTAGCGCCAATAAAAGAAGCCTATTTGACTAAGAGTAAAGGTTAGGGCCGATAAAAGAAACCTATTTGACCAAGAGGTAAGGTTAGGGCCAATAAAGGAAAGCTATTTGACTCAGAGGTTAGGTTATGGCAGATAAAAGAAACATTGTTGACTAAGAGGTAAGGTGAGTACCCAATAAATAAACCTATTTGAATAAGAGGTAAGGTTAGGACAGATAAAAGAAATCTGTTTGACTAAGAGATGATGTTAGGGCCGATAAAAGAAACCTATTTGACTTAGGGGTAAGGTTAGGACCGATTCAAGAAACATATTTGACTAAGAGGTAAGGTTAGGGCCGATAAAATAAACCTATTTGACTAAGAGGTAAGGATAGGTACTATAAAAGAAACCTATTTGACTAAGAGGTACATTAGGGCCGATAAAAGAAACCTATGTGACTAAGAGGTAAGGTTATGGCCGATAAGAGAAACCTATTTGACTATAAGGAAAGGTTAGGTCCGATAAAAGAAACCTATGTGACTAAGAGGTAAGGTTAGGGCCGATAAAGGAAACCTATTTGACTAAGAGGTAAGGTTAGGGCCAATAACATAAACCTATTTGACTAGGAGGTAAGGTTAGGACCAATAAAAATAAACCTATTTGACTAAAAGATAAGGTTAGGGCCGATAAAAGAAACCTATTTGACTAAGAGGTAAGGTTAGGTCCTATAAAAGAAACCTCTTTGACTAAGAGGAAAGGTTAGGGCCGATAAAGGAAACCTATGTGAGTAAGAGGTAGGTTTAGGGCCGATAAAAGAAACCTATTTCACTAAAAGGAAGGTTAGGTTCGATAAAAGAAACCTATTTGAGTAAGAGGTAAGGTGAGGGCCGATAAAAGAAGCCTATTTGATTATGAAGTAAGGTTAGGGCCAATAAAATAAAACTATTTGACTGAGAGGTAAGGTTAGGACCGATAAAAATATACCGATTTGACTAAGAGGTAAGGTTATGGCCAATAAAAGACTATCTTTTCTCTATGTATTAAGAAAAGAAACATATTTGATTCAGAGTTAAGGTTAGGGCTGATAAAAGAAACCTATTTGACTAAGTGGTAAGGTTAGGGCGGATAAAATAAACCTATTTGACTAAGAGATGATGTTAGTGCTGATAAAAGAAACCTATTTTACTAAGAGGTAAGGTTAGGGCCGATAAAGGAAACCTATGTGAGTAAGAGGTAGGGTTAGGGCCGATAAAAGAAACCTATTTCACTAAAGGGAAGGTTAGGTCCGATAAAAGAAACCTATGTGACTAAGAGGTAATGCTAGGGCCGATAAAAGAAATCTTTTAGACTAAGAGGTAAGGTTAGGGCCTATAAAAGAAACCTATTTGTCTAAGAGGTAAGATTAGTGCCGATGAAAGAATTATATTTGACTAAGAGGTAAGGTTAGGTCCTACAAGAGAAACATATTTGAATAAGAGGTAGGATTAGGACCGATAAAAGAAACCTATGTGACTAAGAGGTGAGGTTAGTTTCGACAAAAGAAACTTATTTGACTAAGAGGTAAGATTAGTGCTGAAAAAAGAAACCTATTTGATTAAGACATAAGATTAGGTCTTATAAAAGACACCTATTTGACTAAGACGTAAGGTTAGGGCTGATAAAAGAAACCAATTTGACCAAGAGGTAAGGTTAGTGCCAATAAAAGAAACCTATTTGATTATGAGGTAAGGGTAAGGCCGAGAAAAGAGACCTATTTGAGTAAGAGGTAAGGTTAGGGCCGATAAATGAAAGTTATTTGACTAAGAGGTAATGTTAGGAGCGATAAAATTAAACTATTTGACTAACAGGTAAAGTTAGGGCCGGTAAAAGAAACCTATTTGACTAAGTGGTAAGATTAGGGCTGATAAAAGAAATATATTTGACTAAAAGGTAATGTAAGGGCCGATAACAGAAACCTATTTAACTAAGAGGTAAGGTTAGGGCCGATAAAAGAAACCTATTTGACTAAGAGTAAAGGTTAGGGCCGATAAAAGAAACCTATTTGACCAAGAGGTAAGGTTAGGGCCGATAAAGGAAAGCTATTTGACTAAGAGGTAAGGTTACGGCCGAAAAAAGAAACATTGTTGACCAAAAGGTAAGGTTAGTACCCATTAAAAAAACCTATTTGGATAAGAGGTAAGGTTAGGGCCGATAAAAGAAACCTATTTGACTAAGAGGTTAGGTTAGGGCCGATAAAAGAAACTATTTGACTACGAGGTAAGGTTAGGACCGATTCAAGAAACCTATTTCACTAGGAGGTAAGGTTAGAGCCGATAAAAAAAAACAATTTGACTAAGAGATAAGGTTAGGGCCGATAAAAGGAACCTATTTGACAAATAGGTAAGCGTAGAGCCCATAAAAGAAACCTATTTGACCAAAAGGTCAGGTTAGGGCCGATAAAAGAAACCTATTTGCCTAATAGGTAAGCGTATGGCCGATAAAAGAAACCTATTTGACTAAAAGGTCAGGTGAGGGGCGATAAAAGAAGCCTATTTGATTAAGAGGTAAGGTTAGGGCCGAAAAAAATAAACCGATTTGACTAAGAGGTAAGGTTAGGACCGATAAAAATAAACCGATTTAACTAAGATGTAAAGTTAGGGCCGATAAAAGAAACCTATTTGAATAAGAGGTAAGGTTAGGACCGATAAAACAAATCTATTTGACTAAAAGATAAGGTTAGGGCTGATAAAAGAAATCTATTTGACCAAGAGGTAAGGTTAGTGCCAATAAAAGAAACCTATTTGAGTAAGTAGTAAGGTTAGGGCCGATAAAAGAAGCCTATTTGATTAAGAGGTAAGGTTAGGGCCAATAAAATAAACCTATTTGGCTAAGAGGTAAGGTTAGGACCGATAAAAATAAACCGATTTGACTAAGAGGTAAAGGTGAAGGCCGATAAAAGAAACATATTTGATTAATAGGTAAGGTTATGGCCAATAAAAGAGTATGTTTTCTCTATGTATTAAGAAAAGAAACAAATTTGACTCAGAGTTAAGGTTTGGGCTGATAAAAGAAAACTATTTGACCAAATGGTATTGTTAGGGCGGATAAAAAATTACTATTTGACTAAGAGGTAAGATTAGGGCCGATAAAATAAACCTATTTGACTAAGAGGTAAGGATAGGACGGTTAAACAAACATATTTGACAAGGAGGTAAGATTAGGGCCGATAAAATAAACCTATTTGACTAAGAGGTGATGTTAGGGCCGGTAAAATAAACCTATTTGATTAAGAGATCAGGTTAGGGTCGATAAAAAAACCTATTTGACTAAGAGGTAATGTTAGGGGCGATAAAAGAAACTTATTTAATTAAGAGGTAAGGATAGGGCCGATAAAAGAAGCCTATTTGACTAAGAGTAAAGGTTAGGGCCGATAAAAGAAACATATTTGACCAAGCGGTAAGGTTAGTGCCGATAAAAGAAATCTATTTGACTAAGAGGTGAGGTTAGGGCCGATAAAAGAAACTTATTTGACTAAGAGGTAAGGTTAGGGCCGATAAAATAAACCTATTTGACTAAGAGGTAAGGATAGGTCCTATAAAAGAAACCTATTTGACTAAGAGGTACGTTAGGGCCGATAAAAGAAACCTATGTGACTAAGAAGTAAGGTTATGGCCAATAAAAGAAACTTATTTGACAAAGAGGTAAGGTTATGGTCGATAAAAGAAAGCTATTTGACTAAGAGGTGAGGTTAGGGCCGATAAAAGAAACCTATTTGACTAAGAGGTAAGGTTAGAACGGATAAAAGAAACCTATTTGACTAAGAGGTAATGTTAGGGCCGATAAAATAAACCTATTTGACGAAGAAGTAAGGTTAGGGCCGAAACCAGAAACCTTTTTGACAAAGAGGTAAAGTTAGGGCCGATAAAATAAACCTATTTGACGAAGGGATAAGGTTAATGACGAAAACAGAAACCTATTTGACTAATAGGTAAGGTTAGGGCCGATAAAAGAAACCTATTTGACTAAGAGGTAAGGTTATGGCAGGTAAAATAAACCTATTTGACGAAGAGGTTAGGTTAGGGCGGTAAAATAAACCTATTTGACTAAGAGGTAAGGTTAGGGCTGATAAAATAAACCTATTTGACTAAGTGGTAAGGATAGGGACGATACAGGAAGCCTATTTGACTAAGAGGTAAGGATAGGGACGATAAAAGAAACATATTTGACTAAGAGGTGAGGTTAGGGCCGATAAAAGAAGCCTATTTGACTAAGAGTAAAGGTTAGGGCCGATAAAAGAAACCTATTTGACCAAGAGGTAAGGTTAGTGCCGATAAAAGAAACCTATTTGACAAAGAGGTGAGGTTAGGGCCGATAAAAGAAACCTATTTGACTAAGAGGTAAGGTTAGGGCCGATAAAATAAACCTATTTGACTAAGAGGTAAGGATAGGTCCTATAAAAGTAACCTATTTGACTAAGAGGTACGTAAGGGCCGATAAAAGAAACCTATGTGACTAAGAGGTAAGGTTATGGCCAATAAAAGAAACATATTTGACTATAAGGGAAGGTTAGGACCGATAAAAGAAACCTATGTGACTTAGAGGTAAGGTTAGGGCAGATAAAAGAAACCTATGTGACTAAGAGGTAAGGTTATGGCCGATAAAAGAAACCTATTTGACTATAAAGAAAGGTTAGGTCCGATAAAAGAAACCTATTTGACTAAGAGGTAAGGTTAGGGCCAAATAGATAAAGCTATTTGGCTAAGAGGTAAGGTTAGGACCGATAAAAATAAACCGATTTGACTAAGAGGTAAGGTGAAGGCCGATAAAAGAAACATATTTAATTAATAGGTAAGGTTATGGCCAATAAAAGATTATGTTTTCTCTATGTATTAAGAAAAGAAACAAATTTGACTCAGAGTTAAGGTTTGGGCTGATAAAAGAAAACTATTTGACCAAATGGTATTGTTAGGGCGGATAAAAAATAACTATTTGACTAAGAGGTAAGGTTAGTGCCGATAAAAGAAACCTATTTGACTAAGAGGTGAGGTTAGGGCCGATAAAAGAAACCTATTTGACTAAGAGGTAAGGTTAGGGCCGATAAAATAAACCTATTTGACTAAGAGGTAAGGATAGTCCTATAAAAGAAACCTATTTGACTAAGAGGTACGTTAGGGCCGATAAAAGAAACCTATGTGACTAACAGGTAAGGTTATGGCCAATAAAAGAAACATATTTGACTAAGAGGTAAGGTTATGGTCGATAAAAGAAAGCTATTTGACTAAGAGGTGAGGTTAGGGCCGATAAAAGAAACCTATTTGACTAAGAGGTAAGGTTAGGACGGATAAAAGAAACCTATTTGACTAAGAGGTAATGTTAGGGCCGATAAAATAAACCTATTTGACGAGGAAGTAAGGTTAGGGCCGAAACCAGAAACCTATTTGACAAAGAGGTAAGGTTAGGGCCGAAAAAATAAATCTATTTGACGAAGAGGTAAGTTTAATGACGAAAACAGAAACCTATTTGACTAATAGGTAAGGTTAGGGCCGATAAAAGAAACCTATTTGATTAAGAGCTAAGGTTATGGCCGATAAAAGAAACATATTTAATTAATAGGTAAGGTTATGGCCAATAAAAGAGTATGTTTTCTCTATGTATTAAGAAAAGAAACAAATTTGACTCAGAGTTAAGGTTTGGGCTGATAAAAGAAAACTATTTGACCAAATGGTATTGTTAGGGCGGATAAAAAATAACTATTTGACTAAGAGGTAAGATTAGGGCCGATAAAATAAACATATTTGACAAAGAGGTAAGGTTAGGACGGGTAAAAAAACATATTTGACAAGGAGGTAAGATTAGGGCCAATAAAATAAACCTATTTGACTAAGAGGTGATGTTAGGGCCGGTAAAATAAACCTATTTGATTAAGACATCAGGTTAGGGCCGATAAAAAAACCTATTTGACTAAGAGGTAATGTTAGGGGCGATAAAAGAAACTTATTTAATTAAGAGGTAAGGTTAGGGCCGATAAAAGAAGCCTATTTGACTAAGAGTAGAGGTTAAGGCTGATAAAAGAAACTTATTTGACTAAGAGGTAAGGTTATGGCCGGTAAAAGAAACATAATTGACTAAGAAGTAAGGTTATGGTCGATAAAAGAAAGCTATTTGACTAAGAGGTGAGGTTAGGGCCGATAAAAGAAACCTATTTGACTAAGAGGTAAGGTTAGGACGGATAAAAGAAACCTATTTGACTAAGAGGTAATGTTAGGGGCGATAAAATAAACCTATTTGACGAAGAGGTAAGGCTAGGGCCGAAACCAGAAACCTATTTGACAAAGAGGTAAGGTTAGGGTCGATAAAATAAACCTATTTGACGAAGAGGTAAGGTTAATGACGAAAACAGAAACCTATTTGACTAATAGGTAAGGTTAGGGCCGATAAAAGAAACCTATTTGACTAAGAGGTAAGGTTATGGCCGGTAAAATAAACCTATTTGACTAAGAGGTAAGGTTAGGGCCGTAAAATAAACCTATTTGACTAAGAGGTAAGGTTAGGGCTGATAAAATAAACCTATTTGACTAAGAGGTAAGGATAGGGCCGATACAGGAAACCTATTTGACTAAGAGGTAAGGATAGGGACGATAAAAGAAACATATTTGACTAAGAGGTAAGGTTAGGGCCGATAAAAGAAGCCTATTTGACTAAGAGTAAAGGTTAGGGCCGATAAAAGAAACCTATTTGACCAAGAGGTAAGGTTAGTGCCGATAAAAGAAACCTATTTGACTAAGAGGTGAGGTTAGGGCCGATAAAAGAAACCTATTTGACTAAGAGGTAAGGTTAGTGCCGATAAAAGAAACCTATTTGACTAAGAGGTAAGGATAGTCCTATAAAAGAAACCTATTTGACTAAGAGGTACGTTAGGGCCGATAAAAGAAACCTATGTGACTAAGAGGTAAGGTTATGGCCAATAAAAGAAACATATTTGACTAAGAGGTAAGGTTATGGTCGATAAAAGAAAGCTATTTGACTAAGAGGTGAGGCTAGGGCCGATAAAAGAAACCTATTTGACTAAGAGGTAAGGTTAGGACGGATAAAAGAAACTATTTGACAAAGAGGTAATGTTAGGGCCGATAAAATAAACCTATTTGACGAAGAAGTAAGGTTAGGGCCGAAACCAGAAACCTATTTGACAAAGAGGTAAGGTTAGGGCCGATAAAATAAACCTATGTGATTAAGAGGTAAGGTTATGGCCAATAAAAGAAACATATTTGACTATAAGGGAAGGTTAGGTCCGATAAAAGAAACCTATGTGACTTAGAGGTAAGGTTAGGGCAGATAAAAGAAACCTATGTGACTAAGAGGTAAGGTTATGGCCGATAAAAGAAACCTATTTGACTATAAAGAAAGGTTAGGTCCGATAAAAGAAACCTATTTGATTAAGAGGTAAGGTTAGGGCCAAATAAATAAACCTATTTGACTAAGAGGTAATGTTAGGACCGATAAAAATAAACCTATTTGACTAAGAGATAAGGTTAGGGCCGATAAAAGAAACCTATTTGAATAAGAGGTAAGGTTAGGTCCTATAAAAGAAACCTCTTTGACTAAGAGGTAAGGTTAGGGCCGATAAAGGAAACCTATGTGAGTAATAGGTAGGGTTATGGCCGATAAAAGAAATCTATTTGACTAAGAGGTAAGGTTAGGGCCTATAAAAGAAACCTATTTGACTAAGAGGTAAGATTAGTGCCGATAAATGAAAACTTTTTGACTAAGAGATAAGATTTGGTCCTATAAAAGAAACCAATTTGACTAAGGGGTAAGGTTAGAGCTGATAAAAGAAACCTATTTGACCAAGAGGTAAGGTTAGTGCCAATAAAACAAACCTGTTTGACCAAGAGGTAAGGTTAGTGCCAATAAAAGAAACATATTTGACTAAGAGGTAAGGGAAAGGCAGATAAAAGAGACCTATTTGAGTAAGAGGTAAGGTTAGGGCCAATAAAAGAAACCTATTTGACTAAGAGGTGAGGTTAGAGCCGATACAAGAAACATATTTGACTAAGAGATAAGGTTATTGCCGATATAAGAAACCTATTTGATTAAGAGGTGAGGTTAGGGCAGATACAAGAAACATATTTGACTAAGAGATAAGGTTAGTGCCGATATAAGAAACTTATTTGACTAAGAGGTAATGTTAGGGCCGATAAAATAAACTATTTGACTAACAGGTAAAGTTAGGGCCGATAAAAGAAACCTATTTGACTAAGTGGTAAGATTAGGGCCGATAAAAGAAATATATTTGACTAAAAAGTAATGTTAGGGCAGATATTAGAAACCTATTTAACTAAGAGGTAAGGTTAGGGCCGATAAAAGAAACCTATTTGACTAAGAGTAAAGGTTAGGGCCGATAAAGGAAAGCTATTTGACTAAGAGGTAAGGTTAGGGCCGATAAAAGAAACATTGTTGACAAAGAGGTAACGTTAGCACCCATTAAATAAACCTATTTGAATAAGAGGTCAGGTTAGGGCCGATAAAAGAAACCTATTTGACTAAGAGGTGAGATTAGGGCCGATAAAAGAAACCAATTTGACTAAGAGATAAGGTTAGGGCCGATAAAAGAAACCTATTTGACAAATAGGTAAGCGTAGGGACGATAAAAGAAACCTATTTGACTAAAAGGTCAGGTTAGGGCCGATAAAAGAAACCTATTTGCCTAATAGGTAAGCGTAGGGCCGATAAAAGAAACCTATTTGACTAAGAGTAAAGGTTAGGGCCGATAAAGGAAAGCTATTTGACTAAGAGGTAAGGTTAGGGCCGATAAAAGAAACATTGTTAACTAAGAGGTAAGGTTAGTACACATTAAATAAACCTATTTGAATAAGAGGTCAGGTGAGGGCCGATAAAAGAAACCTATTTGACTAAGAGGTGAGATTAAGGCCGATAAAAGAAACCAATTTGACTAAGAGATAAGGTTAGGGCCGATAAAAGAAACTTATTTGACAAATAGGTAAGCGTAGGGACGATAAAAGAAACCTATTTGACTAAAAGGTCAGGTTAGGGCCGATAAAAGAAACCTATTTGCCTAATAGGTAAGCGTAGGGCCGATAAAAGAAACCTATTTGACAAAAGAGTAAGGTGAGGGTCGATAAAAGAAGCTTATTTGATTAAGAGGTAAGGTTAGGGCCAACCTAAATAAACCGATTTGACTAAGAGTTAAGGTTAGGACCAATGAAAATAAACCGATTTGACTAAGAGGTAAGGTTAGGGCTGCTAAAAGAAATCTATTTGACCAAGAGGTAAGGTTAGTGCCAATAAAAGAAACCTATTTGACTAAGAGGTAAGACTAGGGCCGATAAAAGAGACCTATTTGAGTAAGAGGTAAGGTGAGGGCCGATAAAAGAAGCCTATTTGATTAAGAGATAAGGTTAGGGCCAATAAAATAAACCTATTTGATTAAGAGGTAAGGTTATTACCCATTAAATAAACCTATTTGAATAAGAGGTAAGGTTAGGGCCGATAAAAGAAACCTAATTGACTAAGAGGTAATGTTAGGGACGATAAAATAAACCTATTTGACGAAGAGGTAAAGTTATGGCCGAAAAAAGAAACCTATTTGACAAAGAGGTAAGGTTAGGGCCGATAAAAGAAACATATTTGACTAAGGGGTAAGGTTAGGACCGATAAAAGAAACCTATTTGACTAAGAGGTAAGGTTAGGGCCGATAAAAAAAAGATATTTGACTAAGAGGTAAGGTGAGGGCCGATAAAAGAAACCTATTTGACAAAGAGGTAAGGTTATGGCCGATACAAGAAACCTATTTGACACAGAGGTAAGATTAGGGCCGATAAAAGAAACCTATTTGACTATGAGGTAATGTTTGGTCCTATAAAAGAAACCTATTTGATTAAGAGGTAAGGTTAGGGCTGATCAAAGAAACCTATTTGACTAAGAGGTAAGGTTAGGGCTGATAAAAGAAACCTATTTGACTAAGAGGTAAGGTTAGGGCCAATAAAAGAAACATATTTGACTAAGAGGTAATGTTAGGGCCGATAAAAGAAACCTATTTGACTATGAGGTAATGTTTGGTCCTATAAAAGAAACCTATTTGATTAAGAGGTAAGGTTAGGACTGATCAAAGAAACCTATTTGACTAAGAGGTACGGTTAGGGCTGATAAAAGAAACCTATTTGACTAAGAGGTAAGGTTAGGGCCGATAAAAGAAACATATTTGACTAAGAGGTAATGTTAGGGCCGATAAAAGAAACCTATTTTACTAAGAGGTATGATTAGTGCAGATAAAAGATACCTATTTGACTAAGAGGTAAGGCTTGGGCCAATAAAATAATACCTTTTTTCTAAGTATTAGGAAAAAAAGCATATTTGACTATGAGTTAAGGTTAGGGCTGATAAAAGAAACCTAATTGACTATGAGGTAAGGTTAGGCCGGATCAAAGAAACATATTTGGCTAAGAGGTAAGGTTAGGGCTGATAAAAGAAACCTATTTGACAAAGAGGTAAGGTTAGAGCCGATGAAAGAAACCTATTTGACTAAGAGGTGAGGTTAGGGCCGATACAAGAAACCTATTTGACTAAGAGGTAAGGTTATGGTCGATAAAAGAAACCTATTTGACTAAGAGGTGAGGTTAGGGCTGATAAAGGAAACCTATTTGACTAAGAGGTAAGGTTAGGGCCGATAAAAGAAACCTATTTGACTAAGAGGTAAGGTTAGGACCGATAAAAGAAACCTATTTGACTAAGAGGTAAGGTTAGGGCCGATCAAAAAAACATATTTGACTAAGAGGTAAGGTGAGGGCCGATAAAAGAAACCTATTTGACTAAGAGGTAAGGTTGTGGCCGATAAAAGAATCCTATTTGACTCTGAGTTAAGCTTAGAGCCGATTAAAGAAACCTATTTGACTAAGAGGTAAAGTTAATGCCGATTAAAGGAACATATTTGACTAAGAGGTAAGGATGGGGCCAATAAAAGAAACTTATTTGACTAAGAGTTAAGGTTAGGGTCGATAAAAGAAAGCTATTTGACTGAGAGGTAAGGTTAGGGCCG
The DNA here is from genome assembly GCA_963383655.1 of Bathymodiolus septemdierum. Classification (NCBI taxonomy): domain Eukaryota; kingdom Metazoa; phylum Mollusca; class Bivalvia; order Mytilida; family Modiolidae; genus Bathymodiolus; species Bathymodiolus septemdierum. Next base: position 16,838,255 of record OY726530.1, on the reverse strand, counting down.
ATAAAAGAAACCTATTTAACTAGGAGGTAAGGTTAGGGCCGATAAAAGAAACCTATTTGACTAAGAGGTAAGGTTAGGGACGATAAAAGAAACCTATTTGACAAAGAGGTAATGTTAAGGCCGATAAGATAAACTTATTTGACTAAGATGTAAGGTTAGGGCCGATAAAAGAAACCTATTTGACTAAGAGATAAGGTTAGGGCCGGTAAAGGACACCTGTTTAACTAAGAGGTAAGGTTAGGCCGATAAAATAAACCTATTTGACTAAGAGTAAAGGTTAGGGTCGATTAAAGAAACCTATCTGACTAAGAGGTGAGGTTAGGGCCAATAAAAGAAACCTAATTGAATAAGAGGTAAGGTTAGGGCCAATAAAAAACCTATTTGACCAAGAGGTAAGGTTAGGGCCAATAAAAGAAACATATTTGACTAAGAGGTAAGGTTAGGGCCGATAAAAGAAACATATTTAACTAAGAGGTAATGCTAGGGCCGAAAAAAGAAACCTATTTGACAAAGAGGTAAGGCTTGGGCCAATAAAATAATACCTTTTTTCTAAGTATTAAGAAAAAAAAGCATATTTGACTAAGAGTTAAGGTTAGGGCTGATAAAAGAAACCTATTTGACTATGAGGTAAGGTTAGGGCGGATAAAAGAAACATATTTGGCTAAGAGGTAAGGTTAGGGCTGATAAAAGAAACCTATTTGAATAAGAAGTAAGGTTAGTACCGATAAAATAAACCTATTTGACAAAGAGGTAAGGTTAGAGCCGATGAAAGAAACCTATTTGACAAATAGGTAAGCGTAGGGACGATAAAAGAAACCTATTTGACTAAGAGATAAGGTTAGGGCCTATAAAAGAAACCTATTTGACAAATAGGTAAGCGTAGGGACGATAAAAGAAACCTATTTGACTAAAAGGTCAGGTTAGGGCCGATAAAAGAAACCTATTTGCCTAATAGGTAAGCGTAGTGCCGATAAAAGAAACCTATTTGACTAAGAGTAAAGGTTAGGGCCGATAAAGGAAAGCTATTTGACTAAGAGGTAAGGTTAGGGCCGATAAAAGAAACATTGTTGACTAAGAGGTAAGGTTAGTACCCATTAAATAAACCTATTTGAATAAGAGGTCAGGTGAGGGCCAATAAAAGAAACCTATTTGACTAAGAGGTGAGATTAGGGCCGATAAAAGAAACCAATTTGACTAAGAGATAAGGTTAGGGCCGATAAAAGAAACTTATTTGACAAATAGGTAAGCGTAGGGACGATAAAAGAAACCTATTTGACTAAAAGGTCAGGTTAGGGCCGATAAAAGAAACCTATTTGCCTAATAGGTAAGCGTAGGGCCGATAAAAGAAACCTATTTGACAAAAGAGTAAGGTGAGGGTCGATAAAAGAAGCTTATTTGATTAAGAGGTAAGGTTAGGGCCAACCTAAATAAAACGATTTGACTAAGAGGTAAGGTTAGGACCAATGAAAATAAACCGATTTGACTAAGAGGTAAGGTTAGGGCTGCTAAAAGAAATCTATTTGACCAAGAGGTAAGGTTAGTGCCAATAAAAGAAACCTATTTGACTAAGAGGTAAGACTAGGGCCGATAAAAGAGACCTATTTGAGTAAGAGGTAAGGTGAGGGCCGATAAAAGAAGCCTATTTGATTAAGAGATAAGGTTACGGCCAATAAAATAAACCTATTTGATTAAGAGGTAAGGTTATTACCCATTAAATAAACCTATTTGAATAAGAGGTAAGGTTAGGGCCGATAAAAGAAACCTAATTGACTAAGAGGTAATGTTAGGGACGATAAAATAAACCTATTTGACGAAGAGGTAAAGTTATGGCCGAAAAAAGAAACCTATTTGACAAAGAGGTAAGGTTAGGGCCGATAAAAGAAACCTATTTGACTAAGAGGTAAGGTTAGGACCGTTAAAAGAAACCTATTTGACTAAGAGGTAAGGTTAGGGCCGATCAAAAAAAGATATTTGACTAAGAGGTAAGGTGAGGGCCGATAAAAGAAACCTATTTGACAAAGAGGTAAGGTTATGGCCGATACAAGAAACCTATTTGACACAGAGGTAAGATTAGGGCCGATAAAAGAAACCTATTTGACTATGAGGTAATGTTTGGTCCTATAAAAGAAACCTATTTGATTATGAGGTAAGGTTAGGGCTGATCAAAGAAACCTATTTGACTAAGAGGTAAGGTTAGGGCTGATAAAAGAAACCTATTTGACTAAGAGGTAAGGTTAGGGCCAATAAAAGAAACATATTTGACTAAGAGGTAATGTTAGGGCCGATAAAAGAAACCTATTTGACTATGAGGTAATGTTTGGTCCTATAAAAGAAACCTATTTGATTAAGAGGTAAGGTTAGGGCTGATCAAAGAAACCTATTTGACTAAGAGGTAAGGTTAGGGCTGATAAAAGAAACCTATTTGACTAAGAGGTAAGGTTAGGGCCGATAAAAGAAACATATTTGACTAAGAGGTAATGTTAGGGCCGATAAAAGAAACCTATTTTACTAAGAGGTATGATTAGTGCAGATAAAAGATACCTATTTGACTAAGAGGTAAGGGTTGGGCCAATAAAATAATACCTTTTTTCTAAGTATTAGGAAAAAAAGCATATTTGACTATGAGTTAAGGTTAGGGCTGATAAAAGAAACCTAATTGACTATGAGGTAAGGTTAGGCCGGATCAAAGAAACATATTTGGCTAAGAGGTAAGGTTAGGGCTGATAAAAGAAACCTATTTGACAAAGAGGTAAGGTTAGAGCCGATGAAAGAAACCTATTTGACTAAGAGGTGAGGTTAGGGCCGATACAAGAAACCTATTTGACTAAGAGGTAAGGTTATGGTCGATAAAAGAAACCTATTTGACTAAGAGGTGAGGTTAGGGCTGATAAAGGAAACCTATTTGACTAAGAGGTAAGGTTAGGGCCGATAAAAGAAACCTATTTGACTAAGAGGTAAGGTTAGGACCGATAAAAGAAACCTATTTGACTAAGAGGTAAGGTTAGGGCCGATCAAGAAAACATATTTGACTAAGAGGTAAGGTTGTGGCCGATAAAAGAATCCTATTTGACTCTGAGTTAAGATTAGAACCGATTAAAGAAACCTATTTGACTAAGAGGTAAGGTTAATGCCGATTAAAGGAACATATTTGACAAAGAGGTAAGGATGGGGCCAATAAAAGAAACATATTTGACTAAGAGTTAAGGTTAGGGTCGATAAAAGAAAGCTATTTGACGAAGAGGTCAGGTTAGGGCCGATGAAAGCAACCTATTTGACTAAGAGGTAAGGTTAGTGCCGATAAAGGACACTTATTTGACTGAGAGGTAAGGTTAGGGCCGATAAAAGAAACCTATTTAACTAGGAGGTAAGGTTAGGGCCGATAAAAGAAACCTATTTGACTAAGAGGTAAGGTTAGGGACGATAAAAGAAACCTATTTGACAAAGAGGTAATGTTAAGGCCGATAAGATAAACTTATTTGACTAAGATGTAAGGTTAGGGCCGATAAAAGAAACCTATTTGACTAAGAGATAAGGTTAGGGCCGGTAAAGGACACCTGTTTAACTAAGAGGTAGGGTTAGGGCCGATAAAATAAACCTATTTGACTAAGAGTAAAGGTTAGGGTCGATAAAAGAAACCTATCTGACTAAGAGGTGAGGTTAGGGCCAATAAAAGAAACCTAATTGAATAAGAGGTAAGGTTAGGGCCAATAAAAAACCTATTTGACTAAGAGGTAAGGTTAGGGCCAATAAAAGAAACATATTTGACTAAGAGGTAATGTTAGGGCCGAAAAAAGAAACCTATTTGACAAAGAGGTAAGGCTTGGGCCAATAAAATAATAACTTTTTTCTAAGTATTAAGAAAAAAAAGCATATTTAACTAAGAGTTAAGGTTAGGGCTGATAAAAGAAACCTATTTGACTATGAGGTAAGGTTAGGGCGGACAAAAGAAACATATTTGGCTAAGAGGTAAGGTTAGGGCTGATAAAAGAAACCTATTTGAATAAGAAGTAAGGTTAGTACCGATAAAATAAACCTATTTGACAAAGAGGTAAGGTTAGAGCCGATGAAAGAAACCTATTTGACTAAGAGGTGAGGTTAGGTCCGATACAAGAAACCTATTTGACTAAGAGGTGAGGTTAGGGCAGATAAAATAAATCTATTTGACTAAGAAGTAAGTCTAGGGCTGATAAATGAAACCTATTTGACTAAGAGGTAAGGTTATGGTCGATAAAAGAAACCTATTTGACTAAGAGGTGAGGTTAGGGCTGATAAAGGAAACCTATTTGACTAAGAGATAAGGTTAGGGCGATAAAAGAAACCTATTTGACTAAGAGGTAAGGTTAGGGCCGCTCAAGAAAACATATTTGACTAAGAGGTAAGGTTAGGGCCGATAAAAGAAACCTATTTGACTAAGAGGTAATGTTATGGCCGATAAAAGAAACCTATTTGACTCTGAGTTAAGCTTAGAGCCGATTAAAGAAACCTATTTGACTAAGAGGTAAGGTTAGTGCCGATAAAAGGAACATATTTGACTAAGAGGTAAGAATAGGGCCAATAAAAGAAACATATTTGACTTAGAGTTAAGGTTAGGGTCGATAAAAGAAACCTATTTGACTAAGAGGTAAGGTTAGGGCCGATAAAAGAAATCTATTTGACTAAGAGGTAAGGTTATTGTCGATAAAAGAAACCTATTTGACTAAGAGGTTAGGTTTGAGCCGATAAAACAAACCTATTTGACTAAGAGGTGAGGTTAGGGCTGATAAAGGAAACCTATTTGACTAAGAGATAAGGTTAGGGCGATAAAAGAAACCTATTTGACTAAGAAGTAAGGTTAGGACCGATAAAAGAAACTTATTTGACTAAGAGGTAAGGTTAGGGCCGCTCAAAAAACATATTTGACTAAGAGGTAAGGTTAGGGCCGATAAAAGAAACCTATTTGACTAAGAGGTAAGGTTATGGCCGATAAAAGAAACCTATTTGACTCTGAGTTAAGCTTAGAGCCGATTAAAGAAACCTATTTGACTAAGAGGTAAGGTTAATGCCGATAAAAGGAACATATTTGACTAAGAGGTAAGGATAGGGCCAATAAAAGAAACATATTTGACTAAGTGTTAAGATTAGGGTCGATAAAAGAAACCTATTTGACGAAGAGGTCAGGTTAGGGACGATGAAAGCAACCTATTTGACTAGGAGGTAAGGTTAGAGCCGATAAAGAACACTTATTTGACTAAGAGGTAAGGTTAGGGCCGACAAAAGAAACCTATTTAACCAGGAGGTAAGATTAGGGCCGATAAAAGAAACCTATTTGACTAAGAGGTAAGGTTAGAGCCGATAAAAGAAACCTATTTGACTATGAGTTAAGGTTAGGGCCGATAAAAGAAACCTATTTGACTAAAAGGTAAGGTTAGAGCCGATAAAAGAAACCTATTTGACTAAGAGTTAAGGTTAGAGCCGATAAAAGAAACCTATTTGACTTAGAGGTAAGGTTAGGGCAGATACAAGAAACCTATTTGACTAAGAGGTAAGGATAGGGCCTATAAAAGAAACCTATTTGACTAAGAGGTAAGGTTAGGGCAGATACAAGAAACCTATTTGACTAAGAGGTAAGGATATGGCCTATGAAAGAAACCTATTTGACTAAGAGGTAAGGTTAGGGCAGATACAAGAAACCTATTTGACTAAGAGGTAAGGATAAGGCATATAAAAGAAACCTATTTGACTAAGAGGTAAGGATAGGGCCTATAAAAGAAACCTATTTGACTAAGAGGTAAGGTTAGGGTCGATAAAAGAAACCTATTTGACTAAGAGGTCAGGTTAGGGCCGATGAAAGAAACCTATTTGACTAAGAGGTAATGTTAGGGCCGAAAAAAGAAACCTATTTGACAAAGAGGTAAGGCTTGGGCCAATAAAATAATAACTTTTTTCTAAGTATTAAGAAAAAAAAGCATATTTAACTAAGAGTTAAGGTTAGGGCTGATAAAAGAAACCTATTTGACTATGAGGTAAGGTTAGGGCGGACAAAAGAAACATATTTGGCTAAGAGGTAAGGTTAGGGCTGATAAAAGAAACCTATTTGAATAAGAAGTAAGGTTAGTACCGATAAAATAAACCTATTTGACAAAGAGGTAAGGTTAGAGCCGATGAAAGAAACCTATTTGACTAAGAGGTGAGGTTAGGTCCGATACAAGAAACCTATTTGACTAAGAGGTGAGGTTAGGGCAGATAAAATAAATCTATTTGACTAAGAAGTAAGTCTAGGGCTGATAAATGAAACCTATTTGACTAAGAGGTAAGGTTATGGTCGATAAAAGAAACCTATTTGACTAAGAGGTGAGGTTAGGGCTGATAAAGGAAACCTATTTGACTAAGAGATAAGGTTAGGGCGATAAAAGAAACCTATTTGACTAAGAGGTAAGGTTAGGGCCGCTCAAGAAAACATATTTGACTAAGAGGTAAGGTTAGGGCCGATAAAAGAAACCTATTTGACTAAGAGGTAATGTTATGGCCGATAAAAGAAACCTATTTGACTCTGAGTTAAGCTTAGAGCCGATTAAAGAAACCTATTTGACTAAGAGGTAAGGTTAGTGCCGATAAAAGGAACATATTTGACTAAGAGGTAAGAATAGGGCCAATAAAAGAAACATATTTGACTTAGAGTTAAGGTTAGGGTCGATAAAAGAAACCTATTTGACTAAGAGGTAAGGTTAGGGCCGATAAAAGAAATCTATTTGACTAAGAGGTAAGGTTATTGTCGATAAAAGAAACCTATTTGACTAAGAGGTTAGGTTTGAGCCGATAAAACAAACCTATTTGACTAAGAGGTGAGGTTAGGGCTGATAAAGGAAACCTATTTGACTAAGAGATAAGGTTAGGGCGATAAAAGAAACCTATTTGACTAAGAAGTAAGGTTAGGACCGATAAAAGAAACTTATTTGACTAAGAGGTAAGGTTAGGGCCGCTCAAAAAACATATTTGACTAAGAGGTAAGGTTAGGGCCGATAAAAGAAACCTATTTGACTAAGAGGTAAGGTTATGGCCGATAAAAGAAACCTATTTGACTCTGAGTTAAGCTTAGAGCCGATTAAAGAAACCTATTTGACTAAGAGGTAAGGTTAATGCCGATAAAAGGAACATATTTGACTAAGAGGTAAGGATAGGGCCAATAAAAGAAACATATTTGACTAAGTGTTAAGATTAGGGTCGATAAAAGAAACCTATTTGACGAAGAGGTCAGGTTAGGGACGATGAAAGCAACCTATTTGACTAGGAGGTAAGGTTAGAGCCGATAAAGAACACTTATTTGACTAAGAGGTAAGGTTAGGGCCGACAAAAGAAACCTATTTAACCAGGAGGTAAGATTAGGGCCGATAAAAGAAACCTATTTGACTAAGAGGTAAGGTTAGAGCCGATAAAAGAAACCTATTTGACTATGAGTTAAGGTTAGGGCCGATAAAAGAAACCTATTTGACTAAAAGGTAAGGTTAGAGCCGATAAAAGAAACCTATTTGACTAAGAGTTAAGGTTAGAGCCGATAAAAGAAACCTATTTGACTTAGAGGTAAGGTTAGGGCAGATACAAGAAACCTATTTGACTAAGAGGTAAGGATAGGGCCTATAAAAGAAACCTATTTGACTAAGAGGTAAGGTTAGGGCAGATACAAGAAACCTATTTGACTAAGAGGTAAGGATATGGCCTATGAAAGAAACCTATTTGACTAAGAGGTAAGGTTAGGGCAGATACAAGAAACCTATTTGACTAAGAGGTAAGGATAAGGCATATAAAAGAAACCTATTTGACTAAGAGGTAAGGATAGGGCCTATAAAAGAAACCTATTTGACTAAGAGGTAAGGTTAGGGTCGATAAAAGAAACCTATTTGACTAAGAGGTCAGGTTAGGGCCGATGAAAGAAACCTATTTGACTAAGAGGTAAGGTTAGTGCCGATAAAAGACACCTATTTGACTAAGAGGTAAAGTTAGGGCCGATAAAAGACACCTATTTGACTAAGAGGTAAAGTTAGGGCCGATAAAAGACACCTATTTGACTAAGAGGTAAAGTTAGGGCCGATAAAAGACACCTATTTGACTAAGAGGTAAGGATAGGGCCTATAAAAGAAACCTATTTGACTAAGAGGTAAGGTTAGGGCAGATACAAGAAACCTATTTGACTAAGAGGTAAGGATATGGCCTATAAAAGAAACCTATTTGACTAAGAGGTAAGGTTAGGGCAGATACAAGAAACCTATTTGACTAAGAGGTAAGGATAAGGCATACAAAAGAAACCTATTTGACTAAGAGGTAAGGATAGGGCCTATAAAAGAAACCTATTTGACTAAGAGGTAAGGTTAGTGCCGATAAAAGACACCTATATGACTAAGAGGTAAGGTTAGTGCCGATAAAAGACACCTATTTGACTAAGAGGTAAAGTTAGGGCCAATAAAAGACACATATTTGACTAAGAGGTAAAGTTAGGGCCAATAAAAGACACCTATTTGACTAAGAGGTAAGGTTAGGGCCGATAAAAGCCGTTTAACGCCGCTACTTTTTAGTGACGAATGTGTACTAAGCCAGGGGAATGATCGATCATGCATATGTTAGGGTATCGATTTTCCCGATTTCTTCGATTTTCAGATTAGATTTTGGAACCGCCCTGGCGATCTGGTAGATTTGCTTTGCATTTTATTATTCGAATTGTTTTTCTAATGTACCTAGAAGAGCGATAGAAACGAAAATGCCCATTTGCATTTACAAAAATAAATATCTATTCTTGCAGGCCTTCCAGGAATGTTTTTTACTGGACATACAGATGCATTTAATCCTGCCCCCAATACCAATGTCATAGTAGGCATAAGCAGTGGAATGGCGGCAGTTAGTGGTACGGCTTTTACTCCCGGAGGTAATTATGCGAATCTGATAATCCTCGAAACGACAATTTTATTATATCATGTATTTTCCGGAAATGTTATTCCCAACTGTTATTGGTTTCTCCCTCATATTTTAGGAATCAAATTAATATAATATATAATATAGTCCGTTTGACTTCTAGAATTTGTGCCCATAAACTTGAAATTGAAAAAGGCCGCTATTTTCAAATAAATAGAACTGAAAGATTTTGTAAAATATGCAATGATTTAAATTTTGAAGATGAAAACCATTTCCTTTGGCAGTGCGAAAAATATAGGAAAGAAAGAGAAATATTATTTAAAAAAGTATCTTTATATTATAGAAAAATTCCAAACTTCCATAATGATACAATGAAATCAAAATGATTACTTAACAGTGAATTGGTGCGAATTAACAAATTATCAAATTTGTTAAAAAATAGAAAAGATAGTATATCGTAATGCAGTTATGTCATAAAATTGTTATTTATGTTGTTAATTTAGTATATATTGCATATATATATATCCTTATTGCTATTGTATTACAATGGGCCTTTACCAATTATTGTAATTGCGTTTGTGCCAATAAAATATTGTCTAATGTCTATTGTCTATAAATCCAGTTTTCAAATCAACATTTGTTTTCTAGATGTATATTAATATATGATATATACGAACTCTGAGTATTAATAAAAAAGAATTTGGTTCATTATTAAAAAGTTATCCAGAAAATGAGCTAATCATTATGGAAAAGGGGCTAAAAGAGACCCAAATAAAGAAATGTGCATATCTGGAGGATATATACCATTCTCTTTACTTTTCATCTGTTTTTTATGTGTTTTTCTTTACTTTGAATTGATTGGAACAAGGGTTTCCTCTATCACACATGGTTTTTGAGTAAAACTTGATTGATTGCAGTAAAACTCGTGTAGGAGAAAGAGTTTGTCAAATTGCTGCGGTCATTTCAAGATGCACATAGCGTAGGTCTTAATTATGCTTAGTAAGTCTTGTTGCGACTCTTTATCATGACTTGATGTTCTTTAATAAATATTGCAATGACTGTATCTTGACTTAAATTACTTTTTGTAAGTCTTGTCGTGACAATGTGTTATTACTTAATTTACTCTGTGACTCTAGCCTTGACTCTTTGACGGTCTTTGTCATTACTTGATGTTCTTTACTAAATATTACAATGAATGTATCTTGACTTTGGTAAGTCTAGTGCCGTGACTCTGTATCATTACTTAAAGGTATAATGTCGTTAATATATATTTTCAAAGCATGAGTATATAACGTCGTTTGGTGAGATTCGACCAGAAAACGTGTAGTTTCGTTGTTGTTTTTTTTGTGTGCAGCAGCATCATTAATTATACATGTCCCAATTTCCGAACTACATGCACAATGGCACTACAGCATGAGTTTAAACTCTCAACGCTTCCTTCAATTCTATCCAACGGCCATGTTGGTGACCTATGGTAGTTCTTGTTTTATTATCATTCGTCAAAACTTCTTTCCTGTTTCTTTTTCTAGCAGAATCATGCAGTTAAAATTATCGTATGACGGCGTCGACAGACATTTTTTTTCAGCAACAACAGGCTTTGCGCATGCATAGTAAAATGTCACCTTAGTGTGTTCGAGATGTGCTTTCATGAAAATAAAACTAAATGGATGTACTTTTTACTTTAAAAATCGATAATTAGCGTTAATTTATGTTTTTAATGTACTCCTTGAAAAAAACATAAAACATCACCAAAATCAATGACATTATACTCGTACATTTAACTTCTGTAAATCAAGCCGTGACTCTGTATCATTACTTAACTTACTTCTGTAAATCAAGTCGTGACTCTGCATCATTACTTAACTTACTTCTGTAAATCAAGTCGTGACTCTGTATCATTACTTAACTTACTTCGGTAAATCAAGCCTTGACTGTATCCTTACTTAACTTACTTCGGTAAACCTATCCGTGAATCTGTATCATTACTTAACTTATTTTGGTAAATTAAGCCGTGACTCTGTGTCATTACATAACTTACTTCTGTAAGTCAAGCCGTTACTCTGTATCATTACTTAGCTTACTTCTGTAAATCAAGCTGTGACTCTGTGTCATTACGTAACTTACTTCGGTAAATTAAGCCGTGACTCTGTGTCATTATTTAACTTACAATGTACTTCTGTAAATCAAGCCGTTACTCTGTATCATTACTTAGCTTACTTCTGTAATTCAAGCTGTAACTCTGTGTCATTACTTAGCTTAGTTCGGTAAATTAAGCCGTGACTCTGTGTCATTACTTAACTTACCTCTGTAAGCCTAGCCGTGACTGTGTCATTACTTAACTTACTTCTGTAAAACAAGCCGTGCCTCTGTATCAATTTACTTAACTTGCTTCGGCATATCAAGTCGTGATTCTGTATCATTACTTAACTTACTTCGGTAGATCAAGCCTTGACTGTATCCTTACTTAACTTACTTCGGTAAACCTATCCGTGACTCTGCATCATTTCATAACTTATTTTGGTTAAGCAAGCCGTGACTCTGTGTCATTACTTAACTTATTTCTGTAAATCAAGCCGTTACTCTGTATCATTACTTAGCTTACTTCTGTAAATCAAGCCGTTACTTTGTATCATTACTTAGCTTACTTCTGTAAATCCAGCTGTGACTCTGTGTCATTACTTAGCTTACTTCGGTAAAATAAGCTGTGACTCTGTGTCATTATTTAACTTACAATGCAGGGGCGGATCCAGGATTTCAGGCTAGGGAGGGCGCACGTAAAAAAAATGGCACCGAGCGGAGGGGGGCGCGAAAATATTTGGGGTATTTCGTGTGAAAAATCACGATTTTACGCTAACAAATCATTTTTTTTTCAAATTTTAGGGGGGGGAGCGGCGCCCCCCACTGGATCCGCCCCTGCAATGTACTTCGGTATATCAAGCCGTGACTCTGTATAATTGCTTAACTTACTTCTGTAAGCCTAGTCTTGACTCTGTATCATTACTTAACTTATTTCTGTAAATCAAGCCGTGCCTCTGTATCAATTTACTTAACTTGCTTCGGCATATCAAGCCATGACTCTGTGTCATTACTTAACATACTTTAAGTCTTGTCATTACTTTTCCTCGTTACTTGATGTAATCATCCATGTATTGTGTCTTTTGTTATGTTGCCATCTGTTGAAATTCAAGCTTGTTAAATCTTGACAATATTTAGAATCACAATTCACAATCTGCTAATGGTTAAAAATATGTGTACTTCGATGATAAGGGTTGGTTTGTTCTACACGATTTCGGAAAATATTATGTCGATCTCCGCTTGGGTAAAGCAATAGCCGTTCATTTTGCATTTGCGTTTCAATGAGTTAGCACTTGACAAATCTAGCTCGACGTGTTGTTCTGTTACTAAGCAGACGTCCTTGTCATCTCGTCATAAAGTAGAGCCCGGAGGGCTCAATGAGTTAGGTAGTTGGATTACCTAACAACTCATACAAGCCTATCACCAATACGCCGTGGGTTTGCGCCCGGATGTGTAAATTAAAAAAAGGGTGCAATCGACTCGCAGCCGCAAGTGATAAAGTTTGCCAGTTGCTTGCCCATGGTCGGTGGTTCTCTCCGGGTACTCCGGCTTCTTCCACCACTAAATCTGGTCGCCATGATATAGCTGAAATATTGCTGAAAGTGGCGTTAAAACAACCAAAAAACAATCAAATCAAATCGTCATAAGTAACTTGTTCTGTCTGTCATGCTTTACACTGTATGATAATAAGACATTTCTAACTTCGCGTTAATCACTTACTCGAAGTCCCTAATTATTTATTTACATGATTTTTTTTTTTTTTTTCCAGTTGGTGGAGTTATTGACTGTGGTGTAATAGCATCAGGGGCTAATCCAACGGGGATGCCTTGTGCAACACCGATTGCTGCGGGTGTAGTTTGTGAAATTAGTCTTGTAAGTATCATAAAATATTTGATTGATTTTATTATTAAAACTAAGGTTCTCCTCCCTCAGACATAGGTGACCTTGGTCTATCTTAGTGATACTGTTTAGGCCCTTTGGTTTACTTACTCCCAACACTTTTAAGTTATTTGGTTTTCCAACCTTTTCGACTTTGATCGTACTTGATGAAGGTTATTCCAGATACGCTTCGTGTGCACTAAATTTGATATCTCCTTTTTTCTTTTTTTTTCTTGAATATATTATGTATAAAGTTCAAGATTATGATTTTTAAGATTTTTTCATATTTCAGTTATATCGTGGCGGTCAGTTTTATTTAGTGGCGGAAGAAACCGGATGTACCCGATGTAAACCACCGACATGCGCGGATGTTGGGAGTCATAGCTTTAGAGTAGTGAGAAGGACTGATTGCACCGCTATATATAAATCATACTAAGATAAGATCATGGTAACAGAGAACCTTCAAATACACAACAATAAACTCATATAATATAAGTAATAATCACAACTTTTCTTTTACAAGTGTAATAACCTAGTTTTATATTGAATATACCTTTCCTTATAGGCTGGAGTCACATGCTTTTGTCCACCAGGTACAGGCTGAAGTTAACTGCGTTTGTACATCTTCAACAGAAAACAGACAATAACTGGGAAAAGATTTCATTTTTCAATAAATCACCTTGTATTTACTATTTCATGTCAGCCCTGTGTCATGACAATATAGACAATATCAATTTATACAAAAACAAAACACTTAGTTAAATACTTTCTATGCAAAACCAGAGGCCGTCGTCACATAGCTAAATAGAAGAAGAGTTTGAAGATACCAAAAGGGTAATCAGAATCTGTAAAACTCAATGGCCAAAAAAAAATAAAAAAGCAAAAAACAAAAACAAAAAACATCAAAATGTTCAAATCCTACATTTCCTGGGATGCAAAACGTTGGCTTTAACTTATCATTGTATGAAAGGATCCGAAAATATCCGAACGTCTGATTAAACTGCATGATTTCAACTCTCGCTTTGTATCCCAGGAAATGTTGGATTTGAACTTTTCGATGTTTAGATCGATAATTGGATGTGTATTAAGGTGCCCAGGGGATAAATTATGTGACAAATCAATGCAAAATGGATTAACAAAAAGATCCGTACAAGCGATAGGGTGAGAAATTGAAGAGAAATGAAAATAGACAGAGTTGAAGCGAGGAAGGGTTAGTAATGGCGTCCTCCCTTGTGATTTCTAAGTGGGTAATACATTGACAGTAAACAAAGTCAGTGAGGCAAATTTAGTGGCCGGGAGCAAGTCCCTGTGCCTAGATAACACATTGCGACCTCTTGCTAGTAGAACAACAAGTATTTACAAGAATCCCAGCTCCCTGATATCGACTTTGACTCAATTATCTTATTCCAAAATTGCTGTTGAAATAATGAAGTTGATATAATTGTCTCAGATAATTGTTATATGTATCTTGTACTTGGTCAATTTAGCTCGGATTGATATATAATGGACAACAGTCAGATACAATATTCCAAAGAGTTCAATCGATGCTGTATGCATAGCCTGCGGGAAAATCATTGCGCCGCTCACAGAACTTATCACTAACACCGTGCGCACTAAATTTGATATCTACGTTTTAATAGCAATTTTATTCCGTGGTGTGCACAGCATACATTATGCATCTAGTTTCATAAATCAGTGAAAGTTTGCCCTTACTTCAATAGCAAACATGTAGATATCAAATTAACTGCGCACGACGCGTTTCTGGAATATATATCAAAAGTTAACAATAAAAGAATAAAATGATACCACAGATGCAGCTAGACATGCTTCATATCTTGACATACACCTCGAAATTGACAGCAATGACCGGTTAAGATCAAAATTACGACAAAAGAGATGATTTCAATTTTCCCATTGTGAACTTTCCATTTATATGTAGCAAGATTCCAGAAGCACCTGCACATGGAGTATAAATCTCTCTGATTATCCGATATTCCATTCCAGAGCTCGTGGTTCCGATCAGGATTTCCTTGCAGCTTACGAGGAAGCTACTGAGACAAGAGTTCCTATTGGTCAAGTTGAAGTCACCACATCGGAAGTTTACGGTCACCATCTGAGCTGGTTAACCTTTACGGAATATCTGTGTCACAAATGACAACGAATATGTTCCACTTGTCTTAATCCCTTCACAGTCCTTTTGTAACTAGAGTAACACGATGGATGCCATTAGTGGATCAGGAACTGCTTTGTCTTCTGAGGCACCTGAGTTATCCTCTGACTTTTAGTAGGATTCGTGTTGTCCAATCTTTTGTTTTCTGCGTAGTCTTTTGTTGATCATTGCTTGCCCTTTTATCCTTTTGCGTTTGGCCATTGTGTTGTCTGTCCTTCGATTTACGGATTTTTATTTCCCCTTTGATATCTTCAAACTCTTCTTAGCAACATAATTATGAATTGAAAGACCAGCTATTAATTATTAATAACATACCACTTGGATTTATCTCTTACGTAAGTTATCATCAAAATACTGTTAACCGGTAGTAGTCATTCAATAAACTGACGATGGATGTCCATTTATATGAACAAGCATCTGTTACTATGGAATCCCGTGAAAGCTCACCAATAAATGTGTTATAGGACAGTTAATGTGAATGAATTGGCAATTTTACTTATGTTTACATGCTTTTTACCCCCTGAACATATGAATTCAATCCAAATACATCTAATCCTGATCAAGATTCGAAATTTTACGACCAAAGAGATGATTTCAAATTCCAAATTGTGAACTTCCCATTTATATGCAACAACATTCCAGCAGCACCTATCAGGATATCTTTGATAGAGGGTTGCTGCTAACAAGGAAGCTACTGAACTAAGGGTTTCTCTTGTTTAAAGTGAAGTCATCACATCGAAAGTTTACGGTCACCACCTGAGCTGGTTAACCTTTACGGAATATCTGTGTCACAAATGACAACGGATTTGTTCCACTTATCTTTATCACTGCCCGACCCTTTTTTGTTTGCGACTTGTCACCTGGTTTGTAACTAGATTAACACGACGGATGCCACTAGTGGAGCAGGAACTGCATACTCTTCCGGAGCGCCTGAGTTCACCCCCGGTTTTTAGTGGTGTTCGTGTTACTCGATCTTTAGTTTTATATGTATGTTTTGTAGATCGTTGCTTGTCCCTTTGTACTTTTTCTTTTGACCATTGTGTTGTCTGTTCTTCGATAAACGAATTCTGATTACCTCTTTGGTATCTTCAAACTTTTTATGCCTACAATTTATGATAGAGCTACCTCTCTTTGTTCATGTGTAATTCTTATGAAGAATTCAAACTTAGCCCATTGCGTTGTCTGTCCTTCAATTTACGGCTTCTGACTATCTCTTTGGTATCGTCAAACTTTTCTTATCTTCCTTTGTTCAAATTAATTCTTAGAAAAACCCATTCTGATAGTGATATGGATGTACATTAATTTATGGTTCATCCTACGTGACAATACAGCTGACATATACATTAATGAAAGACATAGGATCCCCCATAGGAACGTTTCTGTAAAGTCTGGGGTCTTGACATGCAGTTTTTGTGGTCAAATAAGAGGTCGGGTGGCTATTTTGGATGTCGAATCGCTCTGAAAAGCAACAACATTTATTGCGGACCTTTGACGAACGTTTCTGGCAAGTCTGGTGACTGAATCTCTAGAGAGGGAGTCTAAAATGTCTCTGCTAATCAGATGCCAGGTCGGCCATCATGGACTTCTAATCGTTTCAAATAGATACAACACTTCTTCGTGACCCTCAGATGCCTCTTGGGCAAAACTAAGCGACCTACTGATTGCCGTGGTAGTATTAAAAAGGAATATTGCTTACTGTGGTACATAAACGTTAGAGAACACCGAAGGGGCAATCAAAAAAGGAAAATCCAGAGAAACTGTCAACATAGGGTACACAAGATGAAGAAAAACAAAACAAAACACAACACAACATGTGTTGGACACCACTATATGCAAGCAAACACAAATAACATAAATAAGACAACTGGAGGTAAAGCCGAACCGAACATCGTTATTATGCAGAAATCGTAACGGGCATCACAACACGGAACTCAGAACGTAAAGGCACATAAACAACACCAAAAATACCGGCAACCAATTTAAGAAGAATTTCTACTATCTACGTATGAGGTTATTTGTAAGGTAGCGAGAATGGCCGAGTAGTTACGTAGATAGTAGAAATTCTTCTTAAATTGTTTTCCGGAAGTTAAGCTAAGTTAAGCCGCACAAAAATATAGTCCACGAAAATCCAATATGGAAGACATACTAAGTAAATGCAAAATTAATTAAAACTTTAACTTGTATCCATGAAAATAATTGAAATATAGAAAATTGCTTAAAATATTACTTTATCAAATTTTCCTGTAACTGACATGTGAAAAGTAGTGCGATTTATACGCCTAATGCTTGCAATGTTATTTGTAGGGTAGCGAGAATGGCCGAGTAGTTACGATTGCCGTTTTGGGTGAAGACATTTTTTCCCTGAAAATTCAATTTGGAATACGGCGGTACCTTTACTATAAGCTATTCATGCATGTTTCAAGTCGAAATATGTTCCCAACAATTAGAAATCTGCAAATCCGTGTGCATGTTTATCGTCCTCGCCATTGTTGTGGAAACTGATCAACTTTCGGTTGTTTTGTTCCGATGACTTGTGGAAATTGATTAACTTTCGGTTGTTTTGTTCAGATGATTGGCGATCATGACCTCGTGACGAAAAGATAAGCAATCATGGATGCTGAGGTACATATGTAAGCACGCACACATTCCTGACAATGATTATTGAGGACTCTGTCTGTTTCATGTCGTGTGAACCATTTTTTGTTGATGCAATTATTCTTATGTGGTACACATGGAATATATTTGTACTTGCATCCGACATTTTTTCCATCAATTGAACAGTGCACATGAGCGATAATCTCCCCGAAAGAGTTCAAATCTTGAGTCACGCGCATATCATTTGCATTGCTGTACGGGAAAACAGAATTATCTGCTGTCAAATATTTTGAGATTTGTTCTTAAGATCTGCTTTTGAGCGGATTTTTTATGTTATGCAGTTGATTTTAATTAAAATTAAGTGACATATTAAGTGAAAATATTTAATCCAAAAATTCCACGATATTTGCCTTTCATATTACTTTAAGACAAATTTGTGCTTTTTTCTTTTT
This sequence comes from Bathymodiolus septemdierum, assembly GCA_963383655.1. Taxonomy (NCBI): domain Eukaryota; kingdom Metazoa; phylum Mollusca; class Bivalvia; order Mytilida; family Modiolidae; genus Bathymodiolus; species Bathymodiolus septemdierum. Next base: position 16,820,204 of record OY726530.1, on the reverse strand, counting down.
ATCAATTTGCAAGTCGAACACACCCATGGCAAGTGTTATAATGAACCTTAAATAAATTATTAAAAGGAAATATAATTGTGATATTGAGCTTCTTTATGCTATTCTTTTAATTTTGTACATTGACCAAACCGGGTTTACGTAAATACAATTTTTGGGACTCAACCGGACAGTAATGGTTGACAAAGCCGGAACGAATGTACGTAAATAAGCATTGTGTTTTTCACTGTAGTAAGTCTAAAATTATTCATGGTAGCAGGCCAGTGCAAATTATCATTTATCTAAGCATTACAAAGGGTTTGTATACTTTAATTCCTATAATTAAACAAGACTTACCTTGGTTAAAGTCGAAGTTTGATTGGAGTTTTATGAGTCATGAGACTCACTGAGGTATAAAATGAGATAGTGCTGCGTAGCTGTGACCTTCAGTTTTCAAATTAAGGATTTTTTGTTGAAAGTTAAGCATGAAAACCTACATGTGATAATAATGAAAAATACAGTTTAACATTAGCATTCCATCAGAGCATAGAATACATGTATGTATACACATATAATGCATGACGAAATAAAACATAATATTAAATATTCCTCCTCTCATGGGAGGGATGGTGGGCATTTTATACCTCAGTGAGTCTCATGACTCATCAAACTCCAATCAAACTTCGACTTTAACCAAAGTAAGTCTCGCTTAATTTTAGGAATTTTATTTCGACTTGCTCACTTCCGGTATAAAATGAGACTTTAAAGAGAATTTTACAAAAAATCCACTTAAATAAGGTAATAACAAAATTACCGAACTCCGAGCAATCTTACAAAGGGAAAGTCAAAACTCATAAGTATATAAACAGACAAAATCAGTCAACAACCGGAAAACTGTGAAAACCGCAATGACCCTGACTTGGTACAGGCATTTCTAAAGAAATGGTGGGTTGAATCAGATTTTAAAGCGCCAAACCTCCCCCTTTCATTACGGCTCAATGTTTCCGGCTGTCACTATAACAGTATTTATAACAATACGTGAACAAAACAGGTAAAACAGTTGTCATAACAGCACCAAACTCAGTGAGGTGAATGTCAAAAACAAGCCAGAAAAGACAAGTAATAATGAAGCTTACTATTATTACTGCTTCAGTACCCCTTTTTGCAAAACCATCTTTCGCAATCTTCTTATCATAAAATGTAGCGAATGTCTTGGCATTAGACCATCCTGCTTTCTTTAAGATTTCATCAATTGGGACTGCATTAGATTTTGCTTTGGAAGTTGAAGTCGATCTTACACTGTGTGAACCGAATATCTTAGTGTTTATTCCAGAACGGTTTAAAATCACCTTTATCCATCTAGAAATTGTGTCCTTAGTAACATTCTTGTGATGTTTCACATAGCTTAATAAAAGTTTAGAAATTGACGAATCACACATCTTCTTAGTGCGAATTAAATATTCTTTTAATACTATATATATACACAACCTCCTATCTGGGGGGTAAGCTTTACAACTAATAACTGGCTCCTTATACCCCGGACGACTTTGTTTCACTAAATCGTCAATTTTAAAAACAAATTCTGACTTAAATTTATGTACATTGTTCAAGCAAATCAAATGGACTGATTGAATTCGAGTTGCATTTGTCAAAGCAAGTAGCATCGTTAACTTCAGCGTTTGATCTTTTAAGCTTATAAACTTTACTGGCGATAAAGTCCTTAATAAATTCAATACTAACTGAACATCCAATATGCAAGTATATTTCGGTCTGCAAGGACGGAGATTGAACACGCATCTTAAATATCTTATGATTAACCGATGCTGGCCAACTAATATTGAGTCAAATTTAAGCCCTAGGGCTGATAATGCACTCCTGGCTATATTAATACTGCTGTAGCCTAAACCTTTTTCGAACAAACTGCTTAAAAATTCGATAACATTTGCTAAAGACGCTTCAAATTGATTAATTTTCCTTTCACTACAGTAGACAAAGCATTTTTGATGAATGTATCATACTGTTTTTTCGTGGAATGTTTCCATGATGACATGAGAATATTTGTTGATGTTTCAGAAAGTATTCTACTTTCGAAATATCTCCTGATACTCGACATGCAAGCAGAGTAAGTTTTTTGCCCAGCGGATGCTGTTGGTCTCGATGAAGTAATGTTAGTACATTTTTCTTTCTGTTGATGACTATAGGATTGTTTGTCACAATTTCCATTAACGCCGGAAACCAAAGTTGTGTTGGCCAGTAAGGAACAATTATCATTCCCGATGCTTTGTCTGTTTTGATTTTTCGAATGCAACGATTCAGTAAGCTGAAAGGAGGAAATAAATATATAAAATAAAATTGTCCTCAATCTACAGTAAAAGCATTTATGAACTCTGACTGAGGGTCAGGTTTCCACGAACACAATTTTTCAACCTGAAAATTCAGCCTTGAGGCAAATAGGTCAATATCTGGTAATTGCCAGATTGCACACAGTTTGCTAAAACATTTCTGATTCAATTTCCACTCTAATTGGTCATTAAACTTCTTCGATTTAAAATCTGCTAGAATATTTTGTTTCCCAGGTATATGGGAGCATGATAGCCATATTTTGTTCTTGATGCAAAATAACCAAATTTGTTTGCTGACCTTATTACATGAAGTTGATTTAATACCACCCATTTTGGTAATGTAGCTTACTGCAGTGGTGTTGTCATAAAGAATCATGATATGGTTATTACTGATCTCGGCAGTGAAAGATTTGAGTGCTAAAAATATAGCCATCATTTCTAGAGTATTTATGTGATTGTTTTGTTCTTCTGCTGACCACCTGCCACCTATACTAATGGCTCCAAGAACAGCGCCCCATCCTCTCATGGAAGCATCTGTTGTTATCGTGATTTTTTGTAATTTGTACCTTATAACTCTTTGTTGTTTATAAACATTGATGAACCACCAATCTAACTCTTCTCTCATGTTAGATGTGATTTTCATAGGTGCATCAAAATTACCACATGATTTGACGATAGTACAATCTAGCATGGTCGACAGCTGAACAACTTGAAACAATCAACCCTAATACCTTAGCAACTTCTCTAATTTTTGCCGTTTGCTATGATTTCTTTTTTCTCTTGTGGTAGTGAAACCGTCATTGTCTCAGAGTTGATTATGTTCCCAAGAAAAACAATCTCTTTTGATAAGGTGTCAACAAAAATATCAAAAATATTTGTTTATCAATGTGTGAACAATCTTACAAAGGGAAAGTCAAAACTCATAAGTATATAAACAGACAAAATCCGTCAACAATCGGAAAACTGTGAAAACCGTAATGACCCTGACTTGGTACAGGCATTTCTAAAGAAATGGTGGGTTGAATCAGAATTTAAAGAGCCAAACCTCCCTCCCTCTTTCATTACGGTTCCGGCTGCCACTATAACAGTGAAAAAAACAACTAAAAAAGGTGATAAAACAAGTCTATAAATTATAGACCGATCTCACTTACATGTATCATCTGCAAACTTTTAGAACATGTTGTAACAAACAGTATCATGAAACATCTAGAATACAATAATATATTATACGATCTTCAGCACGGGTTCAGATCATCCCGTTCTTGTGAAACGCAACTAGTATCATTCATTCAAGACCTGGCCAAATCATCAGATAAAAACATCCAAACTGACCTCATAATAATGGACTTCGGTAAGGCTTTCGACAAAGTGTCACATAAACATCTCGTGTACAAAATCAGCTACTATGGTATAAACTGCAACGCTTTTCACTGGATAAAAGACTTTCTTACAGACAGAACACAAACGGTTATCCTTGAGGGAGAAACATCTAACAAAATACCTGTAACATCTGGTGTCCCTCAAGGAACAGTACTTGCCCTATATTATTTCTTATATTCATAAACGATCTAGCTGAATACATCCAACACAGCACTCTCCGTTTATTTGCAGACGACAGCATCATATACAAACAAATAAAAAACAACGAAGATGCAATAAAACTCCAACAAGACGTCGATGCTGCAGGTAAATAGGAAAAAGATTGGCTCATGCACTTCCACCCAGACAAATGCACAGTAGTAAGTGTAACACAAAAGTGGAAAACAATCTCGCATACATATCAATTGCATGGGCACACACTAAAGAAAGCTGACCCTGCAAACTATTTAGGCATTACCATCCAGAATAGCTTAAAGTGGGACAAACATATCGACACCATAACAGCTAAAGCTAATCAGTCACTAGGATTCATTAAAAGAACATGCATTCACAGCTTTAGTCCGACCGAAATTGGAATATTGTAACACCATTTCGGACCCACACACACAACAGCAAAAACTTCAAATTGAAAAAATGCAACGGAGAGCAACCCGCTATGTCAGTAACAGTACCACAATACAAGCTCTGTAACTGATATGATGTCTGACTTGAATTGGGCCCCACTTGAGGTGCGCTGCATAAGGTACAGACTCATTTTCCTTTACACCACTTAGTTGCCATACCATATTCAAACCTATTAATTCCAGTCGACACCAAATGCATTCAAGCACATACAGACATCAAAAGACTGCTACAAATTCTCATACTTTCCCAGGTCTATCACACTTTGGAATCAACTGCATACAACATTTACCACTGCAGACACAGTTGACGGTTTCAAGAGCATGATCCCAGTATCTGCCTTGATTCCAATTTCCACACCATAATCACTCATAGTAGTTATCAAATGTATAGTTTTAACCTTTGATTCATTGTTTATTGTATATATGTTAACTTATGTATTAACTAAATTTAATACGCCGCTCGGCCAATAATCTTCAGTAGTGAAGGACGGCTAGAATTGTAAAGAAGAAGAAAGTATTTATAACAATACTGGAACAAAATAAGTAAAATAGTTGTCAAAGCAGTACCAAACCCAGTGAGGCAAAGCTAGAGGAATGATTTCGTATTTAGAAAATATTTTCGAATTATTTATGTTTACAGCGTAAGAATAATATATAAACGATTACTATCGTCTTTTAACTATAATGATTAATAGTTATTAATTTTATTAACAATAAAAAGCCAACATCGTTGACTTGTCAATTTATTGATTTATGGTGACAGGTCGCTCCTCGTGAACAACGTCCGAACTGTACAAGCGACGCAAGCACACTGAAGGTCGCAGCTGCGCAGCACTATCTCATTTTATAACGAAGTGAGCATGACGAAATAAAATTACACATGAAGACTACTTTTTATAGCTTTATTTGATGACAGTGGCGAATTCAAGGGGGGTGGGGGGGGGGGGGGGCTTTGGGGGATTCAGCCCCCCGTCGAATAAGTCAAGCACATATATTAACATATACTTTTCAAGGCCAGTTAACGTCACGATAAGGCTTTTAATCGAATGGTTTCGATGTGTGTGATGAAAGTAAAAGAAAATACAAATTAATTTCTTTGTATTGAATTAATCTTCAAAGAGGTAATTATAAGTAATTATGCTAAATCAAATTTGCAAGTTTATTTGAAGTTTTTATGAATGTATTGTCAAAATACCAATTAATCAGGTATTGTCTTAAACCGTTATATAAATATGTCTAGTGTCACAATTTCATATAGGTATAACCACCAACACCTGTAAATTGAGGCTCTTTCAAGGAAATTCTTTTTAAAATATAATTTATTTTACAAAAAAATTAAAGGCAAATGTTGCTGTATTACCAAAAAAAAAAATAAAAAATACACGAGTTTCCGTTTTGAAAATATATGAATATAGCATATTTTAAACTCTAGGTGAAAATATAAATACATATATAATAATTAAAATTAATTAGAAATAAAATAGACTTAAATTAGATTTTTTCCCTGCTATTGCTCAAACCCTTGAGCACTTTACAAAACTGCTAAAACACACATACTCCAGACCAGAAGAAGCTGATGTAACATCTTTGTTAAATTCCATTTGCAACTTTGATTTTGTCGTGACCATTGTTATTGTTCAAATGTGACTGGCTTTTAAGAAAGGGCCCAGCAGATCACTAGATTTAGATTAAGCTTATTTTATTGTTAACTATATAACATTTGGATCGGACACAAGTTATTCCAACTTACAAAGATTCTCTACAAGATCACTACAAGAGAGATCACTTGACATAGGCAGAGCCTTAAAAAGCGTAAATTTAATTCAGAGCTCACTAGACTGCAGAGCAAATGTTGAACAATTCAACCACCAGTGTTTTGAGAGGAGTGCTATAATATGTGAACCGCTAGACATAGAGGTTAAAAAACCTAAAGTAAGAGGGAGACAAATAATGAGAGATAATGTTGAAGCAGAGAGTCCGGAAGACTACTTTAGGAAGTTAATAAGTGTACCTTTTCTCTACTGTACGCTAAATTAAATGAAAACAAGGTTTACCTACCTACACGCCAGAACCGCTTTGGGACCACAGTTGGTTCCATCAATTATTGAAAAAATATTGCTGCATAACTGAGCCACCCCCCCTCTCATCAACAGAGTCTCTCTGGATCCGCCATATAGACTACTTTATATAGCTTTATTTGATGATTTCAATCTCATTATTATCATTTGTCATTGTTTATGTCCATCATTTTATCCATATCTGAGTAATCGATGAAGTAAACCACAGAAACATATAGGTAAAAACAAACAAAAATAATCGACCGATAGCGACATCCTCTGGATTCAAGATATAATAATACTATATGATCATAATACTTACTTTTTGTCGTCGCCTGTATGTCAATCATGCCTAAGTGACTTGTACCGGAAACTGACGGAACATTTTCGACCGGAGCTCTTTGACGACAGTGATAACTGTCCTGTATTAATATATCAAATTACTTCGGGTTAGGTTTCGTTTATTGTGCTTAACACCACTTTCAATAATATTTCAGTCATATCGTGTTGGTCAGTTCTATTGGTGGAGGAAACCGGAGGACCCGGAAGAAACAACCAATCTACCATAGGATACCATAGGTAGGAATTACAGTGGACGCTGGCATGTTGCCACTTTGTCCGCCTCTAAATCCACATCATTGATGCGCGACTTTACGTCACTTCCGGAATTAGAGCTTATGTTTATGTTTCCCGTAAAGTCATATTTGCACTCTTGGTGCTTCCAGTGCTCATCTAGGCCGATTTAAAACTGTTTAACTGTTTTTGCCTGGATAAATGATTCTGGGAGGCTATTCCATATTTCAACAATTGCAACGACGAAGGTATATATTCTCACATTCAGTCTACTTGTTTTTATCTTCATCTTCTTGCTATGTCCCCTTGTATTTGAAGTTGTGTTTAGCTCAAACATATCCACTGTTGTTAGAGGATCATAAATACCATTTATTATTTTAAATACTTCAATCATATCTCCTGGCATTCTTCTATTCTTCAGAGTGGGCATCTTGAGTTTCTTCAGTCTTTCGTTATACTCCATGTTTTTAAAGTATGTACTTGTTTGGTGGCTCTTCTTTGTACGTTTTCTATTTTTTCAATATCCCCCACTTTAAATGGAGTCCAGACTTCTTCCGCGTATTCAATATGAGGTCTAACCAAAGCTTGGAATAAATATTTGAAGCTTTGTTCATCTAAATGTGCATAAATTCTTCTGATTAGTCCCATGATGCTGTTTGCTTTGTTCACCTGATTTTGTATATGTTTGTTAAAGGACAAATTTTCATCAACAAGTACTCCTATGTATTTTTCTCCGTCAGATTGCTCTAACTCAATTATGTTGCCATCATTGTGATATACAATGTAGATAATAGTGTTTTGTTCCTTTGTCCACGCATTTATTGGCAACTGACATCACTTTGCATTTGTTACGATGGAATTTTAATAGCCATGTATCTGACCAACTTTGTAAACTATCTAAATCTGCTTGAAGCATTTTCTCATCATTTTCCTCTCGGATTTCTCTGAAAATGTTCGCATCTTCAGCTAACATGTAGGTAGATGACTCTACCATCTCTGGCATGTCGTTAATGTAGATAACGAAGAGCATAGGGCCCAGAACACTAACTTGTGGTATCCCGCTTGTGACATGATTGCATTTGGACTCAGTGCCATTTACAATTACTTTTTGTATTCTGTTGCTAAGAAAACTTTCTGCCCACTTAATTACTTTCTCACTTATTTTATACCTATGCATATTATGCAGAAGTCTTCTATGTGGTACTTTGTCAAAAGCTTTAGTAAAATCCATATATACTGAGTCAATTTTCCAACCCTTGTCAATAATTTTGGTCCACTCATTCATAACTTTTAGGAGTTGTAGGGTTGTTGATCTCCCAGAGATGAAGCCAAACTGCTTATTGCTGAAGAGCTTATTGGCTGACATGTGCTTTACTATAATTTCCCTTACTAGTTTTTCCATGGTTTTACAGATTACGCTGGTCAGACTGACTGGTCTATAATTTCCTGGTTCTGCCTTGTCTCCTTTTTTGAATAGTGCAGTGATGTTCCCTTCTTTCCACAGTTGAGGAACCAAACCTTGGCACATAGACGAATTAAATATAATTGTTATAGGCTTTGATATTGTTGCACTAAGCTCCATGAGCATTTTAGGATGAAGACCATCTGGACCACATGATTTGTTTACATCCAGATTTTGTAATAATGTTAATATTTCACTTTCTTTGAAAGTTTTCTCTATGCATTCCTGCTTGACCTCTATAGGATGCATCAATGGTAGATCGCCCTCCCGTTCAATTGTGAATACGCTACTGAAGAAGCTAGCCAGGACTTCCGCTTTTTCCTTATCTGTTGTCGTTTTCCTTTCTTCCCCTTCTTCTGACTTACATTTGAGCTATGATATACCAGTGTTAGTTTTTCTCTTGGAGTTAGCATATTTCCAAAAAATGTTGGGATTGCTATTAGCATTTACTGCAATTTCTTTCTCCGTATTAGCTTTTGCTTTCCTGATTGCGCTTTTAACTTGATTTCTTGTTTTGGCGTATTCCTGATACTGTTTTTTGTCCCCAGTTTCTTTGTATCTAGTCCAATATCTATGATTCTTTTTAATCTTCTGTATGGTTTTAGCATCCAGAGGAATATAGTTGTGTTTCTTAGCTTTGTTGTTGGCTTTTGTATTCATATGTGGTATATATTTGTTTTTTGCCTCATTGAACTTGGTCATAAAAATGTCAAACTGCTGCCCAGCATTTTTTCCTTTTAATATATCATTCCAGTCACACTGAAGAAAGGTATTCATGTTAATGTAATCTGCTTTGAGGTAATTCCATCTCTCCGTTTTACATGATTTTTCTTCACAATAGCATTTGAGTACAAATTCAAGGCTACAATGATCGCTGTTTCCATGTGGGCTGGTGTAATTTAGCTCTTCTATTATATTCTCATCATTTGTCAGTATTAGGTCCAGTGTGCTTGGTTCACAATTTTCTCTCATTCTAGTGTTTTCCATGACATGTTGGAACAAATAGCTATCTCTGATACTTTCTACGAAGTTTTAACTATTTTTGTCACCCTTGGTTGACCAGTTTTTCCAATCAATTTTAGGGAAGTTAAAATCCCCCATTATCGTGATATGTGAGAACTTCTTTTCCTTTGATACCGTAGTTAATAGCTTGTTAAGTTCATCTAGGTTTTCTGGACTACTACTTGGACTTTTATATATGCAACCCAGTAACAATATATCATTGTTGTTTAGCCTAATTTGTGCCCATACACTTTCTTCCAAATTTCACATTGAATTTTATTTCTTCTGATTTCAGCTTCTTATTAATATATAATGCTGCACCTCGTTTGCTAATGCTTATTGAATCACTTAGGAATAGTCCATAACCTTCCATTTGTAGTTCTGCTTTCCCAGGCAAATATCTGCAATTTTTGGGATAAATTTCTGTTATCCCAATCACTTCATAACTATTTTTTCTATCCTGTATTCTTGTCATCAATTCACCTAGTTTGTTTGGCAAACTGTCTGCATTTGTATTAAAACATCGTATGCCATTAAAATCCATCACCTTGTTTACATTGGTTTCTGTTAAAACTTGACTATTTACATTGTTTTTGGGGCGTTTTACTCCTTCTACATTCTTTTTGCCGAGTCTGATTACATTCTTTATCGTCTGTTTATTTGTACCTGTTATTGCTATATCTTCTACTTTTCTCTCTTTTGGTTCAGTTTTCTTCGACTCTTCGGCTCTAAATGTTATAATATTACTTTTTCGAGCCATACTTTCTTTGAATTCTTCCTACTGGCTTGTCAGTGTCCCGTCCTGGTCGTTTCCACCTGTGGCGGCACTCTCTTTGTTTTCCTCGATCAAGGCTTTAACTTCATCTAGGTCAACCTTTTTGTCTAGTTTACTCTCCATCTCATCTAGCAATTGTTCGTACTTACTGAAGTATTTGTTGCACCTCTCCTCTACTTCTTTCTCAATTTTGAGATTCTTCATTGCTTTTTCCTCACAAAGGGGAAATACCAATGTAGGTCAGAGCGCTTAGTTAGTAGTTTATACTCTGTGCTGCTTAATTTGACACAGGAACGGCAAAAATGTTTTTCACAATATTCACACTCTAGCACCTCTGCTTTATCCTCTATGTATTTGACCGAGCAAACCTTACATGTTCACCCCTCTGTGCTTGATGCATTCCCCTTGGTTGAGGCTACTGAACCCTTACGTGACATGGTTCAAATTCCAACAGGTCTTCCCTATTGTACAATCTGAAATCTAATGCCTTAGTTCAAACCTAGCAAGGCTTCCTTGCCTAATAGTATGTCAATATGATATTTTTAGTTGTTGTTCTTGTATTATATCTTATGTGCAATGCTTCCTTGCATTAGCTGCGCTAGAAATTTTATTTTGTGCAAAACAAGGCCTCCTTGTTTTGGTATTTTTATTTGTTCTTGTATGATATATAATGTGCAAGGCTTCCTTGCATAAGCTGCGCTAGAAATTTTTATTTTGTGCAAAACAAGGCTTCCTTGTTTTTGGTATTTTTTATTTGTTCTTGTATGATATCTTATGTGCAAGGCTTCCTTGCATAAGCTGCGCTAGAAATTTTTATTTTGTGCAAAACAAGGCTTCCTTGTTTTTGGTATTTTTTATTTGTTCTTGTATGATATCTTATGTGCAAGGCTTCCTTGCAAAAGCTGCGATAGAAATTTTTATTTTGTGCAAACAAATCTTCCTTATTTTAATCAATATATGTTTCTAATGTTGAGTTCCTTGTATTATAATTTTAAGTAAACCTACGGCAGCAGTCTGGTCTTTGTGTATTTATTGACAGGGCTTCCCTATCTGAACTCTATTTAGCCTTATATATAGATATAGATATATATACGTCTGAAAATTAAACCAAACAGTGTTAGAATTAAATTTTAGAGCTGTCAAATTTTTGTTCTTCCCTCGACGGGATTTGAACCCACACCATTGATACACTGCAGCACCATTCGCTTAGCCTTACGTCCAGCGCCCTAGACCACTCGACCACATCCACTCCCTACTGGGGCAAGGCTTCCTTGTCGAATATACAAGTATAAGTTATAAAGTTACTGGGCAAGGCTTCCTTGCTTTTTGTACTTACTAATTGAGATCAAGGCTTCCCTGTCCCACTACACACACGAATCGGTCTCTGCTGCTATTTCTGTCGCTAGTTTTATTACCCTATGCAACCACAGTCTAGTCAATGCTCTTACTGGATGTATACCATCAGAATATACATTCCAGTTCTTTCTATAGCTTGTGCGTTCCGCCCTGACACCTTTGCTTGACGCAATAATGTCTTGTGATATTATAGGTGTACCACAGTTTCTATTAATTAGTCTGAGGTGGTCATTAAAATAATCAACCATGCAACAAACTTGGTTGTCAGCTCTAGATGCAGCTATGGCATTCCTCTGATAGTGCGTATTTGTTGCAGTTTTACTGTTACTATTAGTTATATTAAATTTGTTGAACCTAGTAATAGAGTAATATGGGCACTCTAGGAACACAACTGTTGCCTCTTGGTTAGCCTGTAAGAGTCTACTCTTTAAAGTTCTATTCTTGCTTAATGCAAATTCAATTTTTTGATAGGGATAGGTCTTAGCACTAACATACTTCCCTTTTTTCCGCGTAATATCACAGGTTCCAAGCCACACTATGACGATAGGTCTCTTCGCCTTCTTCACTGCACTTTTCACTTTATAATAATGAGAATCGTTGTAAATATTGGCTCCACTTTTAGCAATCACACTAATTTTCTGATTAAGTCTATCGTTCAGCACATTTCTCAGGGAGAAACCCTTACTGTCACTGAATATTATAGTCTCTCGGGATAGTTCTGTGTTTTTAAACAGTCTATAGAGCTTTTTGAATTCCTTATTGATTTTGTTCAACGACAATTTTGTTTAACTAAAAATGTATGTAGTTTGGATACAATTTTAAACAAATGATGAATTTTCCCGAGACAAAATATACAATTTTAAACAAAAATTTGCATTTTCCTGCGATAAAATATAATCCTAGATAATTATCAGAGTCCACTTTTCACATTTGCCATGAACTAAGATTTGATGGTCACAAATTTCGGCGATTTATAGCGATAGGGGAACGACCATTTAACTTGAGGGGGGGGGGAGGGGTTATGTTTTTTTTTCTAAAAAAATATTCTGATTCCCAATGTTGCTGAAAAAAATATACTGATTTTGGTGGAGGAAAAAAAATCTGATTCAGAGTTTTTGTCATATAACTTAATGTAAAATTCTGGACAAAAAAAATAAATATTCTAACTTGTGTTCGAAAAAAAAATTCTGAAGGAAACAAAAAACATACGCGTCCATGCTACCGAAAGTGACGATCTGTCGCAAGTCACTGACAAACTTTATTACATAATGTTGTATCGAGTACACAGCGCCATGAGCGGGGTTCGAATTCTCGACTTTAGTGGTTATGGGCACTGATTGTACAGAAAGTTGTAAATCCAACTACCATACGATCACGACGGCCCCGAAATAACTTCGAAATGATGTCCAATATTTGTCCGACAATACACACGTCAGAAGTAAATTATATCGGGAATTGATCACGACTTTGTTTATACCGCCAATGACGGGTGTCACCATTGGAGTAGGAACTGCTTACCATTCCGGAACACATGAGTTCACCCCCGATTTTAGTGGGGTTCGTGTTGGTCGATCTTTCATTTTCTGCATAATGTTTTGTAGATAGTTGTTTGTCCTTTTTTAACCATTGTGTTTTCTGTCCTTCCTCGATTTACGGATTCTGATTACCCCTTTGACATATTTAACCTCTTCTTCATATTAGAGAAGGCAATAATCAATCAATGTTAACTTGTTTTCATCACAAAAAAAGCGGAAATACTGCTTTCTCCATTGAAATTAAACAACAATCAAATTATCTATACAGTATTTGTCTAGATTGGTTTAATACTATATTTGCCGAGTGCTATTGTTGAATTAGTAAGAAAGGACATCGATGTAAATGAACATGATAAATCATCAAATTTAATACTTAAACAAATTAAAGGAAAGCTACAAACATTGTATTGCTGTTCTACATTCCACAGTCACAGTAGGGTTTTCAATAATGATCATAACTCATACCCTAAAATGAGTGTTAAATGGCACCTAGCCTTTCGGTCTGCAGTTGGTTTACGTCCTTACGGTTTTTGTTGGTTTCATGTTGTTCAATTTTTAGTTTATGTTTACACCGTTTTGTAGATCATTGTTTGTCCTTTTGTCCTTTTTCTTTTGGCCAATTCATTGTCTTTCATTTGACAGCTTGATTTCCTCCTTGGTATCTTCAAACTTTTCTTCAGAAATAATAATTGATGGTCGCATCAGATTGCAACATAATTGTGAATCTTCTATTAGAACCACTCATAGATGAATCCTGTTGTCTTGGTCCAAATATCGCAATAATTTTGCTTCCTTTTACGATTTTTACTATTGGATTTTGGAACTGTTCCGACACCGTGTGGTATTTTTTGTTTTTTCATTTTTTAGCACATGTGTATGTTTTTTTCTCTCTCTCTCCAAATTTTCAATAATCAGAAATTATTATGTACTGTGATGTGGTGGCCATATTGAATTGAATATAGGAAGAACACGAAACGTGGAGGCTATTTTTAAAACTATTCTTTGGAATGTTTTGGTTCTACTAATCGCCATGTAATTCCATTGAGTAAACGTGAGTAAGTGAGTGATTGTTGTTTAATGCCAACTCGGCAATTTTTCAGCTATAGCATGGCAAGAACAAGTTAATTTTCAATGAGATGATGATGAAGTCTGCTTTGTACTAGACCAACATACTGAGTTGAATTTTTAGTTCACCTTGCCAAAGGCAATGTTAGCTTTTGCCATCACTTGGCGTTCATCGTCCGTTAACTTTTCATATGTTAAATCGTCTCCTCTGAAACACCTTAGCCAAATGAACTGAAACTTGGTAGGAAACATCTATGGAAGGTCCTCTATAAAGATTGCTCATTTCGTCCAATCCGTTAACAAACATGGTTACCACAGGCAATTCTTGTTTCTGATTGGCCGATTTTTTTAAATCTTCTCTGAAACCGTTTGGCCAAATGAATCGAAACTTGGTAGGAAGCATCCATGGAAGGTCATCTATAAAGATTGCTCATTTTGTCCAGATCCGATAACAAACATAGCCACCACAGGAAATTCTTGTTTCTGATTGGTCGATTTCTGAAAAAAAAATCTTCTCCTCTGAAACCGCTTGGCCAAATGAATCGAAACTTGGTAGGAAGCATCCATGGAAGGTCATCTGTAAAGATTGCTCATTTTGTCCAGATCCGATAACAAACATGGCCACCACAGGCAATTATTGTTTCTGATTGGTTGATTTCTAAAAAAAATCTTCTCCTCTGAAACCGAATAGCCAAATGAACCGAAATTTGGTAGGAAGCACCTATAGAGGGTTCTGTATAAAGTTTCCTCAAAACAGAATGAAAGGTGAGCGACACAGGCTCACCCTCTAGTTTATAGTTAACTGAAACAACAGTCCGTGGATAGACACGTCGCCCCACTCGGACACATTATCCTGATTCTGAGCCAACCAATCTTTGCTATTTCTCCTTAATGCTGGTTGCTTAGGGGTGAAGCCAAAAAATACCAGTTTTATAGTCCTTAGTTTGACCCCATCGGTGCTCGAACCCACGATTTACCTCACTCGAGGCGAGTACGCCAACCAATACACCACCGATGAGGTTGACGGAGTAAATGGCTAAACAAAACAAAAATGTTAAAATACAGTCATAACAGACAATTTATTTCAAAATAATCCTCATACATCAAACAAACATTTGCTCTATCAACTTAACATAACACTATAACTCAAGCAAGCAACATGTTGTCAATAAGAATGGGGAATTTCCAAGGTCCTACAAAAATAGAACCCATTCACTAAAAATAAACTGAGAAAGAAACAAGTTGTCAATAAGAATGGGGAATGTCCAAGGTCCTACAAAAATAGAACCCATTCACTTAAAATAAACTGAGAAAGAAACAAGTTTTCAATAAGAATGGGGAATGTCCCAGGCCCTACAAAAATAGAACCCATTCACTTAAAAATAAACTGAGAAAGAAACAAACAGCCACTTCTGAAATTTATGATGAAATGATGTATAATTTTATCCAATATTTCAGAAATAACTACATTCTGAAACAGGTTACACAGTGCTTGTCATTCCCTCTATGTTTTCAATGTAATGTTTAAGGTATTGTAATTGAATATTCTTGATCATATAAATGTAATACATGTACAATTTGCTTGACTTAAATTTGAAGAAAAAAAACATACTGTATATTTTAAGAGAAAAAATGTTGTGTTTGAAATTTTGCTAAGTTAACAATAAGTTTTCATTTCAAGAAAACATTTTTTTATTAAATTTAATTTCAGCTTAAAAAAAAATGACATGACCTGATTAACATCTGAGATCAAAGGTCAAGAATTCCCAACAATATTTTTATCATTAGTTAGTTTTTATTGAATTCTGTATTTAAAGAATAATGAATCCAAACACAGATATTGTGGGCACTTAACATTACAAAAACAGCACCCCCCCCCCCCAGCCCCATCTTACACCATTCATAGGTGGTGACAATCTGAAGAAATAGTATAAATAGTATGCTTTGTCACATGAGAGTTCAGTTGCAATGGGCAACCATTGACATAATCTTCAACATCATGAAGACGGTAATATTTTGGCAGAAGCAGAAAAAGAGTAGAAGTCATATATGGAGTAAAATAGACCCCCCATCCAAAACATCAACATATTCAAAGACATTACAAAATGTGCATCTAATCAAACAATAGGCTAGTCTCAAAAAAAGGCTATGTTAAAAAATTTCTTAGCTTTAGAACCGAATGGATCATGGGTCAATTATATACAAAAAGAAAATGGAAATGTCAGTTTTAGATATATTTTATACAATTATGTAACAACTGACATTTGCTTGGTGTAAAGAGAAATCCCATAATGTCAAAGGTTCTAAAACTGCGAACTAACTACTCTAAATTCACAAAGTAATGCATGCATTTATTAATGTGAAACCTGCACCCTAGATCTGTGGTGAAAATGTCAGCAATATTTGTCTTAAATTTTTTCATCTACTTGCACAAAATCCAAATTTAGAATAATTTTCTATTTATTCAAACAAATTCTTTCATAATTTTCACTTGTCCGAATCCAGTTTTACTTGTATCGGGCAAGTGGGTTAGCGTGAAGATTGTGTTAGGTTAAACTAAGGCCACTGTCTTGTTGAAAAAAATGAACTCTAGATGTCTGACTGATGGCAGATATTAAGTAATTTTATTACACTTTCATTCTTCTTTATTGTTTTGATTTACAAATATTTTTCTAAATGCGAGGTTTGGTTTGATTTTATGGTGTTTAATGCCAGTTTCAACAATATTTCAGTTATATGTGGCAGTCAGTTTTATTGGTAGAGGAAACCTGAGTACCCAGAGAAAACCACCAACCTGCCGCAAGTCACTGATGTGTGTTTGAATAATACGATCTCGGTCCTGTTGCATTTTTCCTATCAATAAAAACATCGCACTAATTTGTGAATTTACAGTATTTGAACAAATTTAACATATATTTGAAATCAATACAACATTTTAAGCTGTATAACAAAAGTTAACATTAACAATAAAAGTACTAAATAATGATATTCATATCAACTGAATACTCATTACAGTAACTTGGTCAAAGCAGGTAAGTAAATGATGACATTCTTCTCCGATGATGATCAAGGTACATTCCTCATTTGATGAATTTTAACCCAGGTTTCTTCTGCACTGTTCCTACATACATTGTTGATACTCCCCTAACCCCTCAATGTGACAATTTATCTTAGGAGTCCATGTCTATGCAGTGGCTTTAATCAAAAATATATACCCCCCCCCCCCCCCCCCCCCCCCCCCCCATGAAATGGAATTATACATTGCTTTCAAACTCTAAATGTCCAAGTCCAGTGAAACCTGTCTAAACCAAACCCTGAGTAAACCAAAAACCTGCCTAATCCAGACAGATTTTACAGTCCCATCTACCAAATGTGTAAACCAAGCACCTGTCTAAACTGAACAAATTCTTCAGTCCCAAAGGGGTTCGGTTCAGACCGGTTTGACTGTATTTTATTTATACCGCTATGCTTTACGCAAAGACAAATGTATATGATTAAAAGGGACAGTCCATGCCATAAATACATCTGATCAAATGAGAAGTTACCTGTCCCTGCATAATACATCTCTATTACGAGAACTCCGATGTTGTTTCATTGCATTAATAAAATCAATGTTCTAATTAACTGACACTTGGTACGAATCGAGTCAATTCTGTCAAATTCTACACTGTGCATTAATAAACATTGAAAGTTATAGTGAAAACCATGAGTTATCTCCCTTCATTAAATTACATTAAAACTTTTTTGTTGCATTATCTCCCTTAAAATAATAATTATCCCCCATGTAAAAATAATCATCTCCCTTACAATAATAATTATCTCCCTTACAATAATAATTATCTCCCTTGTAAACATAATTATATCCCTTGACAAAAATAATTATCTCCCTTGTCAAAATCAATTATGGATAAAAGGTCAAGTCTTAGCTTGACTTAACCTTATTAGAAAAGGGAAATAACCCACTTGTTTCTTGCAAAGCAGGTGCATTCAATTTTGAATGATAATGGTCACTACAACGTCCTTTTGTCGAGTTATTGACGGAATGTTGACAGAATCAATACGACACGTACATGTAACAAACATGTCTTTCTTACTACATGTATAATCTGATCAACTAACCTTTAAAAATAATAATACAATACATGTATACTGAGTAAAAAGATGACATTAGCTGTATTATATAACAGTACCTCACTATCTTCATCTGATCCGACATTGTGAGTTTTGCAGAGTAGCGTGAAAGAAATTAAATTCAAAGATCCAAATTTTCAGTCTATTGCTCGTAAAAGATATATTCGTGGATTCTTAGATTCCTTAATTTTCGAATTTCCAAAATAAAAATATCAAAATATAGATACCTTGTTATTCATAGGTGCTGTTCCTGTTAATTGAAAAACTTTTTGAAAATCTTAAAATTGTGGCAAATAATATCCCTTATATCAACTTCTACAGAAATTTCTATGTTAAATGACGAGTAACTCGCTCATACTGTGGCAGCACAAAATATCTGTGAAATCACAATCTTATTTCATTGTCTTTACATTCATTATCAACCCCACAAAATTGATAGATATTTGAAAATTGGTAAGTAAATTAATTACATATGTATGGCATCTGAAACCTTTAAAAATTTTCATTTTTACATTATTAATCATTGGCAGTATTATAAAGCAGATCCTATAGGATCATTAGCAAATTCCACACAGATGTAAAATCTAAAGGCCACGATGAACTGATATATAGATCTTACAATTTTCAGATGACAAAACTAGTGTTGGTTGGTTGATTTATGGTATTTAATGCCACTTTCCACAAAATTTCAGTTATATGGTGGAGGAAACCGGAATACCCAGAGAAAACCACCAACCTGTCACAAAACTACAGGGAGGGTAAAAGATTGTTTTAATGCTTATCCCTATGAAACCAGTTTTATAGAGCACCTATAAAAAAAAAGTGCTGGAATATTTTTTTTTTCTTTTCTCTTTCCACATTAAAAAAAATAGTAAGATTATCAGATTGAACTACAAATATTCTATTAAAATTGGGTGGAAGGAATTCAGACATATTTTTTTTTTTTTAAAACTACTGTGAAATCATTATTTATCGTGCAGTTCTAATTTTCGTGGATTTTGTGGTTCACTTAAATCACGGAAATTAAAATCCAACGAAATACAATTGTTCCATTGATTGATTCCTGTAGTGTTGGAAACCACGAATTCAAGAAGCCATGGATCAATGCATTTCGCAGAAACCACGGAAATGGGGTGCCAACGAATAAATGTACTTTCACAATAAATCAATCATTGTGACCTTATTGTACCTGAGTTCGTGGTTGAATAGTTTTGATTCCACCTTCCTGTATTGATCAGATTCTACATGTCTAATCAACTTATATGTATACACAGTTCATACGTAAATAAACAATAAAAACATGAGACAAACAAAGTCTAAAAACAACACGTGGTGTAATGTTGGGCAGTAACATACTATCTTTATCAATGAAGGATCCCTTGTCATAGCAACTACATCAACATGGAGCAGTAACATATTAACGAGGGATCCCTTATTAAAGCAAATAAATCAAAACCTGGCAGTAAGATATTAATATCTATTAATGAGGGATCCCTTATGATAGAAAATACATCATTTATTGCTGATGAAATTACATTCCAATCCATTTTTTGTTGTTCACAAAATGAAAACTTTTTTCTTTGTTTGCCACATGACATTTACAGATATTTTTTGGCATGAATTGTGTGTACACAAGTTTATTAAAATATACATACATATATTTATATATATTTAATAGATTAAACTGTTTACAAGAAATCAACATAATTAAAAATTAATTACAGAAATTTGCTCATCAAACACACCAAATATCATAAAAATAAAAAAAAAAAACTTCTTACAACAGTTATAATGTACTGATTTTAGTGATGACTTATAAACGCCAAAAAGAATAATAATAAAAATAACAGGATTTTCTACATTGATTTAAGGTGAATACAAAAATGCAAAAAAAAATGTGAACGTTTTTGTTAGAAGGTAATACACAATAGGAATAACACATAGTTGAGATGTCATAAAAAGCCCTACATATCAGTCATTGCATGAGAAAAAAAACATTTGATTATGGTATTAATCCCAGTAAATAATGAATAATATCTTTGGTCTTTGACTAAATTTCTTGTAAACAGTCTTCATAATATATCTGTCAATAAGATGTTATGCTGCCAAGGGGAGGCAACTCCAAAAAACCTCAATAATTGTTCTAATGAATTAATTACAAAATGATAATATCTAAATAGCACCTGCAAAAAATGATTCTATGGAACACCACAGTTGACATAAACAATGATTTACTGACACCCGTAAACTACATACAATGCCATTTTGTCATTTTGTGCAATATGTACCATAAATGTTGGAGCTGAACGCCGACGGGTCGATTTGAGAAAAAACAAATAAATGTCATTTGGAAGTAAACTATCAAAACATATTTCAGGAAAAAATAGAAACAGCATGAGAAAAGTTATCTTTTTTAGCAAAAACTTTGTACATGAAAGGTGAGTAATCACTCATTTTCCCATGATGACCACATTATCAGTAGAAAATGTGAGTAATAACTCATTTTCCCAGGATGGTAAAATCATCACCACAAAATTTGAGTAATTTAACTCACTTGCCCAGAAGAGTCAAATCATCAACACAAAATGTGAGTAATTACTTGTTTTCCCAGGATGACCAAATCCTCAGCACAAAATATGAGTAATTTAACTCATTTTCCCAGGATGACAAAATCATCAGCAAAAATATGAGTAATTTAACTCATTTCCTCAGAATGGTCAAATCCTTAGCACAAATTTGTAAGTAATTACAATAGCATGGATAAAAATAAGTTGAATAGAAGACTGGCGTTTACTCCCAACATCAATAGTGTGTAAAGGAACGTTATAATGCCCTATTTTACTGTAATAAAACTCCAATCACAACCATACTTCAGTTATTCCTCCTTTACACCTTAAAAAATATTCAGTGACAAAATCAAGAGTATCGTTGGCACTTGCCATACTTTTACGAAAATCTTCCAATAAATTGCCACTCATTCGCTTTCCCACCAACCCATCAGTCATCGTACGGAAAATTTGAATATACTGGTCCGAATCAAATTCTTGAATTTATTTTCATATAGTTCTTAATAAAAATAGGGTCCAATGTTAATCTATGTCCTGCGGTGGTGGCCATCTTGGATTTCCGATCGGCATGAAAAACCTAAACTTTGTAGAGGACCTTCCAATGATCATTCCTGGGCAGTTTGGTTTCAATTGTCCAAGTGGTTTCAGAGAAGAAGCGTTTTGAAACATTTTTCCCATAGGGTTCAATGTTAAACTAAGTCCTGCCGTAGCCGCCATTTTTAATTTCATATCGGAACAAAAAACCTAAAGTTTATAGAGGTCCATCCAATGAACATTCATGTAGAGTTTGGCTTTAATCATATTTGTAGTTTCTGAGAAGACGGCATTTGAACATTTTCCCATAGGGTCCAATGTCAATCTATGTCCTGCGGTGTCGGCCATCTTGGATTTCCGATCCACATAAAAAACATAATTTGGTAAAGGACATTCCAATGATCATTCATTTACAGTTTGTGTTCAGTCAGTTCATTAGTTTCAGAGAAGAGCATCTTTGAAATTTCAACCAATCAGAGCATATTATTGGCCCTGGCAGCCATGTTGAAAATCTTACTGGAATGAAAAACAGGAACTTTGTAGAGGACCATCCAAGGAACATTCCTGCTAAGTTTGGTTCCAATTGGCCTTGTGGTTTCGGAGAAGAAGCTTGAAATGTGAAAAGTTTTTAGTGAATAAGGAGCAATTATTTTGAAATGGTGTGTTAAACACCAATCAATCAATCAATGAAATGGCATGTTTCAATATAAAACAAAAAGGCTGTAGAAGATCAAAGTTAGGTTGGGTTTATGGTGTGTAACACCACTTTCAACAATATGTCAGTTATATCGTGGGGGTCTGTTTTATTGGTGGAGGAAGACTTTATTTAAAAAAAACAAGTTTCATCTTCTTAATACTTGTTCAGCTGCACTCTGTTGAATAAGAAAGAATTTCTCACATCCAAGAAAGACTTTGCACAATCCCATCCTCAAAATATAAAAACCTAGCCCTGTCATACCCTTGATTTTGTCACATGAATCTATGAGATAAAATAAACACAAAAACATTGAACAGTCATTTTAAAAACATGGCTATCAAACAACTTGTCATTATTTATACCCGGTACTTGTTTAGCTCACGACAAAATATTTTGTGTGATCTTGTTTTCATATCAACATGATCTACATACGATCTAAAAAAAAAGTGCTCTTTTCAATGTTTGTCAAAATAAAATGCATAATTAAAACTCTGTTAGGTTTCAGTTTAAAAAAAACCAACATAGAATGTGTCTATAGACAACAGATGTCCCCCATGTGTTTATCAGTCGAATTTTTAAAGTATATCGTCGAAATTGAACATTGAACTTTTATTTAATAATAAATAACAATTTGTGCAAGTTATAAAAATAGTTTTAAAATGTCCTTTTAAAAAGATCTTTAACATTTAAATCGTTTAATACCGGCAAGTTAAATCAACCTTTAAAAAACAAAGGTCTCCGATGTGTTGTTTGAAAAGCCTCATTTTCATAATGATTATCGTTTTATTTTTAACATACATGTTATTAGCATCCTTCTAAATGGGGTCATAAAAGGGGTCAATTTAAAAAAAAAACAATTAATAAAAAGGGTGATAAAAGCATGGTGCTGCAGTGCATACTGGCCAAATCTTCAGAATAAACATTGTGACCCAAAAAAATATTAAAATTCCCCTTTCATGTCCCCCTGAAACTAATATTACAACAATAATAATATTAATAATAATAATAGCACAACAGTATAACAACAATATTTACATATTTCACAGCACTTTATTACATCACAGCTATCAGCACTTCCTCTTATAGTCTGTTTCAAATTCTCCTCTTATAGTCCGTTTCAAAATCTCCTCATAGTCTAATCCAAAATCTTCTTTTTTTTTATTTCTAAGATTTGAGAAAGCAGAAAATGACAATGCAATGCCCTAAATTATATATTTTCTACAACAATGTCAAATAAATTGCTCTGACAAGAAATACATTAGCAATTTAACGACCCCAGAATAACAATTCTGACTTTCAAAAAAAATATATTAATGCATTTCATTTTCAGTATTGTTTTCATAAGGTATAGTCTCAGTACTATGTGTTCAGCTTTGTATTTGACCACATTTTTGTTTCTATGGCAACTCTAAGCTGAAAACTGTATATAACCGGGATACTATGATGGCACGCTTGTGACAACAAAACTACAAAGAAAACGTAAAGGATGTACATTGTAGTATCATGTGTCTCTCTCCTTCTTAATCGACTCATAATTTGGCGACAATTTTTGTGGCGACACCTGTGGAGAGTTTGGAAGAGTAAATCGTCCTTGAAATTTATGCTTTGACAACAGCTCTGTAACCATCACACCAGACCGCTGTAACTCATCTCGTAAAATCAAGTTGTCACGCCGAACTTGTTCATATAAAAGTTCATATTGATGAAGGCGTGTCTGTAACTCTGCATTGATCTGTACATACTTAGATGCCTGAAATGAAAAAAAAAAATTTAAATCAAACTTTTACGGGTTTGGGTTTATGGTGTTTAATGCCACTTTCAGTTATATCATGGCGATCAGTTTTATTGGTGGAGGAAACCAGAGTGCCCGGAGAAAACCACTGACCTGCCGCAAGTCACTGACAAACAACAGTGACTTGTGACAGGTCAGTGGTTTCCTCAAACTTATATATATACAATTACAGGTGACTTTTTCCACAAAAAGAAGCTATTGTAACTAACAATATGTATATTCTAATATGGTTATACACAAGCATGCAAAGTTTTGAGGAATTCCCATTTAAAATATAGGAGTTGTGTACACAAAAAATTGATGAGTCTAATTCAAAAGGGCAATAAATCTTGCAAAAAAGGCCTGATCAACCTGCTGTAACAATAAATCATCTTCTCAAGTTTTTTGTTTTTTTTGAGTTATGAGGAATCCACATTTAAAATGTAGGAGCTGCACATACAAACATTTTGGGGAAATAAGTC
Source organism: Bathymodiolus septemdierum (assembly GCA_963383655.1). Taxonomy (NCBI): domain Eukaryota; kingdom Metazoa; phylum Mollusca; class Bivalvia; order Mytilida; family Modiolidae; genus Bathymodiolus; species Bathymodiolus septemdierum. Next base: position 16,795,876 of record OY726530.1, on the reverse strand, counting down.
CAAAAAGGGCAATAACTCCTTCAAAAATTGTCCCATTTGCATTGGTTAATAAGCAAGCATTCAAAGTTTTGAGGAATTCCCATTTAAAACGTAGGAGTAAAGTACAAACTTCTATAACAAGTGTCTCTCCCATGAGGTTACACTGATGTCATTTTCAGTATGATAGTCAAGTCATTGATATTGACAATATCCCTCAAATATCAAAGAAAAATAAATTATCAATAAAATGTGTTAATTAAAGAGGTTGCATTGAACCATTGCCTATCCTGGCATATAGTACAGTATGCTAAGATTTTGTTTTATCTCCCAGGACTTTAACCCCCCATATACAGTCCAACCTGTATTAGGAGGTCACCTTTGTCCATGGGAGCTAAAATACATTAATTAGATCTGATATATAGAAAACAATATATATATATATTTGTTGAACTTGAGATGTTATTTGTACACTTGAGTTACCTCCCTTTGATCAAGATGTTAATGATTGACTGAATACCCATAAAAACAACTTTGGGTTACCAGTCATATGTGTGTAAACATAACGTGTGTAAACATGGGTTACCAGTCATACGTGTGTAAACATGGGTTACCAGTCATACGTGTGTAAACATTCTCATTTAAATTCTAGTGGCAGGGTTACACAAATGTACATGAAATTCCTTGGTTAAAAGGTTAAAATACAACATCTCAAACTCCAATTAGTAAACTTTTCATTAATTTGATTGCATTTATTTTTATTTCCTTTTTCCATTCTACTTTTTCAGTACTCGTGGGTGAATGAAATTTAGATTGGTTTGTTTTTATGGTGATTAATTACCACTTTCAACAATATTTCAGTTATATCGTGGCTGTCAGTTTTATTGGTGGAGGAAGCCGGAGTATCCTGGAGAAACCACCGACCTGTCGCAAGTCACTGACAAACATAATGTTGTATCGAGTACACCTCACCATGAATGGGGTTCGAACTCATAACGTTCAGGTAGTTGTAAATCCAACTACAATACGATCACAACTATGACGGCCCCTTAAATTTGGAGTTGACAGATAATCCTGAAGCTTCTAAACAGGCCATAGCCAAAACTATCTAATAAATTGTTCTGACAAGTAATAAATATATTGGCAGGTTAAGGATCCCAGAATCAAAATTCTGACTTTCACAAAAACAATAAATGTATTTCATTTTCAGTACTGTTTTCATAAGAAATAGTCTCAGTACAATTGTGTTCAGCTTTATTGTTTCTATGGCAACTTTAAGGTGAAATCTGTAATATAACCATGGATGGATGATGGCACACTTGTGAAAGAACTATATAGATAATCACTTCAAACACCAAGCTTTACCTTTTTTAAGAAAATAAAATATGCTTTTTCATTAATTTGATTGCATTTTAATTTTATTTTCCCTCTTCTATCCCAATTATGAAATAGTTATCTCCAAAAGAAAGCTTTCTATTATTAAATAGTCAAGCTTAATTAAAGGGACAACTCGCAAAAATAGATTTCTATTAAAAGCAATTCCAGCTTAAAGGGGATATCTCCCAATGCCAAGATGTATTTGTATGAAACAGTCAAGACTTAAGGAGATGTCTCCCAGAAGACTCAAGGAGATATTTGATGTCTCCCAAAGATAGCTGTCCATAAAATATTTAAGATTACAACAGATAGATCCTAAGATACACACATATACAACTGTCTATAAAGAGTTATCAAAACATAAAAGGATATTTCTTACAGATCTACCATTATATTAAAATTTAAAAAAATATCTGAATTTTAAAAATCCCCCAATGAAAGACCTCTCATCATTTTCCTCTGAACAATTAATGTGTCTGGGTTTTCCCCAATAAAATGTAGGATGGTGGGTTTTTTTCAATTCCACAGAGAAACAACAGACTATAGAATCAATAACAGCAATAAAAGTCTGGGTTTTCCAAATTTCTTGAAATTTCATTACAGTTTCAGGTCAAATTAATTCTTCATCTTGACATCAGCTCTGTCATGCTAAGGGTAAAATACTGTGGAGGGGTTTTAGTCAATGCAGTAACTCAATATATGCTGTCATACTAAGCATAAAATACTGTGGATTTTTTTTTAGTCAATGCAATAACTCAATATAGGCATGCTAAGCATAAAATACTATGCAGGTTTTTTTTAGTCAATGCAGTAGCTTAATACGCAAAATTCATTCGCCTTAGTAGACCTGACTTCTGGAATAATCTTCAAGATATTAGATGCTCAACTCATTTTAGTACAATGCATTTCAACTATATCCTCATCTCTCGAAGTGACTAAGTCTATAAAAGAACAAGAAGGAAGTAAATAAAATGTGATGCTGGGATTGGCCAATTGGTGGATCGAAGAAAAAATTAAAATATATCAATGTGTTGGAAATGGGAAGGAATCTGATATAAAAGAAAACACTGTCAACTTTGTAACCTACTGTTTAGGAGGAGTTTAAAACATTTCTAATTCTCTAATACCCCCCTTTTTTTTCTATTTATGCCCCTTGTACATATTGGGAAAAAAAATCAAAGAAGGAAAATAATTTCTGTTTGAACAAACATTCCACAACCCCCTCCCATTAAATAAAAGTTGGTCTCCTATTCTAAAAATTAATTTAGATGTTTTTTCAAATTCTTAAATTTGGCCTCAAGTTTACATCAAAGGTGAAAGTTCATTGATGAATCTACAAACTATTTTTAGGGTTATTGAAAAAGATAATAGAGCTTCGGAATGTGATCAAATATCCTTATAAATCAGTGGCTATACAAGATAAAAGAGATCCAACAAGCTTTATTATTTCATAATCTGTTTCACTTCCTTATAGGAACAAATAGTTTCATCACACATGTTTATTTAACATCTATATATAATACAGATTTTACTTCTGAAGGCCAACAAGAATAATACAACTTAGAATCTTTTTACAGAGGGTGGGAATGGTTTGGTTTATGGTGTTAAATGCCACTTTCAACAATATTTCAGTTATATGTGGCGGTCAGTTTTATTGGTGGAGGAAACAGGAATATCCAGAGAAAACCACTGATTTATTGCAAGTCACTGACAAACCTTATCACATAATATTGTATCCAGTACACCTCGTCATAAACAGGTGTAAATGAAATGAGGCATCATGTTAATGATAAACATTTCTTTCAAATGATGCTAACCGTAGCAGCACACCCTTCAACCATATCTAAATTATCATCAGTATAACCAGCTATATGATTGTAGACTACAAATTGTCTACAGTCTACAATAGCACACCCTTAAACCATATCTAAATTATCATCAGTACAACCAGCTATATGATTGTAGACTACAAATTGTCTACAGTCTACAATAGCACACCCTTAAACCATATCTAAATAATCAATGTACAATAATATAACACATCTTTAATGCTGAATCTTAAAGCTGCAGACATAAATTCAACCAGCTGTGTTTATTACATCCAGAATGCATTGTACTGTTTGCCAAGACACAGCTGTTCCCTATAGAAGATTATCTAGCCTTCTAGGTAGGAATTGCTAATTGCACATTCAACATGCTTAAACTTTCTATTCAAGGTCTTAGTAAAGAGGAAGACATGTGTGATATTGAAAATATGTCGGGCAAATGTCAATGTACTGATACATGTACATGTGTCCTTCAGTAGTGACCAAGATACTGAAATTTGTCCTGAAAATGAGTTATTTCCCCTTGACCAAGATTTAATGATCGACTGAAAATTGAGTACTCATAAAAAATTGGTTACCAGACATAATAACTATGTTAACTTTTAGAATTGATTGCAGAGTTGAGCACATGAATCCGAGTTCTTCATTAAAAAGATATACAGACAACATCTTCAAACACTACATTATATTGTTAGAGGGTTAGGGTAATGGTGTTTAATGTCACTTTCAACAATATTTCAGTTTGTCATGGCACATTATTAATTTGATTTTGTATTGATGAAGTATATATATAACATATTATATCTATAATGATTCAAGGATAACTAGTATTACTGTGAGCACAGCTCACTAAGATATACCCCCCGCTCCCCCATCTGTCCAACCTATTTCCATAACCAAAACATTACTGATTGTTCTGACCAAAAATGAAAGGGACCCTCCTCTCTTCACCAGTAAACAGCTGATAAAATTTTAAAAGATTCTAAGAAACACAACTCAAGTTATCATACGACATAGGATTTGTCTACAGACAGACGGACATGGTGAAACCAGCATACCCCCCTACAACTTCGTTGCGGGGGGGGGTATAAAAATTCAGAATTTTCACAAAAATAATAAAATGCATCCTTTAAAGTACAATAATGTAAATTCTAATGTAGTTGTTTAATATTCCTGGTTTGTGATTGGACAATGCTGTAATTTTCACGGTATCAATTCCGCAGTTGAAATAGTGTGAGATATTTTTTATTTTTTTTATTTTAACCGCTTACGTCATCTTGTCAATAATGTGGCAATACACATCGATACACATGCTTACATTAGAATGGAGATAACTGTATTGTATTTGAAAATTTCACGGCATCAATTGTTGATTTAATGGTCGCAAATATCCGTTTACTGGCTCCGCTAACGTGCCGCCAGTAAACTCAATTTGCGACCATCAAATCTCCAATTGATGCCGTGAAATTTTCAAATATAATACAGTTATCTCCTACATAATATGTCTTTTTTTAAATGATCCAAGTCAATAATATGCTTGAAACATATTGCAGATTTCTGTGATGGTGACCAACCATCGGCGGTGACGATTCGATAGTCTGATAGTCCGAAGGTCCGATAGTCTCCGTTTTTAAAGAATCGTCTTTCAATATCAAGGTTGATAAAAGATGGATTCCCTTGTTTAGAAACTTGATATCTAACTTCACAGTAGTACAGTAGATAAAAAAAAACACAGTTTAGCTACAATAGTGAATTGGTTGGACCAAGGTGGTGACAGTTACAAATGTATAACGGCCCATTACTACAATTATACATATTTCTTCCGTTAATATAAACATACTGCCCTTGGATGAAGGTGTTAGGGTAGATTAACACACGAGGGAAAAAATTATCACCCGAGACGAAGTCGAGGGTGATAATTTTTTTCGCAGAGTGTGTTAATCACCCTAACACCTTCATCCAAGGGCAGTATGTTTTTTTATTATACTGAATGCCTAATGATTCAAGTGTGTATTATGTTATTAGAAGGACAATTGTTAAAAAAATAAAAAGTCATAAATTAAGATAGTTTACTTACATTAACAACAACAAAACACCAAATAGCAACAAATTTAACAAGATAATAACATAATGTTTAGGGGTAACAATTAATGTAAAATGTTAATTGTATATTTTGATAAATATTATCACATGTTTGCTTCTATATTCTGACTATTGCATAAATAATTTTCAAGGTAGGCTATAATTGTTTTATCATTTTTCAATATATTATTTAAATACATGTCTTGAAATTTATGAAAACTTTGAAATTTTTTTAACTTTTTGAAAATTTTATCATTTGGAAATTTTTTGAAATTTTAGAAAATTTGAAATTTTTGAACTTTAAAACAAAAATTTTCTTTTTTAATTTTTTAGAATTTTGAAAATCGGTAAACCTCGGCCGGAGCGGGTGTTAATTTTTCCGGATCAGCAAACTTTGAGTTCAGCGGGTGTTAATTTTAGGCATTAACACTCGTTGCTAATATTATCACATGTTGCTAGGGATGGGCGGGGCTTATGAAAGGTTAATGAAAATTAACAAATGCCGCATGTCCAATGAAATGAATGGATAATGTAAGAAATTTGCATAAAGTATAATAATTTTATTTATTCCTTTATTTATTTTTTTAAATAATTTAAATTCGAAATCATTTAATGACTAATAGAGTTGCTACTACGTGCATGCATACTGACAAATATGATGTGGTTTGTTTCTTTCTAAACAAAAAAATACATCTTTTTTGTAATAGAAAGCATCCATTTTGCCCTGGCTACGCCACTGTATATTTAAGTTGAAGCACATACATTAATAATTCAGTGATTATAACTTAGATGGACAAAGTCAGCTAGAGGCTCACAAGATCCGGGATTGCTCACCTGGGTTAAGTTCATGAGAAATTATCAGAAATTTCAATTGTTGCCTTTGCTGCCATATCTGTGTACACAATTGTAATAAAGTTGCATCATTTGTGCATGATCTGACAGGTAACTGCCTAATTTACCTGAATTCATTCTCTTTAGTGCCTCTCCGAGCGATGATAATGTATTTTCCATAAAGCTACAATGTAAACTTTGACCTTGGCTGATGGCCATTTTGAACTTCTGATCTACACCAAAACTATTATTGGGGTCGTCGTGGTCATGATCATATGGTAGTTGGATATATAACTACCTATGCAATCAGTGCCTATCACCACTAACGTTGTGAGTTCGAATCCAGCTCAAACGAGGTGTATTCGAGACCACATTATGTGATAACGCTTGTCAGTGACTTGTGGCAGGTCGGTGATTTTCTCCGGGTACTCCGGTTTCCTCCAACAATAATACTGGCCGACACGAAATAACTGAAATATTGTTGAAAGTGGTGTTAATCGCCATACCCCCCCCCAAAAAATCAACAAAGATTTGTTCTATTCACTTGTGTGCACGACTTGTTACCCCCAAGAAAACTTTCGGTACGACATTGTTTCATATAAAACCCTTACAATGTTGTTGAGAAAAAATCTTGAAATATTGACCATCAAAATATCCTTCGGACTATTGGGCTTTCGGACTATCGGACCTTCGGACTATTGGGCCTTCGGACTATCGGGCTGACACCCCATCGGCTTACCCACAATGACAATCCATGTATATCATATGCACGTCTATTTTTGAATATCAACATGTAATTATAATGTGTTTTTATCAACACCTCACCTTGGGTCAGTCTAAACATCACGTTTTATATATTTAATGATAAAAACAAACAACATCGGCAGCATGATATGGAGAAATATTAAGAACATCACGTTTTATATATTTAATCATTAAAACAAATAAAATGGGCATTCTATGGAGAAATATTAAGAAACCCTAATTAAAATAAAAATTATGGATCCCAAAATAAAGTTTGAATGGGCTAGATAACAACTAAAGAAAATTACATAATAAAATGCAGGGAAGAATCAGAATGTTATAGATTAAATAATTAAACCAATGGTGGATCATTATTATCAATTTACTCCAGACAAACTGTTCTAGGTGACCTTATAGCTGTACAATACTGGCTCCATTGGTCTGCCATATCAATAAATCATGACTATCTGAGTCATGCTACTTATAAAATACCAATATTAAACTTCTACCATTTCTCCATACATAAGTCATCAAAGAGGTTAAATGGGATAATTTTTTTCACATAAAATAGGGTACCCCCCTAAAAACTGCTAAAAAAAATACCAATATTATACTTCTACCATTTCTTCATACACAAGTCATCAAAGAGCGTTAAATGGGATACGTTACATTTGTATTTACACATAAATAGGGTTCCCCCCTACAAACACTGCTAAAAAAATACAAATATACTTCTAACCATTTCTTCATACATAATGTCATCAAAGAGTGTTAATGGGATATTACACATAAAATAGGGCTCCCCTAAAAAAGCTGTTCAAACAAGTAGGTTCTGATTATCTAACGGAAATCTGAACTTTTTGTATACAGTTCATTAATATTGTTTCTTTCAACATATTTTCTTATTGATAACTAAAAGGTTTTTTTCATAGATCTTGTAATACCTAGTGTCTCACAAACTTGATTTATAGTTCATAAGATTTTTGAGAGGCAAAAAAAAGAGGTGATAGAGCAACTTTATAATTTGTGAGATTCATATTTTTAAAAGATAAATTGGCAAAGGTCAAAATCCAGACTTTAATGATCATAGATTCACAGTCCAACCAAAATTTCGTCTTTAATAGTTCCTCATGGTTTTCAAGGTTGATGATCCCTCCCCTCCTCCTGCCTACAGGTGTGCAAACCCTCAACCATAAATAAGGGATATACTGTCAAACCTGTATTTAGAGGCCTTTGGGACAAAGAAAAGGTGGTCTTTCAAGACAGATGACCTCTTGAAAGAGGTTCAATTCATAGGAAATCTTCTATGACAGAACAATAAAAAGGTGACATTTTAACACAAGTGACTGCTTAATAGAGGTGACTGCATATGCAGATTTGACTTAATATGCATAAAAACTTCAAATTAAGAAATTCTCTCAACAATTAAGATTATCACATGTGTTTGTAAAAGTCAATAATTATGTTGGACTGGTACAAAGATGTAGCAGCATTGTCAAATATAGAATTATAGTATTTTGATTCAGAATATGATAAATCACAAGGGATGAAATTTTGCATAGAAACAAAACTCGAAATTGTGCATATAAACAAAACGTCCCTATGGGTCTCTCATTGTTCATCTGGTCCAACTAATTGTTGTCTTCAATTTGTTCTATTATCCGTATTTAGATATTCTATATAGTCAAACCTGAATTAAAGAGGTCACAATTGGGAGAAAGAAAAGGTGGTCTTTTAAGACTGGTGATCTCTTAAGACTGGTTGAATTCTTATGAAATTTTCTATGACAGAACAAGACAAAAGTGACCTTTTAATACAGGTGACAGCTTAATAGAGGTGACCACATGAGTAGGTTTGACTGCAACTGAGAAAAACAAAAGTCACATGGCCCTGTAATGGTGGTGATACCTTGATCACATATTATCTGACATTCCCACAGAGGGTAGAATATTGATTGGTCAAAAGCGACCTTTTAATGGTCAATCGATGGGGGAAATAGAACTTTGATTGGCTTAAAAGTAATTAAATTACATAATGTTTCTTTATATCAGACCCTTTGGTTACAAATTCCATAAAGACTGGCTGTCTGTATAAAAGCAGCTGGCAGATGACATTCTTCACCATGTGGGATGGAATCAAAATCATGTTACAGCCAATATGTACCGATTCCATAGCCCTACATCGCTGGAGGATTTGGAAATCATTTTTGGTCGAAATACGAAGAATGTTTATATTACATGACTGCCAAAATTACAGAATTCCTAGAAAATGTCTTAATGCATGCTAAACAACTCAATTATCATATAGCTTAGCTACAGTTTAAATTTCAGCTCATCACAGATTAAATGTACCAGTAAAAGTTGTTGTCATTTAAAAAAAAATCAATTTTCCACCTCAGCCAAGTGGTTTCAGAGGAGATTATTATAATATTTTCTTACCAGGACACCCTGGCATTTCATAATTGAAGGAGGTACGAAGCAAGGAAGCAAGCGGGTATCCTCAGCATTTCATAATATGAAATAAGCCTGTTTTATATAATTTGACGAAAATCAAAATAGAAATCTGATTTAGTGCCTGAAAAAATCAGTGGCTAATCTAATTACAATATTTAACTTCTGTTGATAGAAATAAAATAATCTAATTTGCATTGGAGTCTATATAGAATCCCAAGGATTATGTTCGATTTCAGTATTCACCTCCAAACATTTTCTTCATATAACAAATACTAATCATTGATTGGTTAATTACATAATATAATGTCAGTCCAGAAAAGAGAATTAAGTTAAAGAGAAACCAAATGACCACATTGGCTTTTGATCAAATCAGGTTAACCTTAAATTATTTTATGCTGGGGGGGGGGTTTCATGTGTTTGTGTTTACTGAGAGTATCCTCCCACCAAGAAATCAATATGCCTTATTTATAATTTTATGGAAAATCCCAGGTTTTATAGAGAGACGATCAAACAATCAATACCCTCCAATCACAATTATCTAAGGGTGATCTAATGGCTACCATCATGTAACTATTAGGTTATACAATATACTGAGTGAGGTTCTAATTGGGAGACTGCCACGATATAGCTGAAATATTGTTGAAAGTGGCATTAAACACCATAACCCTACCCCCTCTAAATGGGAACAAATGGTTTTATACAATTACGAAAAATCTTTTTTTAACAGTGATGGTAAAAAATACCACTAATTTCGACGAAACAAACAACTACCTTACACCTCAAACCATTAAACACAAAAAGACTACAGGGATTTTTCTAGCCTTCCTCAGGGTCTCACCGTCTGGTAAAAGGACCCTTTCCCAATGAAAAATGTTCTAAAATCATGCCAAATTCCCAAAATGTTCATTCTTACCCCCTTATTTTGACTCCCAAATGGCCAATTTGTCCACAAAAAATTTCCCAAAATGGTACCAAAAGAATGAAAAGTACCATTCCCAAAACACCTTGATAAACCCCTGGACTATTACACCTGGTGATTGAAATCCAGCATGTCTGTTATCCTACTGATTTTATATAGGGTTTTATGTCTGACAAAAGTACTGGTTCCCACAGGAATCTGACTGTTTTACTTTTTTTATCTGTTTGTACATGTATTTCTTTAATTGTACTTGTCTGACTCATACATAAAGTTTATATTAATACACAGAACTGTGTGGCACAAACCTCAATTACATTAAAGTGCAAATTAAAACTTAATTGACACTTAAAATTACTTTAAAGGGATCACTAAAACAACATTTCCTCAGGTACATTGTATAAAGTAGTCTCCTTCTTATAAAAAGCCCCTATCACCAAGAGCAACCCTAGGCATTTTATCAGGAAAGATTTCAGATGCACTGAAATAGTAAAACACTAGTAAATTGTTCCCCTAAAAAGAGGCCACATTTTCATTACAGAAGGGTTGGCCTTATATGGATGCATTTTGTCAAAATATTGATGTACTGAGATAGTTCAAAACACTAGTAAATTGTCTCTTCAAGAGAGGCCACCATTGCATGTAATTCTGTCAAAATATTGATGCACTGAGATAGTTCAAAACACTAGAAAATTGTCTCTTCAAGAGAGGCCACCATTGCATGTAAATCTGTCAAAATATTGATGCACTGAGATAGTTCAAAACACTAGAAAATTGTCTCTTCAAGAGAGGCCACCATTGCATGTAATTCTGTCAAAATATTGATGCCCTGAGATAGTTCAAAACACTAGAAAATTGTCTCTTCAAGAGAGGCCACCATTGCATGTAATTCTGTCAAAATATTGATGTACTGAGATAGTTCAAAACACTAAAAAATTGTCTCTTCAAGAGAGGCCACCATTGCATGTAATTCTGTCAAAATATTGATGTACTGAGATAGTTCAAAACACTAGAAAATTGTCTCTTCAAGAGTGGCCACCATTGCATGTAATTCTGTCAAAATATTGATGTACTGAGATAGTTCAAAACACTAGAAAATTGTCTCTTCAAGAGAGGCCACTATTGCATGTAATTCTGTCAAAATATTGGTCAATATGCCTTTTAATAGAGATGCCGACTTATCGTTATTTCGGCCGCCATTTTGTTTTCCGGTAGCTGCTGATACATGAAAATGCTATTTTTGATGTCAGATTTTTACAGATAATACTATATAAAGATATAATTTTTTTACATTAATTAATTATCTAAACATTGTTTGAAATCTTTAAAAATTTTGTTTCTTTTAATATGGAATCGTTTAAATATAACGTGTTCGAATCGAAATCGCTGTTTTCGGAATTTTACCATTCGCGGCACGGTTTTTTCACCAAGGTCCCCCATTTCAATGCCTTGCCCGGCATGTTCTTGACGTTATATAGTTCTATAATTATTATCCAATTAAAGCGCAGATTCGTAGCTTGCGCATGGTCACAGTCGCTTCCGATTTCCTGATCATGCTAAACGGAAAATGGTCGTCTCAAAAGTTCCAAGATGAACAAATCAATGAAAAATTTGGAGTAGCGTTCTCCGATGGCGATATTTGTATTTTCTGTTACAATATCAACGTAGAAAGCATACCATCTCAACCATATTAGATCGCGAACACGGATGATTTTTAGTATTTAAAACGCCCCTAAACATGTCTGAGGGAGAACGTCGTATATCGTTGGAAGTGGAAAGTAAATAGTAACGTCAACGACGCTGGTTGTAACACAGGTGTTATCGTAGGTATGTATAAACCTTCTTCTCAATGTTTTAAACGTACGATTTATTTTTTGCATTGCTTCTTTTCAAGTAGTTTATGAAAAACTTCTTGTCAATTTATAATACTTCCAACTTGCGTTCAAAACAAAAGTAAACAAACCGAAAAGGGGGGGTGTAAACAGAGATGAAAGTTTTCCTCTAATCCGCTGATTTCCTCTTTTTTTAAGGAAAATATTTGGAAATAAAATGTTTCTAGCTTGGTCCAAACAACTAGAAAACGAGGGTATGGGCTCTAGAATAGGAGTTTCCTCTTTTTTCATCAGTCAATCACTTTCTTCTATAGTCTATAGTCTGTGTACAAAATATTTTTTTTTTTTTTATACTAGACTATAGTCTTCACTCTTCAGAAAGTTAATTCTATTCTTATTTTTGTCATGGTGCTACATTTTTATTTGTATTTGCCAGCTTCCATGGATACTCGACCATGATTGAATATTTACATACTAAATTCAAATAAAAGTAAACAAAATGTTATAACTTATTGCATACATATGTATTTATAGACCAATGAAAAAAAATTACCAGTGTTTCTGCTAATATTCTCGAAAAGGGGAAGGTAGTATAAGTAGACAAAACATATATTTTTACCTAGGTTATACAGAACAAGGATCTGACTTTAACTTTGTCCAAAAATGTCAATAAAAACTTTGGGGTCAATACCAAAAATTTGAAACTCTGGTAATTTTTTTTGTCTAAATACATTGTGAATTTATATTTATTATAATGGTAGTTATGAAAGGATAATAAGTACAATGTAGACTAGTTAGAACTGTTTCTTTGTGGTCCCTTCCAGCTTCTCTTGTTTTTTTCCAGTTTACCTGACCTTATGCTTTGCTGGCCTTGGGATATTACCTGAACTTAGGACTGCAGGATAATATACAGCTGATCATGAGTTCATAATTTATATCATAATGAAATATTTAGTTTTACATGTAGCTGGATTTATTCAGACGACAATACATGTGACAATAGATGATGTATTTCAAAAATGCACCAGATATTTCCTGAATAATAAATGAATGAACTTAATATTTTGGTTGTTTTCATTGAACATGTTTTAAGAAGCAAATTAGAATAGTAATGGGCAAGACTGAAACTTTGACACGGAGAGTAGGGTTAGGGGGTGGGTTATGGTGTTTAATGCCACTTACAACAATATTTCAGTTATATCGTGATGGTCAGTTTTATTGGTGGAGTAAACTGGAGAAAACCACTGATCTGTTGCAAGTCACTGACGAATTTTATCACACAATAATGTGTTATCAAGTTACCATGAGTGGGATTCGAACGACATGGAGAGTAAGATTGAAACAAATTTACTTGCTCAAATTGTAATAAAGGGAAACCTGAATATAAACAGCATCCTATATAAACAACATAACTTTATTTTAAATAAAGTTCCAGGTTCCAGATGTAGCCTTTTGTAGGAAATATGTAAACCGTGCAAATAATATCCATCTATTTTAAACACAAGCTGATCTTAAGGAAGTTCAGTTTAGAGGTGTTTCACTATCATGCTTGTTGGGTGGTTGATGCATATACCATCACTTTCAGCAATTGTACAGCTACATTATGATTGCAAGACATTGAGGTAGGAAAACAAAAACACCTACATGTATATCAAGCCGACCAGTTAAATTTTCGGCAAGGGGTAGGTGTCTGGAATCTTCACCCCTTGGGGGGATTACATATTGGTGGTATATATGAAATGAAAAGTATTTAGTTTAAGTTATTAGTTACTTGAGGTTATAGATTTTTAAAATGTCTTTAATTTGGTACCTTGATGATCAAATTCTGACTAGAAACGATGGAGTAATCTTAAAAAACGTAAATTTACGCAACAAATTTTAAAGCAATGGCAGCCATTTTGTTTTCAAAATGGCCACCATTATGACAATTATTCGGTAATAAAATGCTAAAGCAAATAAGAGGTCATTGGTACAAACCTACATATCCATTTTTTTTCAGTGATATTAATTATATTGATAAAAAAATTGATCAAATTATCTTGGAACAGGTTCCCTGTCTGAGGAATTTTATGAAAAAATGGCAGCCATTTTGAACAAAATGGCCGCCATTTCTTGTGTCGACAAAAAAACATCACGTCCAACAGAATGTGCACATCACTGGTATTGTCTTCAAAATTTTGTACGGATATCATTTTTAGTTTAGGAAATATGAAGCTTTTTGTGTCATTTTTCCATATAACTGCTGTGAAATGGTGCCATTCTCAAATAATGTTGAACACTAATTGCACACCCACCTTTATGGATTCATAATTCCACAAAAAGATGTAAAAGGTGATTCATATGTTATAATTGCACTCAACACAAGTATTTCTACACACAATTTCTTCTATTATGATGTCAGATAAGTTATTTTCTGACAAAATTATGGCAATGTGAGCCATAATGGACCTTTCGGTCAAGATCAAAAGTGGCTCCGACACATTTTGGACAATAAAACAAATGACGAATATTACTTCAAACATGTTCAGTTTCATTTTTCTGACAGAACAACTTATAGTCTATGGAAAAAAACAAAAGTAGAGACTTTATCTGCTGTTTGCACAAAAAATCAGAACTCTAAAACAGTCATTAAAACCATTATTGATGGCGGCCATCTTTGGAAAATTATTGACCAAAAATAGGCAATTTCAAATGCTCATAACTTTTGAACCCTTCATCCGATTTTTACAAATGAAGGCTCAAAAGTCTTCTTAGATTGAGCTCTATCTAATGGTTAAAAAACAGCAAGCATCCCCTGTAATTGATTTTTGACTGGCATCTCTACTTTTAAGATCTTTTGCATAAAATAATTGTATGACCCCACCCCCCACCCCCTGTTTGTCCTTCGATTTTCTGTAACTGTAACTTGTAATGGGTGCAGGTCCTTCGAATACAATAATTGTATAACCCCACCCCTACCCCGTTTTCGCCCTCTGTAGCTTGTAATGGGTGCAGGATTTCTAATACAATAATTGTAAGACCCCACCCCTACCCCCTCTGTATCCTCTGTAACCTGTAATGGGTGCAGGTGTTTTGATTCTCTTAATGACATCACACCACATGGTGATAATTCTTGATCAGTGTTTAATCACACCAGAGTTAACATTAGGCAGACATAACAGTTATCCACATTGTTTACAATCAGTAGTCTGTGCCAGATTGTATTGGCTCGTGATTCGTAAAATGCTCATGGCTGTTGCTGAATAACTAAAAAACAAACATGGGTGTCTATTTTTAAATCTAATTTGCTAAAAAAAAAAGTAAACATCTGCTTCAGTTGTACAAATTTCTTTTGAAAAAAGAGGAAATAAATGTTGGAGCTTTTCAGTGTAGAAAAGTTAAATACACATTGATAGTGCACACATTCCTAATAATTCATGATCATAATAAGTTGCATTAGATAATGTTAAACTAACATAATTTATGACCATCTAATTATATAATGAAGGAAATGTACAAAATTGTTTTGAAAAATGAGAAAAATTATAGTGTTGGAGCTTTACAGTATAGAAAAGTTTAGTGAAACGTGTCTACACAGAACCTCCTTGGGATCAACTTTTATCCTGGAAATAGACAAGTGTTCTGTTTATACAGGTTAAATGAACTAAGATTTCCTACATTGAGACTTTATCTAAAGCTTGGTTCATACAGGATTACGGTTTATTGAGGGTTTGATTTTGACATGCTTCAATGTAATACAGTCTGTGACAAAAACATTTTGACAAACTAGCTTGAACAGCATTTTAGATGAATTTTCTTTATTTGATCAAGCAAATTCTACCCAATTTTTACTAGCCCAAATCAATTTTTACTAGACTGGGGCTTATGGCTAGTGGTTTTTGATGCAAAATGGTAATACACATTGATTGGAACGAATTCCTAACAAGTCACATTAGATAATGTTAAACTAACATAATTTACGATGATCTAAATATATAATGAAGGAAATGTACATTTGTGGTTACTTGACGATTGCTATGATGACCTTTAAACCAATCAGAAGGCAGATAATATTTTTGTTATTACAACAGCGAGTGAATGATTATGACAAGTGTGTAAATTTTCAGCCATACATACAATTATCACCACTATTTTTTTTTTCAATGTTCAAAATTGCAAATAAAATAATATTAAATATCTGATATTTGGTCTTGAAAAGGACATACAGACTGGTCCTATAAACAACAGTAGAGCCAAGGGTAGAAATTCTGAATAAATTAAGTACAGTACATCCATTTGTAATGAAATTGATTATATTGGTGTTTAATGCCAACATTAGCAGAATTTCAACTATATCATGGCTACAGAAATGAATTCAACTGTATATTATGAAAGGAAAAAAAGTAGTAGTAAACACTGACGACATTACAGGTAACAACAATACAGGTAAGTATTAATACAGGTAGACAATACTATAATAGGAAGGTATTAATCATGTCATGGTAATGTTAACACAATATACATATACATCACAATATAAAACAAGGCCACTGTCTCATACAGGTCAAATGTCACAATTTAATTACCTCGTCTAAAATGTATTCTTAATACATGAAGGTCTTTCAATAAGGGGTGGCATACCAGGTACTTTTACCTGCTTAAAATGGTCTTTGGTACCTCCTGATTTTAAAGAGTGTTGTATAAGATATTCATGAAATTGTTCAAATTTTAATAAAAAGTACCGTTTAGATCTGTAAATAGTGAAGTACTGGTAGACTTGAAAAATATTGAAAGCCCTGTACATGTACTTATATTCAATTTATATAGATAAAATACATATTTCTAATATATTGTTTCACAAACTTGTAAAATTGTTCATGTGTTTTTTAGGAAACGGATTAATATAAGCATTACGCTGGTTTCTGAATCCTATGTTTTATTGTATTATGAACAGAAAGTTTATATGTTATTTATCAATAAAATATGTTTAAATCAAACTTGTAAAATAGCTTATAGGGCAATTCTGGACTGAATTGAAAATTATAGCTGTGACCAAATAATCAAAGCCAATATGTTATAATTTTTCAAAATTTGAATTGTGCAGGGAGAACTTTCGATCCCTCTTGATTGACTATGTTTAATGTTAGATGACAAGTTCTTGAGTTAAACAAATAGATCATATTTTATGTAAATGCCAGTGAACTTTCCCCCCCATGTCAACCTTGTTTACTATTTACATGGAGTTAAAAGGCTATATAAAGTATATGTACATACATGTATTGACTATATATTACAATGCACTTTGACCTTTCAGCATGTAGTCAAAACTGTATTAGGAGATCACCTTTGGGACAAAGAAAAGGTGGCCTTATAAGACAGGTGTCCTCTTAAAAGAGGTTCAATTCATATGGAGCTTTCTATGACAGGAAAAGAAAAAGATGACCTTTTAATACAGGTGACTGCTTAATAGAGGTGACTGCATAGGCAGGTTTAACTGTATCTGTATTTGCTTGTGGCCACATTATAATATATCAGGTAGATGTTGGTTACATCACTAGTCTATGAATGATTTTAGACTTTAGAAGTTATTAGTCCGAACTTGAAAATATAACAAATTTTAAGTATAATTGCAAAGAAAAATAAATTAAGAATTACTGGACATATCAAATTTCTACTGGCAATAGGAACAATGCTAGAGTCACAGTACACAATATACTGTCCTCTCGTGGTGCACTTTATATACACACCATAGCACATAATTTTTATCATCTTTGACCAAAAAAAATGTACCACAATGCATTCTTTGTTTTGTTTTGACAAATATCAGCATTTTCAAAACCATGACAACCAAAATAAACATTCATAACCAGTTTCTCTGGATTGTCCATTTTTCATTGCCACTTAGGTATTCTCTAACCTTTATTGACATAAAAAAAATATGCTAAAACAATTACCCACCATTATGATATTCAAAAATAGATATCCCAGTCTGCAAAAAAGGTTAACTCTATTAATCTCAACCCATTAACCTTTAACCCCATTAAGTGTCCTAACTGATTTCCTAACTCCATGTAACTCTTAGGGTATGATGCTTGACCAAATTTCTAAACACCTGACCTTGACCTTCTAATGACTGTTAGACGTTGACTTATTTAATGACCTGGTTCCCTGTCAGAGTAGCCTTTCATCTATTATTTTTAACTATAACTCACCTCCACCTCTTCGTGACTTTGTAACCTTTTGATCTCCTTTACCAATTTACTTTTATCGTCAGTAGCTTCCTCCAATCGACATTCAGATTCTATCCTAGTACGTTCTAACTGTTTACTGAGTTTATCGTTTTTCTCTGACATTTTGTCCAACTTTTCTTTCATGGTTTTCTTTAAACCTTCCACTTCCTACAATGAGGATATACATTTTTGTAAGATAATTCTTCAATATGAAGCTCCAGTCAAACCTGCCCATGCAGTCACCTCTATTAAAAGGTCATATTTTTCTTGTCCTGTCATAGAAAATTTCATGTGCTCTTTTAAAATGTCACCTGGCTCATCAGGTCACTTTTTCTTAGTCCCAAAGGTGACCACTTACTACAAGTTTGACTGGATATATAATATTTTTTAAGTGTTTTTATTTATAGCTGCGTCATGGCATGCATATAATGGTACTAAAGAAATCTCTGTCTACTAAACAATGTTGCAACAATTTCTTTATTGTTAAAAGAATTACACTAGTGTCCATTCCAGACCTAGTCCTTGCACCATTAGTGTTATTTTTTATGTCATGGGTGCTTTAAAACCTTAACATGTGCATCTTTCAAGCATGCCAAAATCTGCTTTTGTCGAATTTCAATCAAGAATCGTTTTTGCTGACGTTTCAGTTCAATACAAACAGCAAGATAAATAGACCAGAGAAGAATAGACAAATATTCCCTCACTGTGGGTAGACGTCTTGAAACATCATCACATGAGGTAAGTATCTGGGCAAGACCCCACCTCAATGAAAAAATCAGGTAATCACCTTTTCAAAATGTTCTTGCACCCTCTTTTATACATACATGTAGGCCAATGTATTATTACATTAGAAGAAGACCTTTTAACATTTTAGTATGGGATCCTTTATAAGTATTTGTCTAGTGGTTTCAGAGGGAAGAGGTTATGGTATTTAATGCCACTTTTCAACAGTATTTCAGTGGCGGTCAGTTTTATTGGTGGAGCAAATCGAAGAAACCAGAGAAAACCAGTCTTGTCGCAAGTCACTGACGAACTTTATCACATATTGCTGTATCGAGTACACCTTGCCATGAACGTGATTCGAACTCATAACTTTAAAGGTGATAGGCACAGATTGCACAGGTAGTTGTCAATCCAACTACCATACGATCACGGCCATGACAGCCCTTAAGATTAAATTGTAAACAAACAATTAGAACAGATAAACAAAGAGATGTCAGTAGCTTAAGTAGGTCAGAGGTCAGATACATGTCACAAGGTCCCTGTAATAAAACTATGCTGCACTATGATCTTAAATAGGATGCAATTAACGAGTTTGGAATAAAATATTGAACATAAAACCCTGTATGGGTTACATTTCAGGAACATGGGAGCTCCTTTTATGTGAATATTGAAGAAAAAGCATGATTATTGGTGAAAAAAAACGGACTTGAAAAGACTGACAGGGCAACTAAAACTTAGATTTTTGACAGAAATTGGGCGATTTCATTGAAACCAAGGCCCTGTCACATCTTGTCTACCACAATATAACTGAAATATTGTTGAAAGTGGCATTAAATACCATAATCTCCTCCTACATCTTGTCTACTTTAGCATTGTTACGAAAAGAAAGTCTAAACCATGATGATCAACAATTCCACCAATATCAACAAAACCAACAATCACCTCTCACCTCAACTCATCCCAAAGATGTTCGGTTTAGACAGATTTCACTGTTTTAACATTACAAAGGCTGTTGTTGATCCTAGCAATCAGAATTACACTATACTAACCTTACGAAGATTATTGTTCATCCTGACAATCTGATTAAATTGTTCGTCTCTTTTAGTGTGCACCTTTTCAAGTCGAACAAGAAAGCTCTGACGATCCTCTTGGTTTAACGATGTTTTATCTAGCATGCCCTGCACCAAAAGTACCTCCTCATCTAGACTCTTCTTAATGTCTGGTGAAGCAGTGTCGGTATTCTCCTCAGCTTTAAAAGAAAGGGCATGAATGTATGTAATGAATACATGTATTTAAAAAAAAATTTAAATGGTAAATATGAAATATTTGAATATATTCAACTGCATATTTGAAATAAAAGTAAACTAGAGGCTCCCAGGAGCCTGTAATCGCTCACCTGGTTTTCAATTTGACATCTAAAGTTGATAGAAAATGGGGGTGTTACACGTAATTTTGAAAGTGGGCCACCCAAAAATCATTTCAACTCAAATTTCTGAGCAAAAGATTTTGATGTGATTTTTATCTCATAATATTCCTAAACGGAATAAACTGGTTGAAAAAATCTCACAGAAAAACCCAGAATATAGGTTAAACTACTCATTGCCATGTAGCTGCAGTTAAAATTTGAGCTCATTTTGATTTATAATAAAGCAGCAATGGACAATTGAAGAAATTTCTATTTTTAGTAACAGCAGCCATCTTGAATGGGGGGCAGGGCTGTCGGACACAATTTTGAAAGGGACCCATCCAAGGACCATCCCTGCCAGGTTTGGTTTAATTTGGTTCAGTGGTTTCAGAGGAAAAGATTTAAATGTGATCTTTTATCAAAATATGCCTAATTTCCATAATCGGTATAAATCGGCTGAAAGAAAAATTTCACAGACAAACCCGGAATATATGTTAAACTACTCATTGCATGTAGCTGCAGCTAAAATTTAAGCTCATTTTGATTTATAATAAAGCAGCAATGGACAATTGAAGAACTGTCTATTTTTAGTAACAGCAGCTACATTGTATCTTGAATGGACGGCGGGACTATCGGATATAATGGTGAAAGGGACACTCCTAAGGAACATCCCTGCCAGGTTTGGTTTAATTTGGTTCAGCGGTTTTAGGGGAAAAGATTTAAATGTGATCTTTTATCAAAATATGCCTAATTTGCATAATCGGTATAAATCGGTTGAAAGAAAAATTTCACAGAAAAAAACGGAATATATGTTAAACTACTAATTTCCATGTGGCTGCAGTAAAAAATTGAGCTCATTTAGATTTATAACAATTGAAGAAATTTCTATTTTTAGCAACAACAGCCATCTTGAATGGAGGGCGGGTCTGTCAGATACAATTTTGAAAGGGACCCACACAAGGACCATCCCTGCCAGGTTTGGTTTAATTTGGTTCAGAGGTTTCAGAGGAGAAGATTTAAATTTGAAAGTTTACGACGTACGACGGACGCCAAGTGATGGCAAAAGCTCATATGGCCTTTGACCAGGTGAGATAACAAGAGATGGCAAAAGCTCACATGGCCATTGGCCAGGTGAGCTAAAAACACTTTTATATTTGAATATATGCAACTACATATTTGTACACAATTCGAAAGAGCAATAACTTCTACAACAAACTCCGCAATCTTATGACTAAAAGGTGAATATTTCTGTCAGAAAATCATTTAAACTTACTATCAGAAAGATGTAAGGAGTCGTCAGATTCACTTGGAAGGTCCCACTCTCTAGACGTTGGTGACCTTGGTGACCTTTCAGGCTCTGATTTGATTGGCTCCTTCTCATCTTCATCATCACTTATATCATTGATATCTTCTTTACGCTTGGAGGCAGGAGCCAGAGAAACATTGGGTGCAAAACCTCTCTCATATCTGTCCAAAAAAAAATCAATTTTGTAATTTAATCAGATCTGTGGATTATGCTCAACTTGAAACAATGTTTTATCAGAAAAAACCTTTTTCCCTTTGAAACACCTCAATTAAAATCAATGAATATTCATCGACTTGATTATGTTGAAATAATTTTTTATACAAATGACATACACTCTAAAACACATATATCTGTTATTGGTGTTTAACAGAACTTTCAGTAATATTTCAGCTGGCAGTTTTATTTGTTGATAGAGGAAGCTACTATTGCAGCCAGGGTCATAATCCAGATTTTAAACAGTCATGGTCCAACCAAATCTGGACAATTCTTCTTGTTTTTCAAAGGGGAGGAGTTGGATTCATATGATCCCTCCTAACTCCCCCCCCCCCCCCCCCCCCCCCCTTTACATACTGTTGTGTAAATAAACATTTATAAACACACTTATATTATACATGTGCATGTGAAGAAAAACACACATATATATATATATATATATATATATATATATACACATGTAATGATGTACATGTAAAACACACTTATAAAGCTAAGGCACATCTCTTACTGATGGTCTATCTGGGAACAATTTTACAATTACATGTATTATGGAATCTTTAATTAAAATATGAATTATAATAATTTTAGGAAAGGTTGTATGTACTATGTATGGTATAATTTAAACAATAAGCTTTCCATTTAAAAACAAGACTATAATCCTGATATGTTTTATTCAAATCCAATACCTTATGAAAATACTACAAGTACAAAGTCCACTATCTAAAGAAATTTAAATGGTCAGTATTAACTGGTCAAACTAACCAGCTTGACCTGCTCATATATTTAAATGTTAAAAGTACATCAGGACTCACCACACTTGCAAAAAACAGAGAGACTTGACTTCTCTCTCAGAGATCATGAGGGAGAAGTGAAGGCATGACAGGGAGACTTCCAACAGCATTATAGAGACATGTTTTCGCAAAAATATGGGTTTTTTTTTCACATTTTTTTTTTTATATTTGCATTTGAAGTGTGTCTTTGCTAATATCTTATTAATATCCTACATATTTAACAATAAATTCATGCTTTGTATTTGTTTTATTATTATTATTGATTTTAGATTTGATTCATTTTTGCCTTGAAATCTGTAAAGATATGAATGACATCTAAATGATCGTTTCCTTCCCCCGATTTTCCATCCCCAAGATCACAGTGTTTAAAATTTGACAAGTTGATTGTTTAGCTTTTAAAAAGCTACAAATAACTCAAGTTTTGCTAAAATAATTATAAAATAACACAATTCAACGGTCAATTTGGTACATGAAGTGTCTGTTTGTATATTTTTAGATTTTGGATTTAATTTTCACCGGGAATTTCGTCAGCACAAATTTACATTGTACATAAGTTTGCCACGATTCTTTTCAACATTTGTATCAACAAATTAAACCTTCTTTATTGCTTGAATAAAACCCTTTTCTCTCATTCTTATGTATTTTCACATTGATTACAATTGCTTTGTCAATTAGCTTTACCATAAAGAAAAGAGTGACTTGCAAAAAGAAACAAGGCGACTTTAATTTCGCTTTGTAATCGAGGGAGAGCGACTTCAGCCGATATAGGGCGAGAATTTCACCTGGTTTGGTGAGCCCTGTACACACTATGTCCTGTATTTATTTGCGCACTTCATTGGTACAGGTTTCAATAAAACTATGAAAGCTTGTCGTCAAGCAGTTTTTACAGTGTCTATTGAACCAATTTTTCCTTTTTAAATACCTGGCACAGGTATACTGAAACTTTGACGAAAATTTTACAAAACAAATTCTAATCCTGACACACCCCTTACCCATGGATGACCTTCACCTTCACCAGATTAAAAATATGTATGGCGGATAATCTGATCTTTATTGAATTTATAAAATTTAAATCTTTTCATGGTCTATTTTGTGACACATTTTAATAACCATTTTTTGAACTGACATTTTCATGGAGAATAAAATGTAAGACTCCCCGATTATACATTTCTTAATAAAGGCTACTTCAACTATAATCCTCAGATTATCATCCACATTCCGCAGAAAATCACGGCAGGTGGTACACAAATTTGTGTTTGTTTTACATGTAGTGATTCATAATAAACAGCATAATCAATTAATATTTAAATAATAATTTAATCTACATGTATATATGCCACTTATTATGACCTTGCCAGCACTCCTGGGTGATACCACTACCACTTGTGACCTTATAAATATTCCTGGGCCAATATGTTATTCTGTCCACTCAGACATGTTGCTGTCTTGGAGAATTCGAAGTAAGAAAATGGTCCGTTGATAACATATTTGTTAACCAAATCTACCCCAATAACTTGAATACAAAAGTACTTGGACTGAAATATTGTTGAAAATGGCATTAAACACCATAACCCTAACCCTATACTGTTATCAGAGGTCATCACATATTCATTCATTTAAATATAGTTTCTATCTTTTTCTAAGATCTTGATCTTCATAGACACATTCTATTTAAAGTTAAAAATATTCTATCCTTGCATTTGTAATACAACAGCTATTATATTTGTATCCAACAAACAAAAAATGTCTCTACATGGTAGCCTGGCCAATTATAGAAGTAAAAGCGTTTATTAATGTATTATATTTCTCTGACCTGACAAGTATATTTATGCGACAGATTATCACAGATCACGGATCACGTCAGCTGCCATTGTAACATGTGACTAGGTGAACTTTTCAATTATTTTACTTGACAGAATGACCATTCATAAAATAAAAAAATATGTTTAACCCAACAGGTTATGAACTTAAACAGAGCATAAAATATCTTACAAAGGCCAGATAAAATGTATCTTTAACTTGTAGCTACTAGAAGATAAGGGGGGGGGGGTCATATATTTTAAAATGTGTGGTAAACAACACAATGGAGTACAAACATCAATAACATGGCTAAGGTCATACCTATATATTTAAACATTGTAACAGGTTATATACAAATACCTGTACTATACAAATACCTATACCTGTGTATACGTAGGAATCCTCATGTTTTGTCTGTCTGTCTGCCATGTTTTTATACAAAACGAATATTAATATAGCTATTTGAACACAATAGTCCTTCAGTAATTTTCTTTTCCATTGCATTGATATCTTTTGTATGAGGGTCACCGAGGAGTTGGGGGGGGGGGCTTCATATTGATAAATGGGGTCAGTTTGTTACACACTGACAGTCTTAATTTTTGTAGTTTTAGGCACAACAATATCAAAGTAATAAATAGGTATGGATAACCCCTTCCCAATATATTTTTTTAAAGAGATGTCCTGTAGGGTTCAAAAAGGGATAAAATTATCTTCAAATTAAAAATCAGAGGTTCCAAAGAGAAAAAAATTAATGAAAAACTGCATGTAGTTTAATAGTCGTTCCTGTAAGTTAGGTTCCTTTTGGCTCATGCCAGTAGTTTCAGACGAGATTATCAAAATGTGAAATGTCAACAAAGACAACAATGAGTGGACAACAGACGACGGACACAAAAGCTCACATGGCCTTAAGCAAGGTCAACTAAATATTTTGGGGGATGAAGTATTCCTAATAAGCAAGCAGCACCTTACCATGGCATTATACCCTTCATTATTTCCTATATTAAGCAAGTCTTAGACAAGGTTAAATAAAATAGAAGAATAAAAATAATACCTTGCAGATTCGGATGATGGAATTACTCTGTCTGGATTTAGTAATACAGGAGGTCCTGATTGAAGATAATGGGGAATTCCTGGAAAACTAAAAATAAAATTGGCATTAGTCTCTGTCTGGATTTAGTAATACAGGAGGTCCTGGCTGAAAATAATGGGAATTCCTGGAAAACTAAAAATAAAATTGCAATTAGTCTCTGTCTGGATTTAGTAATACAGGGGGTCCTGACTGAAGATAATGGGAATTCCTGGAAAACCTCAAATAAAGTTGGAATTAGTCTGTCTGGATTTAGTAATACAGGAGGTCCTGACTGAAGATAATGGGTTATTCCTGGAAAACTAAAAATAAAATTGGCATTAGTCTCTGTCTGGATTTAGTAATACAGGGGTCATGACTGAAGATAATGGGAATTCCTGGAAAACTAAAAATAAAATTGGCATTAGTCTCTGTCTGGATTTAGTAATACAGGAGGTCCTGACTGAAGATAATGGGGTATTCCTGGAAAACTAAAAATAATAAATCCAACTACCATACGATCACAACCACCAGGAATATTTTCAGAATCAACAAGGGGCCGTAGTGGCAGTGATCGAATGGTAGTTGGATTTACAACTACCTATGCAATTAGTGCCTATCACCACTGACGTTGTGAGTTTGAATCTCGATCAGGGCGAGGTGTACAACATTATGTGATGAAGTTAGTCAGTGACTTGCGACAGGTCGGTGGTTTTCTCCGGTCCCTCTACCAATAAAACTGACAGCCACGATATAACTGAAATATTGTTGAAAGTGGCGTTAAACACCATCAAACAAACATCAGAATCAACAGACTTAATATTATCGGTCAATGTGACGTCAATTAGATTATGAATGAAACTATCAATAAATACAATAAGGTAACTAATTAAGGTCTAGAATATATTATCACGATCACACTCGCTATATGATACTAGCGATAATGTCTGTCTCACCTTCACAACTGCTGTTTATCTTTATATCAATGAAAATTAGGTTCAAATTTGAAAAACACATGAAAAATATAGTGAAAATAAGTTCACCATCAACATGTGGGTAATCAGCAACCAGACTTGTGAATTTAAGACCACCACAGACTAAAATCACTCACACCCACACTGACTAAAGAGGTAACTAAGTACATGACAATGGTTGATTGATTGATTGGTGTTTAACGTCCAGCGCAATGGTTGACATGATTTCATTCATGTTATAAGATATAACTAACTAAGTTGTAGACTATAATTGTTTACTGAAATTTTAATTTCATCTCAATTAAGACATGAAAAATATAGTGAAAATAAGTTCACCATCAACATGTGGGTAATCAGCAACCAGACTTGTGATTTTCAAGACCATCAGACTAAAACCACTCACACTGACTAATAGAGGGGTGAACTAAGTACATGGCAATTGTTGACATGATTTAATTCATGTTATAAGATATAACTAAGATGTAGACTATAATTGTTTCCTGAAATTTTATTTTCATCCAAACAAGACATTTTTGGTTACCATGACTATGGGTTCAGATAAACAGGAAGTCCTAATTAAAGATAAGATGTAATTAATGAGGAATGTCAAGAAAACAACTATTTATTTATAAACTAATTATTGGTATAAGTCTTTTTAAGTCAGAATTTTAGTAAAAACAGGACTTGATCAACAAGATGTTGCACGCTACGTCGTGCTAAGAATACTCCCACTCGTTCATTTGTAAGTTGCACGGTAAACAGGAAGTAGATGTGCGGTAAACCTGGAAAGGGGAGACACAGTACAAGTCACCATGCCAAAGCTATATATCCAATATAAAATCATTTCTTCCAGTAGAAGCTGAGATATCTGTTACGAAAGTGTGAACGGATGGACAAACGGACGGACTAACGGACAGACAAGGTGATTGCAATATAGCCTCCTCTCTACGAGTGGGGGTATAACTATAAATACAGTGAGATCTGTCTAAACTGAACCTCCTGCAGACCAAACTTTTATGTTCTGAATAAACACAGAATTCACGAAATTCATCGGTCCTGTCAGACATATGGATGACCAGCAAAATTTGGGCTGAGACAAGATTGGTATTTTGCAATAGAAAATTATTGAGGACTGACATTATTTTCACTAGGACCATTAAACCCACATGCAATTTTGTGACCCCTGTAGACAGGTGTTCAGTTTTTCAACAATGAATTCCTACATGAATACTTTATTTAAACTACGGTAGGGAATCTCGTTTATTCAAGGTTTGGTTTATACAGGTTCACTGTGACAAGAAATTTCTTGAAAATAAAAACATTACAATGATATCTTTTTCTAATTTACTGTTTATATAGTAAATATACATAATTCTGATACCAGTACATTATATAACTCTATAGCTAGCTATACATGAGTTGTTATTTCATATAAATCCTAATTTACTGCTTAAAATAAGGAGTGTTGGTTGTGAATTTCTATGTTTCAGCAGGGGATACAAGTAAAAATTAACTCGTTTGTATTGTGTATTTTATTTATGCAGGGCTTTCAATATTTTTCAAGCCTACCAGTACTTCACTATTTACAGGTGGTACTTTTTTTTATCAAAATTTGATCAATTTGATCAATTTTCATGAATATCTTTTTCAACACTCTTTAAAATCAGGAGGTACCAAAGACCATTGTAGGTGGGTAAAAGTATCTGGTACCGCTCCTTGTTGAAGGGTTTGTTTATGTCTGTATGCTAATGTCTAACTTTGAGATTGTTTTGCAACAACAAAATTAATTATGCTTCAGTAAACTTACTTTTCTCTCAAGACAGAAGAGTTCGAAAGTAGTTTTCCATCTTTGATAGTCAGTACTGATGGCCATGGCGTGAATGCTGACAGACCACGGACACCAGACGAGTCAGACCATGAGCTACTGCTTGACCCACTTGGACTGCTGCTTTCTTCACTTTTTGATCTTTTCAAATCTGCTGGGTCACATATTTCTGTTCGCTACAATTAGACAAAACAAAAAAAAATATATAACCAATAATACTTTCTTTAATTGATTATGCACAATTTTATACCCAAAGGGGTTGAAGGCATACATAGGGTTAGGGTTATGGTGTTTAAAGCCACTTTCAACAATATTTCAGTTATATCGTAGTGGTCAGTTTTATTTGCGGAGGTAACCAGAATACCCGGAGAAAACCACTGACCTGACGCAAGTCATTGACAAACTTTATCACAAAACAACATAATACAAGACAAATATAAAATGTATTTCAATTGTTTTTGTTCATGTGAATTTGTGTTAGAAGGACTGAAGGAGTAAGATGAAGGAGTAAGATGTGGGAGAGGAGTGCCAACAGATGTAAACATTTCTACTCTTGATTATTTCATTGATTTAATGTAAATAAAAATGAGTCAAAATAAATAATTCAATAACTCAATAAAACTAATAGTACAAAAAATGTCATTTTTGTTTTTTTCATAATTTTTTAAATCTATTCCAATAATAAAATTTGTACCAACATGTGCACTTTTTGTAGAAAAAAAATTTCATTTTGAATTTTTTTATACCAAGGTTGTTTTGGTGGATATTTAAACCAGTGAATACACTATTTTTTTTTAAATTAATTTTAATATTAAAAATTCTACCATGTGGACTTCTTGTTAGAATTTTTCTTTTATCTTTGAAAAAAAATCTACCAAGGTGATCATGAGGTTGTTGTTTTGGACATTTAAACCAGTGAATACACATTTTTTTTTTTTTTTTTTTTAATAATAATAATATTTGTACCATGTGCACTTTTTCTAAAAAAATTATCTTTGAAAAAAAATCTACCAAGGTGATCATGAGATTGTTGTTTTTGATATTTAAACCAGTAAATACACATTTTTTTTTTTTTTTTTTTTTTTAATAATAATAAAATTTGTACCATGTGCACTTTTTGTAAAAAAAAAAGTTATCTTGAAAAGAAAAAAATCTACCAAGGTGATCACGAGGTTGTTGTTTTGGATATTTAAACCAGTGAATACACTAATTTTTATTTTATTTTAATAATAAAAATTGTACCATGTGCACTTTTTATTAGGAAAAATACACTTTTTTTAGAATTTTTTTTATCTTGGTGATAAAAATGTACCAAGGTGATCAGGAGGTTGTTGTTTTGGACATTTAAACACCAGTAAATACACTAATGATTTAAATCAATATTGGTTACTAGACCTTCCCAAGGTAATAATAACACAAGTAATATTGACATTTTAATAGATCCATGATCAATGAAGTCTTGAGGGATGATTGGTATTGGTGGTCTTAGGTCTAGCCACAGATGATCAAGGCTAATGGCAGGCCTACAGGTAAATCATTTATTACCTGTACAGAGGTCAACTGGGTCATTCTAGTTCTGTTATATAATATTTCTACATCTTAATTCAATATGAACTCATATTATACAATAAATTCAACCCTGTGACCTATAATATACATGTAGCTTGGAGACATACATGAACAAGAATATCAATATATATCTATATGTATATAAATAATATACAATTTATGTGTGTATATACAACAGTATGTCTGAAATTACAGTAAAACATATTATATTGTTCCCTTGTAATGTATACATTTATAGATCTACCTGTAATTAACTAATGTAACAGAATAGAATAGAATAGAATATTTATTATTCCAATCAATGGGCCCACAATGGGGGCAAACAAATTGCATACATTGATTATTGTCATTGGAGGCAATTATATATATATATAAAAAAAAATATATATAAATACAGTGTTTCTTGTCGGGTTCAGAGCCTTAAAAAAATTAATAATATAAACAGAAAGAGAAAAAATATTTCAGTATCATAAACCCTGTTTCAGTTTTCTTGTCTCAAGGCACTCTATTATACATTTTCCAAAAATATTGATTATTGAAAGATCTTCATTGGTAAATAAATAATAGAATTTTGATTTATCTGACATATTATTGAAATTAGAACATAATTCTGAAATTTTCTGATAACAAATCTTTCTACTACTATTATATCGATTAAAAAATCATATTCATCCTCAATTTTTTGTTTTATGCACAGTTTACATAATCGTTCTTCGGTTTCCAAGTTTTTATATCTACCAATTTCAATCATAAGAGGATAATTCTGATCTTACAAATTGCCTGTCTTACTTTGTAATCATTAAGAAATGTATATTTTTCTCTAATAAAATGTTCCTTGAATGTAAAATATGTATGCAGTTTTCCCTTTTTGTCTTCATTTATACATTTTTTTAAATTATACCAATAACTAAGAAAACTATCACATAATTTTTTTTTCACATTGTTGCATAGATTGCCTACATAGACATAATTAACATTTGATATATTCATCTTATTTAATATTAGTAATATACTAGAATACCATGTATTTGTTTGACATGAATTCAATTCCTTATTACAGACAAAAGCATCATAAAGTAAACCTTCTGATAAATTATTAAGCCTGTGAAAATACTTCAACATTGACAAAATTACTGAGAAATAAATAGGGTATCGTTCCAATTCTAACATAACTGCAATGTTACTTGCTTTTCAATTACCACAAAGAATATATTTCATAAATCTACTGTGCGACTTTTCAGTTATTCCAGATGCATATACTTTTTCCGAAATATAATCACTCGTTTTCTTACAACTAGCAGAGTTTGTATCAAACATCCCCCAAATTTCACTCCCATAAAGTAAAATGGGTTTGATGGTATGATCATAAAATGTGTAAGTATGTTGAAACACTTGGGCTTGCAGAAAATAGACATTTTTGCAGCTTAAAACAGGCTTTCAATGATTTCTGATATAAAATATCTTTACATTGTTTAAAGTTACCATTACATGATAATGTAATACCCAAATATTTATATGACTTTACGCATTCTATAGTCTGATCATTATATAACAGATTATTATTCAATAATTTACCAGATCTATTAAAAATTACAATCTTTGTCTTTGTTAAATTAACAGTGAGACACCATTTATTACAAAATGAACATGAATGTATTCTTTTCCTTTTTTTTTTATCTTTTTATGCTATGGTTTTAATACCAGAATATAAGCAACAGCTAAGAACTATGAAATAATACAGGCAGATACCAGATATTGCACTTTAAATCTGGGCTGTAGTTTTATTACTCTCAAAGAACCATGCAATAATCAAGGACCTAGATGTGATATTGCATGGCTTCATATTAAAAATCATTTATACCACGGTTTTCCAAGTTAAACAATCTCACGACTCTCTTTCGGAAAACGGTGATATAAATATTACCTATCGTTTTCTTACTTTATATAAAAAAAAACTACTGTACATGTAACAGAAAGTGGACAAAAGTATTTTTCACTATATTTTTCATATAGAACTACAATTTTCCAAAACAAATTATCCTATGGTCAATTCACGTCCGATTTTGATAAAATTTTTATCAAAAAAAAAAATATATAAAAAAAAAATATGCTTTTAGAAATCTGTATTTCAAATCGTCATGCTTTAAACACAAACATAATAAAATAATTTATCTACAAATCATCATGATTTAACCACAGACATAATTTAATAATTTATCTACAAAAGTACTATTAATGTATTGTGTTTCAGATAAAATGAAATGAGTTAAAAAATTGTGTAGCTTTCTGGGAAACAAGCATATTTTTACGGATACATGTACATATGGCCTGTTGGAGGAAACTTAAAGAGTTCATGGAGAAAACAAATATAACATACTACATACTGACAAACTTTATCCCATATGGCCATGGAAAAAAATAACCGAACATGATTAACTGGCAAAAGTCTAACCTTCGATCAACAAAACGTGTGTTGATATCACATCAATGACAACATGTACTTGTCTATATCTTATTCTTTTTTAAGTCACGACCACTTTACAATATTTTACTGTCCCACATTTTGACTATAACCTTCAACACAATTATCATCATCAAACCTAATACATACATATATATAAGTCTTTATCGTACTTGTACTTTTAAAAGTGTAATAACCTTATATTTTCGACTATATAATAAAAACTATGTGGACTCTAGATCAACGAGGACTATGTCCATCTATGAGGACTATAATAAAGTCTAAGAGGACTCTAGATAAATGGTTTGATGTGACCAGGGCTCGAACCCACGATTTACTACCTATATTAGCAACTTGGCCCCATAATCATTACATCAGAAATGTGGTTGATTATTAATTAACCACAATGCACTATAGACAAGCCTTGCATGACATATGTGTACTGTGAATATATCTTTAAATTATATTTGCTGTACAAGTAATACAAATCCCATACAAGTGTATTTAAAATTCCACTTGTATTAAATTCTAAATTCTAACATGAATAATCAATTTTGAGCTTGTATACATGGTTAACTTGACCATACAATGAAAATGCTATTTAAATTTTAATTGTGAGCCTTAAGCTGTTGTACCTATGTTAATTTGACCATAAGACATTTTCTATTTAATCCCCATGTTATATGTACTAGTACTTGTATATATAGAACCATATTTACAGCAGACTAGAGGGAATATTATAACAGGTAAATGTCTACAGGTGAAATCTGGCAATCGGCCAATCGGCCGAATTCTACACTCTATGATTATATTACAATGGTATCTAAGTTCAATAATCGATACTTATACACTGGGTAAATATCTACAATATCTGTGTAGGTCAATCGACGGCTGTCAAACAGCCCATAAATATATTTAATACCTGTAGCTACATGCATTGTTATCCTTTTGAAAATATACAAATAGTAAAAGAATGCAGTGTGTTGATGAGCAACAGGAAAATTTACACTTAATAGCACAGTATGAATACGATACTTCTGAATATGATACTTCTGACGATTTTAATCCAGGTCATTTAGCTGAGCCAAAACACTTTATTATTTTTCATACTACATGCCTGCATCAACTCCAAAAAGTAGGGGCTGCCGTGGTCGAGATTGTATGGTAATTGGATTTAGTATTACCTATGCAATCAGTGCCTATCATCACTAACGTTGTGAGTGAGAATCCCGATTCATTGCGAGGTGTACTCAATACAACATTATGTGATAAAGTTTGTCAGTGACTCGTCAGGTTGGTGCTTTTCTCGGTACTCTGGTTTACTCCACCAATTAACCCAACAGCCACAATATAACTTAAATATTGTTGAAAGTGGCATTAAACACCATAACCCTAACCTCCTAACCCTAGACATATTTTCAACTGGGAATAAAAATTATTTCCTGATTCTTCTTACAGTATTGTTATCAAGTGACCAGTCAATAATTGAAATATTGTTGAAAGTGGCGTTAAACACTATAACCCTACACTCCCCCCCTCAAATATATATCTAAATGGTTCATCATACATCTACGTAGGAATCAGTTGTACAATGTACAACATGCCTGTTAATATTTTTACAAGTGTACCAGTTCTTCACTAGTTACAGGGGGTACTTTTTATTAAAATTTGAATTTTTTTTATGAATATTTTATACAACAATCTTTAAAATAAGGAGGTACCAAAGACCATTTTAGGCATGTAAAATTACCTGGTACTGCCCCTTATTGAAAGGCCTGGTATAAGTGATTAATAATAGTAAGAAATCTTGGCCTTGCTATATAATTTTGACACATACAATATAACAGGTTGTTAGCAGATAGACAAAGCCATGCAGTGAGCTTATATTAGCTTGCACATGACCTACATTCTATCTACTAACTGATAAACTTTAGATCTGTTATTTCTTTTAAATTCTAAAAATAAAATAGACACAAGACAACAACATGCCTAGGGGGATCTCATCATGATATTTACTTGTAACATCAGTTTTTATTACAGTTTACAACAATTTTGATAAGGTTTTTACAAGGATCTGACCAGAATTTAGTGTAAACAATATTTATTTAAATAAATACAAACATGGAATGACAAATTGACAAGGATAGGAATTTGTTAGTATACATGTATTTAACAAAAATATTATTTTTTGTTGGTTTTATTTAAAATATATCCTTTTATGTAATTAAATGAGATCAGTATTATTTAGCA
The DNA here is from genome assembly GCA_963383655.1 of Bathymodiolus septemdierum. Taxonomy (NCBI): domain Eukaryota; kingdom Metazoa; phylum Mollusca; class Bivalvia; order Mytilida; family Modiolidae; genus Bathymodiolus; species Bathymodiolus septemdierum. The sequence continues at coordinate 16,761,244 of OY726530.1, read as the reverse complement.
ATAATAATCAAGAACTCATGTTTTTGATTGTTCTTCATGGGGGAGGGGGGGTAATGGTATTTAATGCCACTTTCAACAATATTTCAGCTATATCGTGGCAGTCAGTTTGATTGGTGGGGAAAACCAAATTGTACACAGAAAAAACCACCGACCTGTCGCAAGTCACTGACAAACTTTATCACATAATGTTGTATCGAGTACACCTCGCCTGAGTGTGTTCTTCATGGGAGCCACATTGTAATTTGCATTTAAGCCAAATAAATTGCTAGAAACCATTTTTTTTATATATTAAAATCTCAATATACAGCATTTGTGAATCCAATTTAACAGATCTCTACAACTATCACATGATACATGTTCATAACCCACACACTAGTATATATTTATAGCTAGTCAGTAGTTAATTAGGAATATTCATGTATATTGTAAATGTGATATAGTATATAAAATTATTTTTGTATAATCTAAGATCTGATATTAAACATAAGAAGTTCTAGATCAAAGATAGTTGATATAATGAGTTTAACTGACATGGATTAATTAATGAATTAACATGGATGTTTGCAGCAGAATGTCAGATGGTTTGGAAGAGTGCCAAAAATAAAATTTTAAAACACAATTTTTTGGTTATTTTCTATTATTAAAAAAGGTTCCATCAAAAATCCAGTCTGTGCCAAAAACATTTTTAGCGAACTAGCCTAGTATGAACATTAGAAGATGTTTTTTTCTATTTGCTCAAGCAAATTTTGAGCCATTTATCATTAGCCTGAACCAAATTTTGGTTGGCTCGAGCTCTGGCATAGGACTTGTGGTTTTTGGCAGACTCGAGCTCTGGCATAGGGCTTGTGGTTTTTGGCAGACTCGAGCTCTGGCATAGGGCTTGTGGTTTTTGGTAGCCTCGAGCTCTGACATAGGACTTGTGGTTTTTGGAAGAATCAATGTCTGGCATAGGGCTTGTGGTTTTTGGTAGACTCGAGCTCTGGCATAGGACTTGTGGTTTTTGGCAGACTCGAGCTCTGGCATAGGGCTTGTGGTTTTTGGCAGACTCGAGCTCTGGCATAGGGCTTGTGGTTTTTGGCAGACTCGAGCTCTGGCATAGGGCTTGTGGTTTTTGGTAGCCTCGAGCTCTGACATAGGACTTGTGGTTTTTGGAAGAATCAATGTCTGGCATAGGGCTTGTGGTTTTTGGTAGACTCAAGGTCTGACATAGGACATGTGGTTTTTGGTAGCCTCAAGCTCTGGCATAGGGCTTGTGGTTTTTGGCAGACTCGAGCTCTGGCATAGGGCTTGTGGTTTTTGGTAGCCTCGAGCTCTGACATAGGACTTGTGGTTTTTGGAAGAATCAATGTCTGGCATAGGGCTTGTGGTTTTTGGTAGACTCAAGGTCTGACATAGGACATGTGGTTTTTGGTAGTCTCAAGCTCTGGCATAGGGCTTGTGGTTTTTGGCAGACTCGAGCTCTGGCATAGGGCTTGTGGTTTTTGGCAAGCTCCAGCGCTGGCATAGGGCTTGTGGTTTTTGGCAAGCTCCAGCGCTGGCATAGGGCTTGTGGTTTTTGGCAAGCTCCAGCGCTGGCATAGGACTTGTGGTTTTTGGCAAGCTCGAGCTCTGGCATAGTGCTTGTAGTTTTTGGTAGGCTGGAGTTCTGGCATACATGTACATTTTATGCAGGACTTGTGGTTTTTGGTAGAATCTAGCTCTGGCATAGGGCTTGTGGTTTTTGGCAGACTCGAGCTCTGGCATAGGGCTTGTGGTTTTTGGCAGACTCGAGCTCTGGCATAGGGCTTGTGGTTTTTGGTAGCCTCGAGCTCTGACATAGGACTTGTGGTTTTTGGAAGAATCAATGTCTGGCATAGGGCTTGTGGTTTTTGGCAGACTCGAGCTCTGGCATAGGGCTTGTGGTTTTTGGCAGACTCGAGCTCTGGCATAGGGCTTGTGGTTTTTGGCAGACTCGAGCTCTGGCATAGGGCTTGTGGTTTTTGGTAGCCTCGAGCTCTGACATAGGACTTGTGGTTTTTGGAAGAATCAATGTCTGGCATAGGGCTTGTGGTTTTTGGTAGACTCAAGGTCTGACATAGGACATGTGGTTTTTGGTAGCCTCAAGCTCTGGCATAGGGCTTGTGGTTTTTGGCAGACTCGAGCTCTGGCATAGGGCTTGTGGTTTTTGGTAGCCTCGAGCTCTGACATAGGACTTGTGGTTTTTGGAAGAATCAATGTCTGGCATAGGGCTTGTGGTTTTTGGTAGACTCAAGGTCTGACATAGGACATGTGGTTTTTGGTAGTCTCAAGCTCTGGCATAGGGCTTGTGGTTTTTGGCAGACTCGAGCTCTGGCATAGGGCTTGTGGTTTTTGGCAAGCTCCAGCGCTGGCATAGGGCTTGTGGTTTTTGGCAAGCTCCAGCGCTGGCATAGGGCTTGTGGTTTTTGGCAAGCTCCAGCGCTGGCATAGGACTTGTGGTTTTTGGCAAGCTCGAGCTCTGGCATAGTGCTTGTAGTTTTTGGTAGGCTGGAGTTCTGGCATACATGTACATTTTATGCAGGACTTGTGGTTTTTGGTAGAATCTAGCTCTGGCATAGGGTTTGTGGTTGTGGTTTTTAGCAGACGACTGAAAAATTTAGATCCCTGTTGAAATAGACTATAACTGACCTGTCATAGTCTTGGGAGATAGATTTTTTTCTACTTTCTTAATTGTTGGTCTTTTTTCAGTCCCACATGAAAGAAAATATACCCTTGCAGGCCTGCATAAATTACTAGTTCGAATATAGTCAAACTTATATTTAATTGTCACCATTTGGGAGGAAGGAAAAGTGACCATTTATTCAAGGTCAATCCACAATAATTCACATATTACATTTACTGGAATGTAATAAATGTATTGGAAAAAATGGGCTTAGGTTTAGGTTTGTGGTGTTTAATGCCACTTTCAACAACATTTCAGTAATATCGTGGCAGTCAGTTTTATTGGTGGAGGAAACCGGAGTACATGGAGAAAACCACCGACCTGCCTCAAGTTACTGACAAAATTAATGTTGCATTGAGTACACCTCGTCGTGATAGGGATTCGAAATGGGGTGACAATACCATGTAAAATAATCAAAATAATGGCAATGATAAAATTTTCTTCCAATTTGGCGGAATTGGTAACTTGAAAACCCGGGAATGACGAATCACAATAAATTTCATGTCCATTTGACTCTAATCAGTAGCCTAAAAAGGATGTTTAACGATTGACTGCAAAGGGAATTCTTACCCTCTTTGTAATGCTGCTGTGTTTTTGTAAGATTGAGGGTAAATTAGTTATATTATTCAATAATTTGATAGTTTAATTGGTAAAATCATGTATTGAGAAAACATCGTTAATTATCATAGACTTTAAGGTGATAATTGACCGTGGTAAACCGAGTACATTTTGAGTGACCATTGACGCCTGTTAGCGATTTGAGTTCAAACACTGTTGGAAAAGCACAAATTCGTCTTAACAGAAGAATATATGATGGGTTTTTTTTATAGCTTATTTGGATAAATGTTTTTTTTATATTACATATATATTTAGAAAAAATAAGTTTCTACTTAATTTACATTTACTAGGCATCATGATTTTTCTGTAAACAGGTATATTTCAGCCCAGTTATATGTTTACATAATTAACATTTTTGTCTTCCACATGGATTTTTTTGCATTTTCACTTGGTAATGGTGGAAAAACAAAGCCTTGTGTACATTTTTTTTTTAAATATACACACATGTATACACAATTATACATTGTATAATATACACATGTAATTTAACATTGTAATAATATATACATGTATATATAATCTGACAGTGACAGTGTAAAATATACAAAGTCAAACCTTGTGTACATTTTTTTTTCAAATACACACACATGTATACACAATTATACATTGTATAATAAATATACACTTTGTAATAATAGTCTGACACTGACAGTGACAGCAATACAAATGTACATTATATCAGTGTGTGAAACTAAAATTTATGGTATCATAGACCAGTCTCTATTTTACATAGACCTCACTGTACATTAATTTATATACAAAATTTTGAAAATTTGACATACAATGTAGGCCAGCTTGATTTTACATAGACATAGTCTATAGGTCTACCACTAATTTCGCACACTGTTACATGTATATCAGTGTTTTCGATAAGAACCGGCCGCCGGCCAAATTGACCTCTTCAATCCAATTTCTGGCCGGTTCAACTGGCAGTTAAAAAAAAAATATATCGTAATTTTAGTGCCCGAGTGAAACTTCTTTAAAAACTTTTATTATTTGATATCGCTACTAGCGAGTTTGCAGACTTAAAAATATGTTTGTTGTTTGTGCTATATTACTTCCTTGTTTACATTGTATCCGACACGCGTTTGCAACGGCGATTTTCATTGGCTGTTTGGCTGATTTATTCAGATTTCCGGATATTGAAACACATGGTTCGTAGCGGTTATGAAGAGAACTCTACATGATTTTTTTTTAACAGTAACTGCTTTGGCAAAGAGTAGGAAAGGTTCGAATCGCTTTGTTTTCTTTTACAATAGTTAATAAAGCTTGCATCGAGTTATTTAATTAGCTGAAACGGGTCCCGTCGGTCTGTCATGAACTGGAGATCATCTGATAAACAGGGGGGGGGGGGGGAGTTTAAAAAAGTCGACCAAAGCAAGCTCTGAACTAATTTCAGAAACAGATGAAATTATCTACTGCATTTAATGTGAAATTAAAAAAAGATTTGCTTGGGTACTACAGTTATGCAAACGTAAGGTACATGTATGTATCCCTAAAAACTATCAAATTAAATGCAGAAGAAGTGGAAGCACATGTTTTCTTATAAATGAGCCTGGCCAACACTTCTTCTTTTTCACTCTCTACATTTCTTTTCATGCCTCAGGGTCAATGGGAAGGGTTTAATGTAAAAATTGCTGCATGCAGGGGAAGTGCAGCCCATTTTTTTTTGGGGGGGGGGGGGGGTTCTTCACACAACTCTCATCTCTTAGAAATAATACTACAAAGATACATATAAAACATGGATCTCATAGAGAAAAAGGGAGAAACTGTGTCTTTTTCATGTTTAAAATGTTATGCTCAGAATATACCAGAATGCAGGATTTTGCATCTAAATTTCAAAAAATTTCTGGGGGGGGGGGGGGGGGGGGAATACCCCCCCAAAAACTTGGGGGCCTGTTCAAATTCAAATCTGACCTATTCAATAAAAATGAAGTGAAAACCCTGTATATATGCCATGTGTAACTTTTACATACAAAATGTATACTTGTATGAATATTATAATGTGAAACAGATTCAGTTGAATTGTACATTTTATGTTTATAATCTTTCTGATTGTCAGGAAACGCATTAAACTTCCACAATAAAAGACTGACTGCACAGCTTGGGGAAGTAACAGCTGGCTCTATACAGATACCAACTAAATAAACTCAACACAAACAAACCTTGAAATACTATAAACAGTTTAGCCATCCATAATTTATTTGGGTTGTCTGATGAAACTTGATCAACCCAAAGAAAAAAAAAGTTCATACTGGAAAGAATAAATCATTTTCTTATCAGAGTGAGAGAAAGAGGGGTATGGATTTAAATAAAATTGCATCTCTGACCAACAAACAAAAACGGGTTTCAACAATAAAAAAATATGTTTTCCTATTATGAATATTTATTTTGTATTGTGTTGTGTTACATGCCTTCAACCCTTTTGGGGTAGAATTGTGCCTATTAAATCAATAAAGACAGATTATGAAATGAAAGTTTAAACAGTGTTGGTCAACAATTCCAAAACAAACACTTACAGGTACTTCTAACCTTAAATCACTGAACACCAGGTGATGAATTCAATGTAAAATGTATTCTTATTTACAAATGTAATTACCCACAATCCTTTGTGGATTCTAGAGATTTATGGTCTTTTAAAAAAGATGTCCTTGGTCTCAGGGCAAATCAAACTGCTCATGTGTTAGTTAATAGCGTAACTACAGGTCTTACTTGAAATATTCAGTATTGACCGTTACCTTTATATCTATCAGTGTTCACCACATGTACACTTGGGGGAGGGGGGACAGGGCAATTTGACTTGTCTTTCAATGGACTTTAAGGCGAATTCAAAGTGAAGGAAAAATCTGGGAGACTTCAGAGAAGGGGAGAAGTGAGGGAAAATCAGGGAGACTTCCTATGTTTCCTTTCAGTTTACAGTATTAACTTAATTCTTTTCCCGTTAACTTGCGAAGTTTACGAACATTCTACAATGAAGTCTTTTCCTGTTACAAATTTACATATATGGGTCCTAAAAAAAGATCTGCTATCAACAAATTAGGAATGCAATGTTGCATAATCAAAAGATCAAATTTTAGCAACATCATAAATGGTGGTGGTGGGTTATGGTGTTTAATGCCACTTTCAACACTTTCAGTTATATCGTGGCAGTCAGTTTTATTGGCGGAGGAAATCATAGTATCTATAAACTTTATCACATAATGTTGTATCGAGTACACCTTTGCAATAAACAAAAAAGTCAGTAACCCTCAAATCTTTCCACCAATAACTATTTAATAAACAATGTTTTTTATTAAGGAAACTAAAAATGTTTAGAGATCTTTGTACAAATGTATGGTAAAATTTTGACAAATCCCAACCAAAAAGTCACGAGTCTCACATAAGTGCATTCTTTGTTACTTTTTCGAAAAAAATGACGACTCCCAAACACAAATGATGAATCCTGACAGGAGTCACCTAGGAGAGATGCAGGTATCTCTGAATTATGCTATTTGAGGATTTTTCAGTATTACTTTTTTGTGAGTGTCAAAATGGAGTTTTTCCATGAGGTAATTTTTCTCATGGTTCACTTTTGACATAAAAAAAAAACTAGTACAATCGGAACTCATTAGGTCTTACCTAATCTGACAATCTACCAAAGTCTACATCTGATTTAACATAATATGTTGACCTTTTAACAATGTGACTGAAGAAAATGTGAAGAAAATGTGTGAGAAAAACAAAATCTAAGAAAATGATAAGGATGCATATATGAAGATAGAAATGAACAAAAGATTTATGGGGGGGGGGGGGGGGGGGTATGGTGTTTAATGCCACTTTCAACAATATTTCAGTTATTATAAGTGTAGCATAAAAGATTTATGCATTAGAAAACAAATAAAATGCAAGGTATGATCACTAATTATCATATACATGTATATCCTTGCATTCCGAATATTGAAAATAAATCACGACTAACCAAACAACATTTACGGATGTATTTTTAACACACGAGTCAATTATCATCGTTGTTCCATTACCAGTGATTTATATTTGTTGTTGGATGTTCAATGTTATTTTTGTTCCTGACGACGTTGGCATTGTGACGTCTACAGTCGTCTAACAGTCTTCCCGTAATCCACTTTCCTGAAGTCAGGGACAAGTGAAATTTATGAAAGAATTTGTTTGAATCAATAGAATTTTTTTCTTCTAAATTTGGCTTTAGGGCAAGTAGGTGAAAAAAATTTACGGCAAAGACTGGTACATGTATAAACTTGTTTCAATATTTTATGGGCCATCTTCACTAGACAAGAGTTACGAGGCAGATCACGATCATGTTCATGGGCATCTATGTAATCATTTTTGTCTCATTGAAAACGAGCAATGAAAAGGAAGTTTACTGTAACACAGTGATTGTCTTACTCTATACAATTCCAACAAAACAAATAATCACCTCTCAAATAAACTCATTGAACATAAAAAAAAGACCATGACATATGATGTTGGAAATTAATCCAGGTCCTGGATTGGGACAGACACAAAAATATGGCAGAGTTAAACAGGTAAATGGGATCCATGAATTTATTGGTGTTAATGGTATTAAAAAAAAATGCTTGAAAATACACCTTTACAAAGATTTGTGTTTAGATAAGTTCTGATTACAGCTTTTCAATTTTAGATATATGGTTTTCCTGTTGTTTATCAAGGAAATACAAGTCCACGGTAGTTATAATCGAGAGAATTTAGTCCAATTAGTTAATTACATTGTATATATGAAGTTGAGAAATGAAGTCTTTAAATTGTATTAAAATTAAAAGAAATTTTGTCTTTTATTACATGACTCAGGCTTAAATAATTTAAATTTATTTAATACATATACTGGAAATCTTCCAAGCTCACGTCTAGATGTAAAAATGTTAAATCATTTTCATGAGTTTCAACCGAATTTGCTAAAGTAATTTCTTGAAGTTTTTTTTAAAATCAGGTCTTTGGTTTGAATTTAGATGTCAAGACTTCTTGAATCAAATTTTGGTGCATGAAGTTGACTGAACAAAATGAATTAAACATATTAGACCAACATCAGTAACATGGACTAATAACTTACTACTGTTTTTGATGACATACAATGTACATGTACACATCCCATAGTAATTACAGTGTTTTCATTTATAGCCGGCAGCTGTCTATTCAGGCCTCGACAATAACGTTTGTCCGAGACAAGTGGAAACGTCCGTTGGACAAATGAAATTTGTTGGTCACTTGTCCGTCGGGACAAGTAAAAAAAAAACCCATACAGAAATACCCTAAATGCGAGTTTGGTCAATAGTTTTACTTAATTTCACATTAAATAGTTCCAAGATCTGTTTTTTTCATTGCCGATAACGTATATGCAAATTAGGTACTTGCAAATTAGATACTGGTTATATTTCCTCGATACTACGAATGGTAGACATAGGTTGACTATCCCTCTAGTAGATATTTGCAAGATCTACTGACAACATCTCACTCCCAAAGGTGCATGTTTACAAAGTCCCTACCTGTTACTAGTTAATAATAATTAGATTTTTCATATTATAGTTAATAATAATCAGATTTTTCATATTAAAGGAAGTCACGATTAGCGTTATATGTGAACCACCATTTTTTTTTTACAGGTACACGTAATGATTTATTATTGCTGTTTTACCCAACATGGTTTTTTTGGGGGGGTTTTTTGGACGGTTTATTTCTTATTTATATCAAATATTTAAAATTGTTTACTTTAGAAAAAAACATTTTAATCTTTCACTTCGTGATTTTGAAAATTATTGAATTATGAAGTACAAATTACTTCAGCTAAAGATTGCCAAGCAGTTCTGCACAATTGACCTAGATGACTTTGATTATGAGGAAGATGATTTTGAGGATTTCTTTGAAGAAAAGATATAAACAAATCAAATCTCTATTAACAAAAAAATAATCCCTAATTAGGGTGCTAATAGCAAAGGTCAGTCATTTATTTTGCTAAAGTCAGTCTACCAAAATATAATCCACTGAAAACCTTAAAAAATTAATGTGTAAAAAGTGACAAATTCAAAGCAGCTCCCAGAAAATGCTCAGATGCCAGGATTTTGCATCATTTTGTCATCAGCTTCCGGGGACCTAGGTGGCCTCCGGACCCCTCGCCTGAAGGGTCGCTCGCTTCACTCGCTCCATTTTCCGCCTATTCTAAAAAAAAATCCTTCTATTCAAAATCTTAATGAAACCACTGAATTACAGAGTTACATGTAGTGACATTTTCAAAATTTTGGGGAAAAAATCATCAGAGGTTGCTATATACAGTCAAACCTGTCGTAACGGTCACTTTTGTATAATGGTCACCTGCTCATAACGGTCACTTTCATGCTCTCCCGGTGCATTTTACTATATATTTTGATTCGATATAGCGGTCATCTGTTCAATGCGGTCAGCGGTCACCATTTATAATTCTAATATGACGTCCTTCAAACGCTTCGAGTCCATACCCGTGGTAAAAATAATATTAATCTATGACCGATTAAATTTATGTTGTCATCGACAATTTATAGCGATATTTTACCAATTTTTACATATTAGAATCGAAATAATTCATGGAAACCATATGTATATATTGTTTTTACCACGGTAGGCCTTTATGTCAGCTTTTTACCACTCGCTAACGCTCGGGGTAAAACTTCGTGACATAAAGGCCTACGTAAAAGAGCAAACGCACCCGATATCGTAAACCGGCAACTGTCTGCAGCAATTGAAAGGGCCTTGGCATCGATTGTCGCGAGTACATAAGGGACATATTAATATTCACTTCTAGTGCACTTAAAACATGGGTACTGCATGTTAATACATTTTATTCATGGATATTATTGTATATATCGCTCGTGACAGCCGTTAACATATCTATATTTTCCGTACTGTATATCACTCATTTACTTCAGCATTACTAAGATAAGCATGTTTCTTTATGCACGAATTTATTGGTTAGCAGAATATGGGGACGTTTCTTGTTTACAGTTTAACTATCTGAGAGTGGAGACTCTCACTCCGACCTGGGAGGATTTTGTCGGACGAATTTGTCAGACAATTTTAAGAGTGAAGTCCGACAAAATTCTGTGTCTGACCTTAGAGTATGATCGTTGATACACTTGGTGGGATCTGTATACTGTATGTTTTTAAATTTGTGCACAAGAAAAACATAGAACTGCAAAAAAAAACTTTGTGCTATTTTATTATTTTAACCCAAAGAATCTTGTGTGAAGCAATACAAAGTACTACATTGTAGGACTCAGCAGGGTAACCAATATGTGTGAAAAAATGTCCGATTGTCAACCAACGTGTCAGTCAAATCTGTCGTCAGTCAGACAGGATTTTTATAAGACACAGAGTTGTTAATGACAAAACCACATGTATTTTGTTCTTTCATTCTTTTAGAAGATATTATGGTACATTTGTACATGTACTAAAATCCTTCATAACTAGAACTGCTAATTTTTAGTTGAAGATAATTCAATAACGTAAGAAAGGTACAGAACTTTGGAGATCATGTTCGACTAAATGAACACATTTGCAATGCAGTATTAAAAAGAAACTGATACACAATTCCATAGCGGAAGAAAGTTTACTTTCTGATACTAAGAGTAATACCCTACTTTTTTCAGTGATTTTTATGAAATAAAACAAAATTCATTTTAATAAAAAGTTATATCTTAACAAATTCATATTCAAAACCTAGTTTCTATGAAACCTGATCAAGAATGAAAACACAATTACTTCTATTGGGCTAAACAAGGTGTTCTCATGGGGAAATATGTTTCTCTCTTCTTGTTTGTAGTTGGACAGCTAAAAAGCTTTCGAACCAAATGTCTGACACACGTTTTCAGTTATTCACAAGTACTGGGTTAATAAATTGTAATCTAGGACTATTTCCGTAAAGTTTCGTTATCAGTGTCATGTGCACAAGATATAATAAACCTCTTTTTGTTTGTCACATCAATTTGAAATGGGAAATTGTAAAATAAATCGATTTAAAATTAGATTTTTAACATATTTTCTTTGATTGATTGATTTGAGTTATTGTGTTTAATGCCACTTTCGACAATATTTCAGCTATATCATGGCTTTCCGTTTTAGTGGTGGAAGAAGCCGAGTACCCGGAGAGAACCACTGACAATGGGCAAGCAACTGGTAAACTTTATCACGTGCTGCTGTGAGTCGATGATCTGCTTGTATCTGAACAATGTCCTCTCTGAATCTCTCGATTCCATTCATAAAACAGTGATATGCTGTTCAATAACTGACGATTTTGTAACTTGATGGTGGATGTTGCTTGACGTGAATTCCAAAAAAATTAAAAGATCAAACATCCGATTTTAATTTAGTTGATGTCAAAGTTGTCAAAGTAGCTAACGAAGTACATTTATAATGCAAATTACAAAAAATATGAACAATAAATGTCTGTGCAAGATTTGAAATGTTTTTTTTTTATTATTTAGACAAAACGATTTTATTTTACTGATCACAGAGTTTAATTTTTATCTCCTACTGATATTGTTTGTAGTATGATTTAAGCAAAAGGAACATCTGCACTTTAAAACAAAGAATTAAAATTTCTCATATAGTCAACCTGTCTATAGTGACCATTGATGGGAATTCTGAAAGAAGTCGGATAAGACAGGGAGTCTTTATATAGAGGTTATGATATTTGCGAACAAAATTATGTTCTTCGGCATATAGGCACTGATAAAAATGTAAAAGAAATTTTATAGATCTAAAATATTTCTGCAATATAGATTAATACACTTATACATACAGTTTACTACAAACATATTGTGTATTACTTAACAAGCAATAATGAATAAATTGAAATAAATTGAGAATATTTTGAAATAACGGGTTTAATACGTGTATTATCCTGATCAATAGGGTTATGTGCAATGTAGTACAATTCAAATTTCAACATGTATACAGGGGTAGTTAAATTAAACAAATGCAGTCATTGACTTTAGCAGTGGTCCGGTGGCCCACGGCCAGTGAAAATTGACTCGGACCAGTGACTTTTGCCCAAATTTTTCAATAGAATCTATATAAATATTCTAATTTTGAAGTTTTCGGGCCAGTACATTCGAAAGTCTAATTTCGAAGACTGCAAATGGCAATGAAAATTGGTTGAAATAGCACATGAATACACAGTACCACAGAACCTGCTGTACCATAGAATCGGACTATACATTGTTTTATAATAATATGATATACAAAATGCATGTAGCAAAAATCAGAAGTACATTGTTGTACCCTGAACCCAAGTGTAAATTATAAGAGGGTTGGTATACAAATTTTCGTCATATGGAGTTGAAATTTTAACAACGATTCTTCAAACCGGTATTTATAGCCATCGAGTGTCAAAATTGAAAGAAAATTTTATCATTATTATCATTTTGAACAAAAATTTACAGTTAATCATTTTACATGTCAGAAGTGGATCCAGAAATTTCCATAAAATTTAGAAAAAAAAATTGGATTTCAAAACCATTTGTTTTAGGAAAAATCAAAAGATACTGAGGCGTAGTTTAAAGTGAAATTTACAAAACATGGTAAAAAGAAAAATGACAAGGACGAAATTGGAAATATTCTGTTAAAACACGTTTTTACCAGTCTATAATTAACTTAGCTACAGAAAGGAGGGACATGGACCCCTCCTCTGGATTCGCCTATGCGTGTTACCCCATTCCCAATCTCTTGTAACCTTTCTTGCGGGAAGGGACGGATTCGAAACCTCAACAAGAATTCTCACCTGCTTCCTTTTGTATTTCTTGGATGTATCAAATCTAGCCTTCATATATTCCAAGACTTCTTTTACTCGTTCTCGATTGTCTTGATCTTTGGCCATGAGTAAATAAGATCTCCAATGTGACGAATCAAATCCCCAATGACATGTTCGATTTTCGAGTGCTTTATGCGAGTGACGCACAAATTCACTAGTAGAAAACGATCCCATACAATCCACACATTGAATACATTTTGCATCTGGTTCCAAGTAAGATTCAGGATTGAATATACCTTTACATTTTCCGAAACATTCATGATAAACTTTAAAACTGTCTCTTGTCGGAGGTTCTGAGCTTTTAGCGGGAGCTCTATGCAGCAGTGCATTACACAGTCTTTCAGCATCTGTTTTTGTAAGAAGTCCACAGCTTGGTGCACCCAGTGGAAGAATACCAGTAATTTTAAGGGTATGAAGTTGTTCTGGATTACATCGTGAACAGAAAATGTGTAATTCATCACAAATTGCGTTTATTTGCTGAAGGCTAAAATCCCTCAAAACTGTATTCAAAATTTGTGGTAAACATAGACGTTTTTCTCCCCCTACCACAAAACATGCAATAGTTTCCTGTTCCAATAAAGTGTCCGTTTTTTCACTCTTAGTAGCATCCACGGGTCCAAATACTGGAAATTGTTGAACGGGAAACGGTGGAGCTCCCCTAATTGGGTCAAACTCCAAACCCTTTTCCGTCGGTAGTTTTTTAAGAGCTTTACGGTATTCCTCAATGTCGGTAGGAGATAGAAATCCTCCGGGACCCGGCCCTTGTAAACTCCGCATTGCCGATGTTTGGAAATTTTTGATAACCCTCTCTACATGAGGGTTAACTCCTTGTTGTCTAAGATGTTCCATTAAATATTTGTCACATTCGAAATAAAATCCTTTTCCTCACCTTCCTTTCAATTGTGTATAATTTGTGTAAGCAATACACACATACGTCTCCCCAACTGTCGGCAGTTGATAACAAAACTGAAATACTTGGCTGTTCCGTTTATCGATCACACTACTATAAGTCTATATATAATATCCGTAAAGGTTGAAATTTCTAATTTACGAAGATCATATAATTAATAATACAATACTACAAATGACATTTTTTTTCAAAGACAGTTACAATTTATCTTCAATCGATTATTTAACCCGGAAGACTGAAAGGTATTTTCATTCGACAAAACAAGGCGTGCTATTCCATTGACCCCCCACTTCAATATTACATGTGCATATTTATTGCATATTCTGAGCTAAACTTGTTATGCAGCAAATTCAAGAAACATCAATGTTCAAATTTTAATTAGTATATGTTAAATATTTATAGAAATTTAGAAAGAAATAAGAATTTAGGCCTAATGTTTAATTAGACTGAATTGGTCATTGATCGTCCGACCGTCTGGCTGCTTGGTGAATTGACATTAAAGTCGTCTCGTCTGTATGTCCGTGCTGACGTCATCTGTCTACAATCACCTATAGTCTGTTTCTTGGTTAGTGGTAATTGTAAATTCAGGTGTTCAAACCACTTCGTCGATTTTTGAAGTACGTGGTTATGAATAATATACAATATAAAAAACAATAATGTAAATCAAAAATCCATTAATGGAATAATATAATACTTGTTGAATTTAAATAATAATTAATAAAAAAAAAATTCTTAAAGTGAAGTTAAATTAGACAGGGACTGTTCAAAGTTTACATTAAAAAATATTCTTATCCAAAAAGTACACGGTTCGATAAAAGTGTTGGAAGGCTTTTCTTCTTTTTTTCTGCAATTCAAAATTAAATTTGTAATTTTGGAAACCAGTTATTAAACTAACAACATCAATCAAAATTTGACAGAGGTCTTAAATTAGAGTGGAACAAGACATTACGTTAAACACAATTCTTAATCGTTGAATATGTAAAAAAAAATGTGTCAACCTCTTCCCACATAACACATATATTTGTGCTATACATCTTTATTTCTCAGTGATTATTTCATAAGTCGAAAATCAATAGTGTCACAAAATAAAGCCAAGTTAAGATGACCGATTTTTCTTTTCCATTTGTAAATACTAATTGTGATTTTTAGCCATCTAATCAACATAATATCTCCTCATTTGTCCTTTTTCTTGATCGTAGCAATTAAGAAAACAGGGGTGGAGGTGTAGAGATCGGGGTTTAAGTAGATATATAGTTAAGTTGAAGTCATCACTTCGAAAGTTTTACGGTCGCCACCATGACTTGTTTGACCGTTATGGAATATCTGTGTCACAAATGACCACGGATATGTTCCACTTGTAAACATTTCCAGGTCCTTTCCTCGTTCATGACTTATCACCGGGTTTGTAACTAGATTAACACGACGGATGTCACTAGTGGTGCAGGTACTGCTTACCCTTCCGGAGCACCAGAGTTCACACCCTGTTTTTAGTGGGGTTCGTGTTACTCGATCTTTAGTTTTATGTGTATATTGATCGTTGTTTGTCCCTTTGTACTTTTTCTTTTGGCCATTGTGTTGTCTGTTCTTCTGATTACCACTTTGGTATCTTCAAACTCTGAAGTCTGCCCGTGGACTGTTGTTTCAGTGAGCTAGCACTCTAAAAATCAAACCAAGCGTGTTGGTCTAGTACAAAGTGGACATCATTATCATCTCATCACGCAAGTAACTTGTTCTCGCCATGATATAGCTGAAAAATTGTTCACTTGGCGTTAAACAACAATCTCTTACTTACTCATTCACTGAACAATATTTCTGGTATATCATGACAGTCAGTTTTCACTGACGAAGAAAACCACAGAATTGTCACAAGTCTCTGATAAACTATAACATGACTAAAAGATGCACGAGATTCTCGGGGGAATTATTGAGAAGTATTTCTAAGAGGGTCGATCACTCTACTTGGCAATTGAAGTGCTAACACTTTAATAAAACATTCTTGGCATAGCTAATTATTAGTATTATTTAATCTGAATAAAAATAGAAATGAGGGGGTCAGGCTAGATCTTACCGAAATTAAGCACATGCACCCAGAGCCGTCTTAACAACAATATAGGCCCCTGGGCAAAGCAGTGCAGTGCCTATACCTACACAACCCTTCACAGGAATAAAAGTTCAAATGTCTATAAAATTAAACATATATTTATTGTATTGGTACTTCCAACAAAATCAGTGTTTAAGCATTAAAAAACATGCCATACACAACATACATAGATAAACATTGGGCCCCTATGCTCGTGGACCCCCTGGTAACTGCACAGCGTGCCCATGCGTTAAAAAGACACTGCATGTACCCTTATAGCGGAGACGTTTTAGAGAAAAGAACTGAACGTGAAGCATTTTTTAAATGATGTACACCACACTGTACAACTGTGACCGCTTTGAATCATTTTTGGCAAAAGCTGTATGATACGATCAAAATTGTACAATGGTGGCCGAACCACACCAAAGCAAGGGTTGCCTCTATTTTTTGGTTATATATGATATAGATGATGAATGGGATAGAATGTGATATAACAGCATACAAGTTTATCTTTATCTTGAAGTAATAAATAGCTCTTTTTTCTGAGCACCCTCGAATCAGTGTTTGGCTAGCAACCTCAAAAAAGGGTATTTTTGTTCTTTCGGGGCCGATATCTTGGTTGCACATAATGCCCTGATGTAAAATTGAACTTAATTGTATAGTTTAATCATTTGGTTATCATTGCATGTATAATTCAAATTCATATGGTGTCTTGCGTTTCGGCAATAAACTTGTGTTCTTTCATGGCCAGAGAAAAAATGATACGGTCAGAATCTGTCGGATGATACGATCATCAGTTGATTTTTTAGGAAGATGATACGGTCAGATGCATTCTAATAATTTAGTTTACTACAAAATGAAATTCATTTAAAACTTTTATTATCAATAACATATTGGTTTTAAAGGAATAAAAGCGTGGTAACTGAAAAATGGGACTTGTTTTAAGGAATCAACCATTTGATATTTATTGGGGGCTTATGAAGCAATAGTTGGATCTTGTTTTTTTTTAATGAAAATTCTGTCCTGGATTTTCTCATTTAAAACTAACCTTTATGTTAGCCCCTAAGACCTGTCCTGGATCATTTAGTCAGAGATCCAGATTTTTTATTTATGAAAAATTGTATCCTAACCCCTTTATTTCAATTAGAGCTTCTTTAGAAATCAAATGGGCGCTCCCTACTCCTGATTTTACTGTTTGATAGTTTAAAAACAGTCATGATAGTAAAATGCATTAACTAAAGTATGGCATATAAATTGTATGAACATTTTTAGAATTTTCTGTGATTTACAGTCCCTTTCATATTACATAGCATAGAAAAAGGGCAAAATCGCCTTCGTGGTCACTAGAAAGATTCTTTGTGATGTAAGTGAGCATATGAATAGCTCACGAACTGACGGAATTAATACTAAAAGCACCTATGCAAGAATTGCGCATCATTTTTGTAAATTCGGAAGAAAAACACTCACCTCCAGAATACAAAACAGGACACCGCACTGACCGAAACATTATGTAATTATTTCATCTCAAATAATTAAAGGGGCCGTCATGGTCGTGATCGTATGGTAGTTGGATTTATGACTACTCTATGCAATCAGTGCCTATCACAACTAAAGTTGTGAGTTCGATTCCCGCTCATGCGAGGTGTACTCGATACAACATTATGTGATAACATTTGTCAATGACTTGCGGCAGGTCGGTGGTTTTCTCCGGAGTAGTGAATCGGGTCCGTATAGACCTATTACCCCCTATGTTAAACCATTTTCCCCTCCTGATCCTCCTGGAATTACGACTCTTACAGGGCACACCTGTCTTAATCGATAATGAAGAAATCCAAACCGAGTAAATTTAAATAATTTGTATTGATCAACCTGTCATTCTATTGTTCTAAGTATTGTATATGGGTTTTTATACCGTGTTTTAATGTCTTGTTTAGAAATGAATTCCTATTTGACCACAGGATATTTTTTGGGTATTCTTGTCCCTTTGGTATTGCCTTTGTTTGTACAGCAGTGTATATATCAATACGTCATGCTCCATAATTAGGCATGTATATCTGTAGTGTCATAATAAATATTATTTGAATTGAGTTAGGGGATGTATGCATTGATTTATTATGTCTTTCTCTGATACATTTTTCCGTCTGTTTATTGTACACATCTATCAAAGGAGATATAAAGTTCCCCAATAGAAGGCCACTCTGCATTTATCCAGACTTGTGACTGGCTTGTGAGGCTGCATTACTTTTTTTTCATTTTTTTCTTTTTTTTTTCTTTATTACTATTACCCTCCACTGGTGTTTGCCATTGCTGTATATAGCCGGTTTTAGTACGTAAGTATTCCTCCCTAGGATTTTTAACATTATTACAAACAGGCATATAAACAACAAACGTATAATAATGTACAATTTTTTTTTTTATTTCGCAGTCTTTACATGCATAGAAATTATGCACAATTGAGAATCGTCTACCTTCCCACAGTATCTTCAACCTCACGAAAGAGCCAGCAGTATGCTATCTTTCGTGCAGGGGCGTAAACTGCCGGAAAACCTTATTTTGATCATTACAGGATAGACGACCCTCTTAAAATCCGTACGGCTGCGTGCTGTAGTCCTGCATGATGACTCTTTTGTCGAAGACTATCCTGTAGTCTTTGTCTTGATGTACGGTAAGTAATCTCTTGTGGTCTCTCGTGATCTTGAAGTCGTCCCTCACGGTCTTGACGTCATCTCTGTTGTTAATGACCATGTCCTTGATCGCATCAAAGTTGATGGTCAATGAGTTCTTGTAGTTGCGAGTGATGCCTCTCACTTTACATATGATCGTATTTCCATCCTTATCGGGTCTGGCAATCTTGTAGGCATAGTTCTTCGGTCCACCGGTGACAAACTCTATTATTCTGTTGTAGGGCACTTCATAGGTGAGATCCTCTAGGTAGTTACCGAGTTCTGATTTCCACTCGCTTGGCCTAGAGGTATACACGACTGAGTCTGTATCGGCGTATAAGGCACGGGGTCCTAATTGTTCCAAATAACTGTACAACTTCAAACGGGATTGAGTTGTGGTATAGGCTGCTATGACTACGTTGGTTCTCCCGGATTCTTCGACGAACTCTTCTTTGTATTGATATCTCATTTCCACCATCTCGTCGCTGACAAAATGTATGCCCATCACAAGAATCTGGTCGCTGGTCAACATGCCGAAATATTCGGCAGGTTCGGATATGTATTTTATAAATAATTAATTAAGGGTAATAATAAAATTACCGAACTCTGAACAATCTTACAAAGGGAAAGTCAAAACTCATAAGTATATAAACAGACAAAATCAGTCAACAACCGGAAAACCGTAATGACCCTGACTTGGTACAGGCATTTCTAAAGAAATGGTGGGTTGAATCAGATTTTAAAGCGCCAAACCTCCCGTTTTCATTACGGCTCAAAGGTTCCGGCTGTCACTATAACAGTATTCCTATCTGAGGCATGTTGGATCTCTGTCCGAATTTTCCCCAAAAGCTATTCAGCATCAGTTTGGCTAATGCTCTCAATCCAGGATTCTTCTTTATGTTGTTATAGTCCAGGAGTATTCCCTCCTTTTCGTGGTAATCTCTGATGTACCTCCATCTATCGTTGTCGTTCTAACACCACTCTGGCCAACCGCTGGCTTCCTGCTTCATTTTGAGGAAGGTATTCACGTAATCGGTAAAGAGTCCTCCAGTTTTCGTTTTCGGATCGTACTGTTCCGTTTCATCGAAATGCCACACTTCGTAGATGCGCTGAACTACATATCCTTTCTCCAATGCTTTCTTCAATTCGTCCGTGACCCATGTTCCCATCAATGATCTTTCTTCGTCATTATGTTGGCACGGTGTCTGTTGATGGTTTTCACTACATGTTCTACACAGAGTAAACAACAATTTGCTGTTGATTTTCACTGGTAATACGGGTATGTACAGTCCTCTTGGTGGAAGGATTTTGCATTTGATGAGTCCTTCGTACTGTTGTATATCTGTAAAACCCTCGGTGACGATCTCAGGGTGTCCGATGGGTATCTTTCCGGTCTTATTGATATATGGATACAGGGAGGTTGCATCGACGTATGATATATCCTGGTCTTTTTGAAACAATGTAAACGCTTCGGTGCGTCCTCCATAAAAATCATCTCGGGGTTCCAACGGGTTGATCATCTCGGATTGTTGGACAAAGTTTCGTAAAGTGTCGTTTTCTCGAACTTCTCTGTCGAACTCGCATTCCCACTTTCCAACGTAGATATACCCTTGACCTTCCAGGTATCGTTTCTTCTCCATGGTTCGTTGGTATAGATCACCCATGGTCATACCATTGACTGGGTTGACGGTGCTGGCATTGTAACAGTGTAAGCATCCGTGCCAGAACTTTCCGTTAAATTCCAAGACGTATTGTTGTCCGTTCTCGTTTTCGTAGTATCCATCCACTTTATAAGGTCCAATTTCCTTTTCCTCTGCGTTTCTAGCATGTTGTATGCAGACTCCTTCCGTTGTCGATAAGTATTTGATCCATTGCATGGCTTTGATAGAATGTGTTTTCTTCTTGACGGTATTCTTGAGCTGGAATGATACCAATGGTATCGGGTCGTAGAAATTTCGTTCTAAAGACCAAATTGCAAGCCGAGGCTATCGTGATGCATTTCTGAAAAGGATCGATGCCTCCTTGTCCGTCGGCAGACGTCATCTCCAAAAACAGTTGCCTAAACGTTAGACAGGCTCTTCTTAATATGTCCACGTCGGAGCGGCAGTAACTCAATAGTTCTCTTTGAAAATCGAATCGTTGTCTGTAGTTGGTCTCATACCACACGAAGAAGACTTTTCTGTCTTTCAGTTTCATGGCATCCGGGTTGTAGTAGCGTACGTCTGGTAGATGATTGAGTACGACTGATTGGTTCTCTTTCCTATTGAACAAATGTGGGAAATATCCTTTCTTGAGCTCCTCCAATCCAAACATCTTAGGTAGTTCCAATAATGCGCTAGGTAAAAAGTTGATGGAGTCTATCATTCTAATACGACATTCGGGTACTTCGATATACATGTTCTTGGTTTCACACCGTTTTGGTACAGATACCCTAGTATGGGCAATGAATCATAGCCTTTGGAATTGTGTGCAATGACGGTGACCCCTTCGTTTTCTCCGGAAAACAACCATTGACAAAAGTGTTCAGTTGTGTTCGGTCCGGCAAACACCAATTCGTTCTTTCCACATGTTTGGCAGATACTTTCTTTATCGACGCCTTGATCCATGCATTTTAAACACACCCTATGTACTACACATAGATTAGGTTTATGTTCGAAAGCTCCACACCTCGGTGATTTGCAATGAATACATTTTCCGTTGTCATCCGGTTGGTATCCTTGTTGACACTGGATCATGTCATCTTGGGTACATTCAAAATCGAAAAAGATGTAAGTCTGTTTCTTCTGTCTATCGTTGTAATCCACAGGTAGCATCTAACACTGGTGTTCAGATGGATAATAATCTTTACAAGTCTTGCAATAGACGTTCTCACAGGTATGATCTCCCATTCGTTTGTTCACGGTTTGTTCGCAGTTCTTACACGTTGAGTTTTCCAATGGCGTCGTCTTCTTGTGGAGATTAAAGCATGCTGGTCCTTTGAAGTATTGTCCACAATCCTGACAATGTATCCAATCATCTTCAGTTTGATCATGAATCTTTCGGCAATTATGACATACGTTGTTGCAAGCGTGTTCTTCTTTTGTGTTATAACCTTTGTAACAGTTTGTACAGAAGTAGGTGCGACTCAGGAACACAGTCATACTGGTGATCACATCGTAATGGTTGTCGTGGTAGTACAAGTAGATCTTCTTCTCGGCTGTAGGTCCATGGTAAACGATTCCGTTGAAATACTCTCTCGATATCACATGTATCTGATATCCTACCAGGAATCGTTGAAACGTTTTTACATCTTCGAGTCCGCATTGATGTAGGGGTACGCGCGCCTTGGCGTGTAATTCCAACGCCAACTCTTCTTGGATACGACGACCTTGTCTAATAGAATTCCATTGTTCGTGTCCGTCGATCTTAGCTTTGGCCGTTACGATGGCCCTGGCACAACACATGTCATCTTTGTTTTGTATCTGGATGATGCAACGTTTATCTTTCAGGAACCTCTCCGTGTCCACGTAATCACATCTCTTTCCAGTTCCACCCTTAGGAAGGCTGACGTGTGTTATATTCAGTTGTACACAATGGTCCAGGACGAACGGTTCGTTGGATTGTAGCACTCTTTCTATTTCGGTTAGTAGTAGTTCACTGATCAGTTGGTTCATCTGCACGAAAGGTAATCTGATGGGAAAATCCAAATCGGGACATTCAAGGGTAACTTGAACTAAATCCTCTTCCTGCATTCCTTTGGTCACATCTGTTAAAACGGAGTCAAATAGGTTCTGTAGGATTTTCAATATGTCTGGTACACTCTGGACGTTTAATTCATTGAACGTAACTCTGTACTCGTTGGATTCGGTGTTAAATCGAGGCATCTTCTTTCCCTTCTCCTTAGTAATGGTGTAATACTGATCGGGGTGGTTGATATCCACGGGTTGATTTTGCAAACCGGCTCCACTCTGATGTTTCTCCTTCAGATGGTGATACAGGTTATCGTTTCGTCTGTACAACAAACCGCATTCGCTACATGGAAAGATGCTGTCGTTGTTGTGTTTTCTCTCGTGTCTATCGAGATTGTCCTTTCTAGTAAAACACTTCTGGCATACTCCACAGGTATTGCAGGAGCGGATCCAGGGGGGGGGGGGGGGCGCACCCGTAAATCGTGATTTTTCACACGAAATACACCAACAATTTTCGCGCCTCCCTCCGATCGGCGCAATTTTTTTTGAGTGCGCCCCCTAACTTGAAATCCTGGTTCCGCCCCTGTATTGTGGTGTTTGTTTAGACGGTGGTGCTCCATTAATTGACTCTTATTGGCAAAGGTTTGTTGACAATATCCACAGGAATGCATCTGTAAAAGACAAATGTATAAATATTTACTACATGAATCAAACAGTTCAACTACATGTCAGATAAATTGTATTTGTTAAACCTACATGTATGACTTACATCTGTTCTGTCTAGTTGGCGTTTGCACTGAGCTCTAAACACGTCTGTTTACTTCAGCGTCTGGGCGCAGAATGAGAATGCTTCGCGTCGAGTCGGCTTTCATAGGTGACTTCATGTTACTAAAAATAGATCAATGAGTCATCGAAGTGTTGTGACATTCGACACGGTCTGCTTAATTCTCTTTGTCTCTTGTGTTTTGTCTTTTCGTTTATCTCTCCGTTTATGTTTTCCTTGTTGTTTTCTGTTTCTAATTTCTGCTTCACGTCACAATACCACCAATTTCCTCTCTCTCTCTCTCACGCAGCAGCAGCAGCAGCAGCAATAGCGCTGAAATTCCACCCAAAACACGAAAAACGTAAGCAAAAACCTTAACAAAGCGAACAAATAGCCACTAAAAAGTTAAATGAACGCGAAAAACGTGATTAAAAATGAAAGCATAACGTGAGAACGTCACAAAAAACCTGAAACACACGTAAACAATACGACAAAAACTCGAACAAACGCGAAACACGATGAAAATATCGAATACTAACGTAAAAGAAAAGCAAAAAACAGTATCAAAACGTCAAAAATAGTAATTAAAAACTAAATGAACACGAAAATCCGAGTGAAAACTCAAAAAGTAAACGATAAAATCTCAGACAAAACGAAACACATTATGAAAATATCACACATTAATTTAAACATCGATATAACTGCAATATTTTTGAAAGTGGCGTTAAACACCACAAACCAACCAACCGACCATACATACACCGGTATATAGGCAGTAATGTAAAAAATATATACTGGATGAAAACGGACGCGGACTATTTCGAATGTATAGGAATGTCAGAGATATTAAAGTAACTGGGAATAAAATCAGAGAAAAAAAGTAACAGGCCTGAGAAAAGGTACCGGGTAAAGTCACAGTATTAATATTCAATAAAGCAATTTACAGAAATCATGAAGTAATTAAAATAAATAAGGATAACTTCGCATTGGAAATTAAACAAATGAATTATAAATTAAAGAAATAACGCCACTTTCAACAATATTTCAGTTATATTGTGGCGGTCAGTTTTATTGGTGGAGGAAACCTGAGTAACAGGAGATAACCACTGATCTGTCGCAATACATTGACAAATTTAATCACATAATGTTGTATAGAGTACACCTCACCATGAGCGGGGTTCGAACTCACAACGTTAGTGGTGTTTGGCACTGATTACACAGGTAGTTGTAAATCCAACTACCATGTGATTACGACCACGACGGCCCCTTGAAAAGTAATACACTAAATTTACATATAAAGCCATATGCAAAATTAATTAATAAATGAGAAAGAATTTTTTTAAAAAATCGAAACAGAGAAAAAAAATATCAGACTGCAATTTAAACTGTTTAGAGATCAATTATGTTTATTACTTTAGTAATACAACCTGCACAATTAACACTTTGACACTATTTTTTAGCTTTCGTTCTAGGAATTCATTTTTTTGCATTTTTGGCGTTTTACTGGTAGAGGAAACTGGAGTACCCAGACAAAACCACCGACCTGCCGCAAGTCACTCACAAAGTTTATCACATAATTGTTTTATTACATCGAATATCCTACACAGTGGCCAGTGCCATAATTATTTCCTCGTCTGCCTCGCGAACAAACCTTTCGTTCGCCGCCATGTTGTTGTGTACCAAGGAAAGTAACCGGATTTAGAAACACGTGAGGCTCACAAGGAAATTTCCATCGGGGTTTTCTCGCATGCGATTGATATAACCATGCGACCAAACGTCCAACGGTTGATCGAAAGGAATGTCAAATGTCACGAGACGTTCTTTAGACTAATCAAATTCAAGAATTAGAGTACACGTCACGTTTACACAAGTGATGACTTCAGATAAAAGTTTATTACATACTCGTATAGATATCTTGAATTTGAGTAGTCTAAGAACGTCTCGTGACGGCCCCTGTAATAATGAGTGCGGAGTGAATGTTGTCTAACGCCAAAATCATAGGGATTGTCTTTATGTCATATAAAAAACTTTAAAAAGTTTTTTTTATATGACATGAAAACAAGTCCCTATGATTTTGGCGTTTAACAACAAGTCCCTATGACCAAAATGAGCAATTTGTTATCTATATCATAATTACCCTCCGATGAGATAATGATGGTGTCTGCTTTGTACTGGACTAACACGATGAGTTGGAGGTTTATATAGTCCTAGCTCACTGAAACAACAATCCGTGAGTAGACATGTTGCACCACACGGACACATTGTGTATTGTGTATGTGGATCAAAAGCTCACTAGATAATGATGGTGTCTGTTTTGTACTGGAGCAACACGCTGAGTTGGAGGTTTATATAGTCCTAGCTCACTGAAGCAACAGTCCGTGAGTAGACATGATGCACCACACGGACACATTGTGTGTTGTGTATGTCGGTCAAAAGCTCACTAGATGATGATGGTGTCTGCTTTGTACTGGACCAACACGCTGAGTTTGAAGTTTATATAGTCCTAGCTCACTGAAACAACAGTCCGTGAGTAGACATGTTGCACCACCGGACACCTTATTTTTTGTGTATGTCGGTCAAAAGCTCACTAGATGATGATGGTATCTGCTTTGTACTGGACCAACACGATGAGTTGGAGGTTTATATAGTCCTAGCTCACTGAAACAACAGTCCGTGAGTAGACATGATGCACCACACGGACACATTGTGTGTTGTGTATGTCGGTCAAAAGCTCACAAGATGATGATGGTGTCTGCTTTGTACTGGACCAACACGCTGAGTTTGAAGTTTATATAGTCCTAGCTCACTGAAACAACAGTCCGTGAGTAGACATGTTGCACCACCGGACACCTTATTTTTTGTGTATGTCGGTCAAAAGCTCACTAGATGATGATGGTATCTGCTTTGTACTGGACCAACACGATGAGTTGGAGGTTTATATAGTCCTAGCTCACTGAAACAACAGTCCGTGAGTAGACATGATGCACCACACGGACACATTGTGTGTTGTGTATGTCGGTCAAAAGCTCACTAGATAATTATGGTGTCTGCTTTGCACTGGACCAACACGCTGAGTTGGAAGTTTATATAGTCCTAACTCACTGAAGCAACAGTCTGTGAGTAGACATGCCGCACCACACGGACACATTGTGTGTTGTGTATGTCTGTCAAAAGCTCACTAGATAATGATGGTGTCTGCTTTGTACTGGAACAACACGCTGAGTTGGAGGTTTATATAGTCTTAGCTCACTGAAACAACAGTTCGTGAGTAGACATGATGCACCACACGGACACATTGTGTGTTGTGTATGTCGGTCAAATGCTGACTAGATAATGATGGTGTCTGCTTTGTACTGGACCAACTCGCTGAGTTGCAGGCCTATATAGTCCTAGCTGACTGAAACAACAATCCGTGAGTAGACATGTTGCACCACCGGACACCTTATTTTTTGTGTATGTCGGTCAAAAGCTCACGAGATGATAATGGTGTCTCCTTTGTACTGGACCAACACGATGAGTTGGAGGTTTATATAGTCCTAGCTGACTGAAACAACAGTCCGTGAGTAGACATACCGCACAAGACGGACACATTGTGTGTTGTGTATCTCGGTCAAAATCTCACGAGATGATGATGGTGTCTGCTTTGTACTGGACCAACACGCTGAGTTGGAGGTTTATATAGTCCTAGCTCACTAAAACAACAGTCCGTGAGTAGACAAGCCCCACCACACGGACACATTGTGTGTTGTGTATGTCGGTCAAACGCTCACTAGATAATGATGGTGTCTGCTTTATACTGGACCAACACGCTGAGTTGGAGGTTTATATAGTCCTAGCTCACAGAAAAAACAGTCCGTGAGTAGACATGTTGCACCACCGGACACCTTATTTTTTGTGTATGTCGGTCAAAAGCTCACTAGATAATGATGGTGTCTGCTTTGTACTGGACCAACACGCTGAGTTGGAGGTTTATATAGTCCTAGCTCACTGAAACAACAGTCTGTGAGTAGACATGCCGCATCACACGGACACATTGTGTGTTGTGTATGTCGGTCAAAAGCTCACTAGATAATGATGGTGTCTGTTTTGTACTGGAACAACACGCTGAGTTGGAGGTTTATAGTCCTAGCTCACTGAAACAACAGTCCGTGAGTAGACATGATGCACCACACGGACACATTGTGTGTTGTGTATGTCGGTCAAAAGGTCACTAGATGATGATGGTGTCTGCTTTGTACTGGACCAACACGCTGAGTTTGAAGTTTATATAGTCCTAGCTCACTGAAACAACAGTCCGTGAGTAGACATGTTGCACCACCGGACACCTTATTTTTTGTGTATGTCGGTCAAAAGCTCACTAGATGATGATGGTATCTGCTTTGTACTGGACCAACACGATGAGTTGGAGGTTTATATAGTCCTAGCTCACTGAAACAACAATCCGTGAGTAGACAAGCCCCACCACACGGACACATTGTGTGTTGTGTATGTCGGTCAAAAGCTCACTAGATATTGATGGTGTCTGTTTTGTACTGGAACAACACGCAGAGTTGGAGGTATATATAGTCCTAGATCACTGAAACAACAGTCCGTGAGTAGACATTCCGCACCAAACGGACACATTGTGTGTTGTGTATGTGGATCAAAAGCTCACTAGATAATAATGGTGTCTGCTTTGTACTGGACCAACACGCTGAGTTGGAGGTTTATATAGTCCTAGCTCACTGAAACAACAGTCCGTGAGTAGACAAGCCGCACCACACGGACACATTGTGTGTTGTGTATTTCGATCAAAAGCTCACTAGATAATGATGGTGTCTGCTTTGTACTTGACCAACACGCAGAGTTGGAGGTATATATAGTCCTAGCTCACTGAAACAACAGTCTGTGAGTAGACATACTGCACCACACGGACACATTGTGTGTTGTGTATGTCGGTCAAAAGCTCACTAGATAATGATGGTGTCTGCTTTGTACTGGACCAACACGCAGAGTTGGAGGTATATATAGTCCTAGCTCACTGAAACTACAGTCTGTGAGTAGACATACCGCACCACACGGACACATTGTGTGTTGTGTATGTCGGTCAAAAGCTCACTAGATAATGATGGTGTCTGCTTTGTACTGGACCAACTCGCTGAGTTCCAGGCCTATATAGTCCTAGCTCACTGAAACAACAGTCCGTGAGTAGACATGTTGCACCACCGGACACCTTATTTTTTTAGCATGTCGGTCAAAAGCTCACGAGATGATAATGGTGTCTCCTTTGTACTGGACCAACACGATGAGTTGGAGGTTTATATAGTCCTACCTGACTGAAACAACAGTCCGTGAGTAGACATACCGCACCAGACGGACACATTGTGTGTTGTGTATCTGGGTCAAAATCTCACGAGATGATGATGGTGTCTGCTTTGTACTGGACCAATTCGCTGAGTTGGAGGTTTATATAGTCCTAGCTCACTGAAGCAACAGTCTGTGAGTATACATGTTGCACCACCGGACACCTTATTTTTTGTGTATGTCGATCAAAAACTCACTAGATAATGATGGTGTCTGCTTTGTACTGGACCAACACGCTGAGTTGGAGGTTCATATGGTCCTAGCTCACTGAAACACCAGTCTGTGAGTAGACATGCCGCACCACACGGACACATTGTGTGTTGTGTATGTCGGTCAAAAGCTCACGAGATAATGATGGTGTCTGCTTTGTACTGGAACAACACGCTGAGTTGGAGGTTTATATAGTCCTAGCTCACTGAAACAACAGTCCGTGAGTAGACATGGTGCATCACACGGACACATTGTGTGTTGTGTATGTCGGTCAAATGCTCACTAGATGATGATGGTGTCTGCTTTGTACTGGACCGACGCGCTGAGTTGCAGGCTTATATAGTCCTAGCTCACTGAAGCAACAGTTTGTGAGTATACATGTTGCACCACCGGACACATTATTTTTTGTGTATGTCGATCAAAAACTCACTAGATAATGATGGTGTCTGCTTTGTACTGGACCAACACGCTGAGTTGGAGGTTTATATAGTCCTAGCTCACTGAAACAACAGTCCGTGAGTAGACATGCCGCACCACACGGACACATTGTGTGTTGTGTATGTCGGTCAAAAGCTCACTAGATAATGATGGTGTCTGCTTTGTACTGGACCAACACGCTGAGTTGGAGGTTTATATAGTCCTAGCTCACTGAAACAACAGTCCGTGAGTAGACATAGTGCACCATCTGACACCTTATTTTTTGTGTATGTGGGTCAAAAGCTCACTAGATGATGATGGTGTCTGCTTTGTACTGGACCAACACGCTGAGTGGGAGGTTTATATAGTCCTAGCTCACTGAAACAACAGTCCGTGAGTAGACATGCCGCACCACACGGACGCATTGTGTGTTGTGTATGTCGGTCAAAATCTCACGAGATGATGATGGTGTATGCTTTGTACTGGACCAACACGATGAGTTGGAGATTTATATAGTCCTAGCTCACTGAAACAACAGTCCGTGAGCAGACATGCCGCATCACACGGACACATTGTGTGTTGTGTATGTCGGTCAAAAGCTCACTAGATAATGATGGTGTCTGCTTTGTACTGGACCAACACGCTGAGTTGGAGGTTTATATAGTCCTAGCTCACTGAAACAACAGTCCGTGGGCAGACATGCCGCACCACACGGACACATTGTGTGTTGTGTATGTCGGTCAAAAGCTCACTAGATAATGATGGTGTCTGCTTTGTACTGGACCAACACGCTGAGTGGGAGGTTTATATAGTCCTAGCTCACTGAAACAGCAGTCCGTGAGTAGACATGCTGCACCACACGTACACATTGTGTGTTGTGTATGTCGGTCAAAAACTCACTAGATGATGATGGTGTCTGCCTTGTAATGGACCGACGCGCTGAGTTGCAGGTTTATATAGTTCTAGCTCACTGAAACAACAGTCCGTGAGTAGACATGTTGCACCACCGGACATCTTATTTTTTGTGTATGTCGGTCAAAAGCTCACGAGATGATGATGGTGTCTAATTTGTACTGTACCAACACGATGAGTTGGAGGTTTATACAGTCCTAGCTCACTGAAACAACAGTCGGTGAGTAGACATACCGCACCAGACGGACACATTGTGTGTTGTGTATGTGGGTCAAACGCTCACGAGATGATGATGGTGTCTGCTTTGTACTGGACCAACACGATGAGTTGGAGGTTTATACAGTCCTAACTCACTGAAACAAGAGTCCATGAGTAGACATGCCGCACCACACGGACACATTGTGTGTTGTGTATGTGGGTCAAAGGCTCACGAGATGATGATGGTGTTTGCTTTGTGCTGGACCAACACGATGAGTTGGAGGTTTATTTAGTCCTAGCCCACTGAAACAACAGTCGTGAGTAGACATGCCGCACCACACGGACACATTGTCTGTTGTGTATGTGGGTCAAAAGCTCACGAGATGATGATGGTGTCTGCTTTGTACTGGACCAACACGCTGAGTTGGAGGTTTATATAGTCCTAGCTCACCGAAACAACAGTCCGTGAGTAGACATGCTGCACCACACGGACATATTGTGTATTGTGTATATGGGTCAAAAGCTCACGAGATGATGATGGTGTCTGCTTTGTACTGGACCAACACCATGAGTTGGAGGTTTATATAGTCCTAGCTCACTGAAACAACAGTCCGTGGGTAGACATGTTGCACCACCGGGCACCTTAATTTTTTGTGCATGTTGGACAAAAGCTCACGAGATGATGATGGTGTCTGCTTTGTACTGGATCAACACACTGAGTGGGAGGTTTATATAGTCCTAGCTCACTGAAACAACAGTCCGTGGGTAGACATGTTGCACTACCGGGCACCTTATTTTTTGTGTTTGTCGTTCAAAAGCTCACAAGATGATGATGGTGTCTCCTTTGTACTGGACCAACACGCTGAGTCGGCGGTTTATACAGTCCTAGCCCACTGATACAACTGTCCGTGAGTAGACATGTTGCACCACCGGGCGCAGTATGTGTTGTGTATGTAGGTCAAAAGCTCACGAGATGATGATGGTGTCTTCTTTGTACTGGATCAACACGCTGAGTGGGAGGTTTATATAATCCTAGCTCGCTGAAACAACAGTCCGTGAGTAGACATGTTGCACCACCGGACACCTTATATTTTGTGTATGTCGATCAAAAGCTCTCAAGATGATGATGTTGTCTGCTTTTTACATGACCAACACGCTGAGTGGGGGGTTTATATAGTCCTAGCTCACTGAAACAACAGTCCGTGAGTAGACATGTTGCACCACCGGGCACCTGGTTTTTTGTGTATGTCGGTCAAAAGCTCACGAGATAATGATGGTGTCTGCTTTGTACTGGATCAACACGCTGAGTGGGAGGTTTATATAGTCCTAGCTCACTGAAACAACAGTCCGTGAGTAGACATGTTGCACCACCGGGCACCTTGTTTTTTGTGCATGTCGGTCAAAAGCTCACGAGATAATGATGGTGTCTGCTTTGTACTGGATCAACACGCTGAGTGGGAGGTTTATATAGTCTTAGCCCACTGAAACAACAGTTCGTGATTAGACATGTTGCACCACACGGACACATTATGTGCTGTGTATGTCGGACAAAAGCTCACAAGATTATGATGGTGTCTGCTTTGTACTTGACCAACACGCTGATTCGGAGGTTTATATAGTCCTAGCTCACTGAAACAACAGTCCGTGAGTAGACATGTTGCACCATCGGGCACCTTGTTTTTTGTGTATGTCGGTCAAAATTTGACGAGATAATGAAGGTGTCTGCTTTGTACTGGATCAACACGCTGAGTTTGAGGTTTATATAGTCCTAGCTCACTGAAACAACAGTCCGTGATTAGATATGTTGGACCACCGGGCACCTTATTTTTTGTGTATGTCGGACAAAAGCTCACAAGATCATGATGGCGTTTGCTCTGGATCAAGACGCTGAGTTTGAGGTTTATATAGTCCTAGCTCACTGACACAACAGTCCGTGAGTAGATATGTTGGACCACCGGGCACCTTATGTTTTGTGCATGTCGATCAAACGCTCACGAGATGATGATGGTATCTACTTTGTACTGGACCAATACGATGAGTTTGAGGTTTATATAGTTCTAGCTCACTGAAACAACAGTCCGTGAGTAGACATGTTGCACCACCGGGCACCTTATTTTTTTGTTTATGTCGATCAAAAGCTCACAAGATCATGATGGTGTCTGCTTTGAACTGGATCAACACGCTGAATTTGAGGTTTATATAGTCCTATCTCACTGAAACAACAGTCCGTGAGTAGGCATGTTGGACCACCGGGCACCTTATTTTTTGTGCATGTCGATCAAAAGCTCACAATATCATGATGGTGTCTCCTTTGTACTGGACCAACATGCTGAGTTTGAGGTTTATATATACCTAGCTCACTGAAACAACAGTCCGTAAGTAGACATGTTGCACCACCGGACTCCTTATTTTTTGTGCATGTCGATCAAAAGCTCACAAGATCATGATGGTGTCTGCTTTGTACTGGACCAACATGCTGAGTTGGAGGTTTATATAGTCCTAACTCACTGAAACAACAGTTCGTGAGTAGACATGTTGCACCACCGGACTCCTTATTTTTTGTGTATGTCGGTCAAAAGCTCACAAGATCATGATGGTGTCTTCTTTGTACTGGATCAACACGCTGAATCGGCGGATTATATAGTCCTAGCTCACTGAAACAACAGTCCGTGAGTAGATATGTTGGACCACCTGGTACCTTACTTTTTGTGTATGTCGGTCAAAAGCTCACGAGATGATGTTGGTGTCTGCTTTGTACTGGATCAACACGCTGAGTTTGAGGTTTATATAATCCTAGCTCATTGAAACAACAGTCATTGAGTAGACATGTTGGACCACCGGGCACCTTATTTTTTGTGTATGTCGATCAAAAGCTCACGAGATGATGATGGTGTCTGCTTTGCAATAGACCAACACGATGAGTTTGAGGTTTATATAGTCCTAGCTCACTGAAACAACAGTCCGTGAGTAGACATGTTGCACCACCGGGCACCTTCTTTTTTGTGTATGTCGATCAAAAGCTCACGAAATGATGATGGTGTCTGCTTTGCACTGGACAAACACGATGAGTTTGAGGTTTATATAGTCCTAGCTCACTGAAACAACAGTCCGTGAGTAGACATGTTGCACCACCGGGCACCTTATTTTTTTGTGCATGTCGATCAAAAGCTCACGAAATGATGATGGTGTCTGCTTTGTACTGGATCAACACGCTGAGTCGGCGGTTTATATAGTCCTAGCTCACTGACACAACAGTCCGTGAGTAGATATGTTGGACCACCGGGCACCTTATGTTTTGTGCATGTCGATCAAACGCTCACGAGATGATGATGGTATCTACTTTGTACTGGACCAATACGATGAGTTTGAGGTTTATATAGTTCTAGCTCACTGAAACAACAGTCCGTGAGTAGACATGTTGCACCACCGGGCACCTTATTTTTTTGTTTATGTCGATCAAAAGCTCACAAGATCATGATGGTGTCTGCTTTGAACTGGATCAACACGCTGAATTTGAGGTTTATATAGTCCTATCTCACTGAAACAACAGTCCGTGAGTAGGCATGTTGGACCACCGGGCACCTTATTTTTTGTGCATGTCGATCAAAAGCTCACAATATCATGATGGTGTCTCCTTTGTACTGGACCAACATGCTGAGTTTGAGGTTTATATATACCTAGCTCACTGAAACAACAGTCCGTAAGTAGACATGTTGCACCACCGGACTCCTTATTTTTTGTGCATGTCGATCAAAAGCTCACAAGATCATGATGGTGTCTGCTTTGTACTGGACCAACATGCTGAGTTGGAGGTTTATATAGTCCTAACTCACTGAAACAACAGTTCGTGAGTAGACATGTTGCACCACCGGACTCCTTATTTTTTGTGTATGTCGGTCAAAAGCTCACAAGATCATGATGGTGTCTTCTTTGTACTGGATCAACACGCTGAATCGGCGGATTATATAGTCCTAGCTCACTGAAACAACAGTCCGTGAGTAGATATGTTGGACCACCTGGTACCTTACTTTTTGTGTATGTCGGTCAAAAGCTCACGAGATGATGTTGGTGTCTGCTTTGTACTGGATCAACACGCTGAGTTTGAGGTTTATATAATCCTAGCTCATTGAAACAACAGTCATTGAGTAGACATGTTGGACCACCGGGCACCTTATTTTTTGTGTATGTCGATCAAAAGCTCACGAGATGATGATGGTGTCTGCTTTGCAATAGACCAACACGATGAGTTTGAGGTTTATATAGTCCTAGCTCACTGAAACAACAGTCCGTGAGTAGACATGTTGCACCACCGGGCACCTTCTTTTTTGTGTATGTCGATCAAAAGCTCACGAAATGATGATGGTGTCTGCTTTGCACTGGACAAACACGATGAGTTTGAGGTTTATATAGTCCTAGCTCACTGAAACAACAGTCCGTGAGTAGACATGTTGCACCACCGGGCACCTTATTTTTTTGTGCATGTCGATCAAAAGCTCACGAAATGATGATGGTGTCTGCTTTGTACTGGATCAACACGCTGAGTCGGCGGTTTATATAGTCCTAGCTCACTGAAACAGTCCGTGAGTAGAAACCATGGACCAACATGCTGAGTCGGTGGATTATATAGTCCTAGCTCACTGAAACAACAGTCCGTGAGTAGACATGTTGCACCACCGGGCACCTTATTTTTTGTGTATGTCGGTCAAAAGCTCACAAGATGATGATGGTGTCTGCTTTGTACTGGATCAACACGATGAGTTGGAGGTTTATATAGTCCTAGCTCACTGAAACAACAGTTCGTGAGTAGATATGTTGGACCACCGGGCACCTTATTTTACGCAAAAATCATATTATTTTCCCATTTTAGGGGGGGGGCGCGCGCCGGGTGCGCTACCCCCTGAATCCACCCCTGAATTCAATATCATCAAGAAATGAAGAAGGTAGCGGTAATATATTATACAGAACACATAGGAGGGCAAAGGGATGGGACTATTTGGATTCCCCCCCCCCCCCCCCCCCCCCACACACACACGCAGCGACCAAAAGACCAAAAAAAGGGGGGGGAGAAGCAAGTGCGTAGAGCTAATTATAATTAGATTGTAATGTCACATGACTGCCTATTTTTATCTTTTCGAAAGAAAGGTGAGAAACAATATTGCTAGAACTGTTGTACGGTTCTATATATCCCGAAGAGATATCAATTTAAACTCATCTGAAATGAAGGGGAAAACAAATATTGAAAAAACAATTATTCAGAAGCTAAACGGAAAGAAAGTCACAAGAAAGAAAGTCTCGGAAAAAAAGTCACAAGAAAAAAAAAGTCACAGAAAATAAAGTCACAAGAAAAAAGCTCACAGGAACAAAAGACACAATTTA
The DNA here is from genome assembly GCA_963383655.1 of Bathymodiolus septemdierum. NCBI lineage: Eukaryota > Metazoa > Mollusca > Bivalvia > Mytilida > Modiolidae > Bathymodiolus > Bathymodiolus septemdierum. The sequence goes on along the minus strand of OY726530.1, from coordinate 16,725,595 downwards.
GTTAGGAAAACAAATCACAAGAAAAAAGGTTACAGAAAAAAATTCACAAGAAAAAAAGTCACATCACACAAAAGTCCGTGACTTTATTTCTGTGACTTTCTTTCCTGTGACTTTACATCTGTGACTTTCTTTCCTGTGATTTTATATCGGTGACTTTCTTTCCTGTGACTTTCTTTCCTGTGATTTTATATCCGTGATTTTATATATCTGTGACTTTCTTTCCTGTGATTGTATTTCCTACATTCATTCAGAATATAAGGAGTCCCAAATTCTAGGTTTGGTGATTTCGTTGATCGCATCTATCCCATTGAGCTTGAAATAAAGGATACCACAGATACAGCTAGGTCTGCTCCATACCTTGACATACATCTCGAAATTGATAGTGATGGGTGGTTGGGAACGAAACTTTACGACAAAAGAGATGAATTCGATTTTCTCATTGTGAACTTTCCATTTATATGTAGCAACATTCCTGCAGCACCTGCATATAGAGTATATATCTCTCAGTTGATATGCTATTCCAGAGCTTGTGGTTCCTATCAGGATTTCCTTGATATAGGGTTGCTGTTAAGAAGGAAGCTACTGAACCAAGGGTTCCTATTGAAGTCATCATTTTGAAAGTTTTACGGTTGGCACCATGACTTGGTTGACCGCTATGGAATATCTGTGTCACAAATGACCACGGATATGTTCCACTTGTCGTAAACACTTCCCGGTCCTTCCTCATTAATGACTTATCACCGGGTTTGTAACTAGATTAACACGACGGGTGCCACTAGTGGTGCGGGAACTGCCTACCCTTCCGAAGCACCTGAGTTCACTCCCTGTTTTTAGTGGGGTTCGTGTTACTCGATCTTTAGTTTTATGTGTATGCTTTGTAAATCGTTGTCTGTTCTTCTTCGATATACGGATTCTGATTACCCCTTTGGTATCTTCAAACTCTTCTTAAATAACATGTTCTCTTAGATAATTTCTTAGCTTTCAAAATGGACCGACACTGTTTTACGGATTGTCTTAAAAAATAAAATGCCTGTTTCGTTCTATCATGCGACACTACGCAAACGAAGGTGTTTGGGGTTATGGTGTTTAACGCCACTTTCAACAATATTTCAGTTGTATCGTGGCGGCTATGCAAGCGATTCGGGTAACAGTTTAAAATTGCATATTTTTAGTGTAGTGAATTAAAATTTTGGAATTTGGAAGTGAAAATCATATCATTTTTGCCAAAAAAGCATATCAGACATTATAGTCCTTATTCCCCATGAGCTGGGAGTAATAAGTAAATATTTTACCCCCAACCTTGAGATTGTGACTTTTGATTTTGTGTAGTGTAATTGTCATTAAGTAAACGATGTCATAACTATATATATCTAATATCTACTAAGGATGTCTAGGTTTTATCTGAGTTTATATCAATTAAAAGTATTAAATAAACATTAATATGGCGTGAAGGATAATGAAGTTTTATTTGAGATGCAAAAACGCGACTAGACTTTGTGTAACATTAGACCACGCGTCACGATGAAGATAAATATAACACGGAGTTCAATGAACTAAGGGACGGACCATTTAACTTGAAAGGGGGGGGGGGGGAGGGGGTCATGGTTTTTTTTCTAAAAAAATATTCTGATTCCCAATGTTGCTGAAAAAAAATATTCTGATTTTGGTGGAGGAAAAAATAAATAATCTGATTCAGAGTTTTTGTCATATAACCTAATGTTAAATTCTGGAAAAAAAATTAATATTCCAACTCTCGTGTTGTCCGAAAATTTTTTTTTGAACGAAACAAAAAACCATAACCCCACTCCTGTAGATTAAATGGTCGGTCCCTAAAATGAGGGCATTGCAAGGCTACACTAGTATTTACAAACTCAATTTCTAGTAACAACAAGGTGCTGTCATGGTCGTGATCGGTTGGTAGTTGGATTTGCAACTACCTGTACAATCAGTGCCTATCACCACTAAAGTTCGAATCCCGCTCATGGTGAGGTGTACTCGATCCAATGTTAAGTGATCAAGTTTGTCAATGACTTGCGACAGGTCGGTGGTTTTTTCCATGTACTCCGGTTTCCTTCACCAATAAAACTGACCGCCACGATATAACTGAAATATTGTTGAAAGTGGCGTTAAACACCATAGCCCTAAAACCTATCATACCAAACTAATCACGGAGTATTGACATTGAACATAGTTCTCTAAATAGTGCGTCACACAACTCATCCGAAAGGGCCGTACGCTAGTTGCACTATCGAAATCATTAGCACAAGAGATTTGAATGCAACATGTTTTGGGAATGCTACGTTCGATATATGTAAAAGAACACTGACAACAGTTCGTACTGAGGCGAGGGTGGTTAAAAGGGGTCTTTTGTATTTGTGACAATCGGAACATACGTCCACAAGCCCATCCCAGCACCACATAATTTCCATCTTTTACTTTACAAATATAGCAGATACTTCGACGACAACGTAACTGTAAATGGCTTAAGTATGTAAAACTTTAACACAATGAACTTAAATTGACACTAGCTACTCAAGGAGTGGTGTGAATCAGACGTGGATTCTGAAAAATTATAAAGATACAATCAAGGTTCATCTCATCATTGCAACAGTATTAAACATTTTACTTCTCTACCCTCTACACAACTATTCCCGACTCAAAACTAAAAGATAGATTAAAAGAATTGGTTCAATTGTGCTTCATAAAATAAGAATGGCCAACGTACTTTGTCATATGCTGCCATTCATTTTTTTGTGACAGTGTGTGGTATTGTTGAGTTGAAGTGAATATGTGCAGGTGTTTGTCTCAATCGTAACTACTCGGCCATTCTCGCTATCCTGCAAATAACCTCGTATTCATTATGCGTATAAATCGCACTACTTTTCACATGTCAGTTTACTTAGTATGTCTTCCATATTGGATTTTCGTGAACTATATTTTTGTGCGGCTTAACTTAACTTAACTTCCGGCAAACAATTTAAGAAGAATTTCTACTATGTACGTACGAGGTTATTTGCAGGGTAGCGAGAATGGCCGAGTAGCTACGATTGGTGTTTGTCTATCGTTTCTTTATGCCTGTATTGACGTTAGAGATCCAATTATTAAGAGGGGAACCCAAAACATGTTTTTAATTTCTACAACCTTGAGTTAAAAAGAGTAAACTTCAGTAATATAGCAATTGGTTAAAACTCTGTTAATTGGGAATATTCATTTAACTAATTATATGTACACTATGATTCTACAAAAAAAGTTCTCTGAAACTGATTTCATCAAAATGCTCCAGTTTTTGATTGATAGCATATTTACTCTGTTTGGTGGGGTCGTTTTTAACAGACACTCGATATTCCTAAGGGTACCAACTGTGTTCCTTTTCTCTCCAATCTATTCATTTATTCGTATGAGGCAGACTTTATACAAGGATCTTCTCAAGAAAAACGAAAAGAAACTAGCCCTATCCTTTAATTTCAAGTTTCGCTATAGTGTATATACAGATATACAATTAATTTTAGGTTTGGCATCTATTCCATCGAGCTTGAAATAAAGGATACCAGAGATACAGTTTCATACCTTGACATACACCTCGAATATGGCAGTAAGGGCAGGTTAAACAAGAACCTTTGCGGATTGCGAGCTTTCCATCTATTGTAGCAACTTTCGATCAGCACCTGCATATGGAATAGTTAGTATATATCTCAGTTGATTCGATATTCCAGAATTTGTGGTTCATATAATGATTTTTTTTATAGAGGGCTGCTGCTAAGACGGAAGCTACTGAACCAAGGTTTGTAGTGGTTAAGTTGAAGTCATCACTTCGAAAGTTTTACGGTCGCCACCATAACCTGGTTAACGGTTATGGAATATCTGTGCCACAAATGACCACGGATATGTTCCGTTTGTCGTAATCATAATACGGTCATTTTATCATTTTTATCACCGGGCTTGTGACAAGAGATACACGACGGGTGCCACATGTGGTGCAGGAACGGCTTAGCCTTACGTAGCTCGTGAGTTTACCCCCGGTTATTAGTGGGGTTCGTGTTGCTCGATCTTTAATTTTCTGTGTATTGTTTTATACATTATAGTTTGTCCTTTTTCTTTTGGCCATTGTATTTTCTGACCTTTTTCAATTTACGACCCCTTTGATATCTTCAAACTTTTTTTTTTAATAAGACTAACATTACAAGCGACTCGTGTCAATTTAAAGGCATACCCGGTATTCAACACACGCGCTTACGACAAAAAGAGATGATATTTCTTTTCCTATCGTTTATTTTCTATTTTGGATGATGACGTTCCTTTGACCTCATTATATCGCGTTTACATTTCTCAGATTGTTCGTTTGCAAGTATTTTTTGTAATGTTTCTGATATTCAATTACCGTAATCTCGCAATATTGAATAACGTATACAATTTTACACTAAGGATACCGTTTTCATAAATTATTGAGAACTTTCATTAAATTTTTAATACCGTTATAAAGATCTTGTACATAAAGACAAGTCTACGTGCAGAGATCTGATCCAAAATTGCATTTTTCAAAGGGCTTATGCCAACCACTGTGTTTAAAACGACGTATTTTTAACAAAGTTAAAAAGTTCAAATCTGACACTTGTAAAAACCATGAAAAATCTTATTCGTAAAGGCTATGGTTTAGCAGATATAACTTACTTTTTGAGGCAATGTCTCTTAAGTGTTAATATATAGACAAGCTGCTGGTACAACTAAAAGATCAAACCAGGTTTTAAATCAAGAATGGATATGAATGTAGGATAGATCATAGTCACAGGACAAAAAGTCACAGACAGAAAGTCACATGACAAAAATTCACAGGAGAAAAAGTCACAGACAAAAAGTCACAAATGACATTTTTCGACAAATAGGACAAAAATTCACAGACAAAAAGTCACGGACAAAAAGTCACAGGACAAAAAATTAGACAAATATATGGTCTTGGAAAGGTCACGTAGGTTCGAAAAAACACAAATTTAGTAGGAAATGTCAAGGACGTATATATATACGTCCTTGGAAATGTTAAAGAAATTAAGTGGTTTTACACCTTAAAATAATAACGGGTGTCCCCAATTAAAAATTGTAGTTTTAAATAACACACACATCTAATCTTGTGAAAACTGTGAAAAATCTTATTGGTAAAGACTAAATTATTTAGCATTTATCATGTACCTTTTGAGGCAGGGTTTGGTTTCTTTCTTTTAAAATAATATATTTCTCTGACGTCACACTATTGTTCGAACAGTGAATTATTTTTAAGAGTCTACAGTTTATTCCTTTGTTCTTGAGTATGTGAATATTAACCTTTTACTATTTTAGGCTTAAAAACGTTTTGTACATATTTTGGGCTTTGAGTTTCAAATCTTCCATCTAACCACCCGGCTACGATGATCATACTATTATACAGTATAATTAGTATACATATGAATATGGGTGAACTTTGTAAAGACAAATATGAACAACTTTTTTAAATAAGCAATTGATCAATATATACAAGACACGATGCAGGTATTTCAGATCTGGTATAATTTATGTTCAGAACTGACGAGTACATGAACTTTTAAAATATATTCTCGCAATGCAAAAAACAACATAACTAACCGACCACAAGTAATAACAAATCAGACAGACCACAGGTGAACATTTGGAACACTTGAATGACCTTGAAATATCTAAATATAAATGAGAATCGAAAGTACGAATGCCGATAAATATTTCTCGTTTTATTTTTGTTAATTGTGTCTTATTAGGCTTTATAAACATTTAAAGGGTAAACAAAAAAGGAAAACACTGTTGCAGATGAAAATGTATTAAGTACGAGAATACACTCCAACTTGTCGATCCTTAAAAATAATCAACTCGACCCGTAAGGGTCTCGTTGATTATTTTGAAGAATCTACAGCTAAAGTGTATTCTCCATTACAAAATGTAGACCATCTGCTGGTTCTACTAGTAGCTGAAACTAGCTATTAAAACAATACCGGTACATTTATATTTCATTCAATATTACATTATCATTTAATGTTCAATATTTGATTTCAATAGTTTACGACCTATTAATTCTGGTCTCCGATAAAGACCATTATTTATTTTAGATGTTTATGACTAATTAAATCTCTTAAAAGTATCAGTTATGATTTTTTTGTCCTTAGATTAAAGGGATATTGTCTACCACAATCGTAATTTTTTCCTACCCAAAATTATTGTCATTTTCCGTACTGACCTTCATAAAATGAAGATTAAACACCGAATTATTGGCGAATACGCTATGAAACGTTGTTTTTCCGATTTAAAAAAGCTGACCATCGTTACTGGAAGCTAATTAATTATGCACTGACCTGAGCGAGGCCAAATCTATTTTTATCTATTTTTATGCCAGTAGCCCGGATGCTGCAGCATGGATGCTAAAATTCGTGTTTGCTTACCTCGCAAACACGGCCGTTTTATGCTATTCATTGACAATAATTTGCTGTTGCCAGGTGCAAGATTACATATATTGAATAATGTCTACCGACAATGATCATAGGCATCATCATAAATTCATAAAATATGAAAATCGATTGAGAGAAGAAGGAAAAAACATGCTCGGCTTACCTATCAAGCAAAATCTTTGCCACTTCAGCGCGAGTTTGGACGCGTAGCACTTCCTTGAGTTCGTTCCAACGGTCCAACTGATCCCCTACATATATCCTGCATTTGTTCCATTTGGAAGATACTTCACTTCTATTCATCTTTCTCTCTGAATCCGTCAAAGTCCGCTTTCTTCCACGCGTTGACACTTTCTCTTTTGCCCAAGAACCACATTTTGTTTATTGTTTCTAAACAGTGCGCATGCTCAAGACGGGTTCATATAGAAGGTCATATGAATAGATTTGAATTCTTGTTATCCTGGGCAATAATTCCGATAATGATAGTTTTGGGTCTTTTTTGTCAAAAAATCGTATCTTTTGCAGCATAACTCGGTGTTAGTCTTCATTTTATGAAGGTCAGTACGGAAAACGACAATAATTTTGGGTATGAAAAAATTACGATTGTGGTAAACAATATCCCTTTAACAGATCCTATCTTTCTAGCTAGTATTCAATTAACAGCGAGCATTCATTGATTCTGCTACTGTACTGTCCATGTTTATGTTGTCATTCATTGATTCTGCTACTGTACTGTCCATGTTTATGTTGTCATTCATTGATTCTGCTACTGTACTGTCCATGTTTATGTTGTCATTCATTGATTCTGCTACTGCACTGTCCATGTTTATGTTGTCATTCATTGATTCTGCTATTGTACTGTCAATGTTTATGTTGTCATTCACTGACACTGCTACTGTACTGTCCATGTTTATGTTGTCATTCATTGACCCTTCTACTGTACTGTCCATGTTTATGTTGTCATTCATTGACCCTTCTATTGTACTGTCCATGTTTATGTTGTCATTTATTTTTGTGATAGTATGTGATCTTTTTGAGTTGAAGCGAATATGTGCAGGTTTATTTTTTTTTATCGATCTTTATGTTTGCATTGACGTTGGAAATCCAATTATCAAGAGGGGTATCCAAAACTTGTTGTTAATTTCAACAAATTCTGTTAATTTTCGCACATTCACTTAAGCCATTGTATGTACACCATATGTACCCACAGTTATATCACAGGCGCTAGACATTATATCAAAAGTAATCCCATAAGGTCAATGGGAAGAAGATATAACCAGTGGGTAAAATTGCCCATTGACACCATTTTCTCATACTTGACTTTATGGAATTATTATTGATACAGCGTCTGAAGCATGTGAACAAAGGCTTGGATGTGACATTTCCCCCATAATTTAAAATTTCCAGCACATATTTATGAAAAGAAAATTTAATCAATGATGGTCTACAATTCAACTTATATAAAAACAAAAAAACGGGCTCACGCTCATTTCAAACCACTGAACCCACAAAAAGACCAAGACATATTCTGACGTAAATACAACTGATGGTTTTTGACAGACAAAAACAAATGGCAGGGTCAAACCTGTTTATCGAAACCATATCCTCCCCTAATTGTTAGTTGAACCTCCAACTGCAATGCAAGCAATAAAACAAAAAAAAACCGGTACATGTTAGCTTCCACTAAAGAAGACATCACACTATCACAAAAAGAAAGACAACAGAAACAGAATGGCATGATATATAGCAGGGTACATGAATACTCGTAATTAACTGACCACTAGATATTACGGTGCATAGCCATAACGGATTATTTTGGATAAAACGGATTCTTTCGGAACAAGAAACGGATCATTTCGGCTTTTTTCTCAACATGAAATGGATGACAATGCCAATAAGACTAAAGTTATGGAACAGGAAAGGTAATTAAAACAATCTAACTATGCCACGGAACTTCTGAGTTTACCGACAGACCACTTTTCCTTTACAGCTGTATTATTTCCTCTCATATATTCTACAAAGTGTCCACAAAACAGAACCCGTTGACTTCGTCTTTTTCATATCGATAGTTTGTTACTTATTTACACTTTACTCCTCAAAATATATATACATAGCTGATTTATAATACATTTGCTTTACATGGGGACTTATTTCTAATCATAACATCAATTAATTTAACAGAAAAAAACCCACCTTAACCAAATACGCAGGTAACGGATTCTTTGTGATTTGGTCATTTCTGGCATCCAACTACTTTCGGATCATAGTGGCATCAGATTCAATATCTGTATCATAGGTGTCATCTACAAGCAAACATCCCAAAGCAGCCAAAGAGTTTGTGTCGATCTGTAAAGTATAATAATAACAGGCATGTAGGAATAGAAAAAATATAAACAATTGGTTTTGATAATGAAAATCAGATTAACTAAATATACAAAAAACCTTGATTCGTCTATCAGACACGGAATGCCCATTTCATTATTCAAAATGAACTAAACTCAAAAACGTCTTTACTTAAGGTGAAATTGTAGGTCAAAGCGACTTAATTAATAGTGAACCCTGTTGTACTACTCGAGACCTATTTACTGAATAAGTATCATTGCTACATCTATCATATATCATGTCTAGTAACTAAGAGATCGACTTAACAAAAGTTGTTTATGCATAGAAAATAGCTCAAAGTGACCTAATTAATAGTGAACCATGTTGTACTATCCAAGACCCGTGGCCAAGTATCTCTAGTATCTGAGAAATGGACCTAAATGCAAGATTTAAATGGTTATTCATGCGTTTAATGTAAGTCAAAGTGACCAAATTAATAGGAACCCTGTTGTACTAACCAAGATCTATCCAACTGGTCAAATATCTATACCATGTCTAGTATTAGAGAAACGGACCTAAATAAATAGGAACGGACGTACATATGAACATACGGATGGACAGTGGCAAATAAATGTGACAAAAAAAGTCAGAACATGATCAAAACGGAGAGTCCATAAAAAGAAAAGGAAAATCACAGAGCATATACAGTTCAGTCACAAAACATTTAGATGTCGGTTTTAGCAGAGTATTTGTAATCTATCGCTTTCACAAACTGGTATCTGTCGATCTCGTTAGCCTGTAGGTTGCTGTATTGGTCCAGCAGGTTAGAAAGCTTTTCCATCTCAAATCTTCGGATGACTGCTGGCATATGGATTGTTCTGACTTTTACATATGTTGTTGTTTGAATTTTGTTTCTAAGAAAATAAATAGTGTGGGATGAGCTGCATACAATTGTTCGTTGTAGTGTGCATGGAACGACTCCGCTCCATTAGTTGTGCGTTTTGCGTTGAGTGACGGTAATGAAGACCACAATGTTGGAGGAAACCTTGAATTCGGCACAATGTAATTTTCCAATATATAATCAGCGAACGAAGTACATCACGGATCTTCTGATTTCGAAACTAACAAAGCGAAGACAAGTGATATGTAGTGACCATTGCTGTACCCATGTATAGTATGCAACTGTTCAAAGAATTTCGGACAGCATTTGAATGTCCCATCAATGAAAATTTCTTTCACTTGAGTACAGAGTACACGAAGATTCGAAGTTCAGGAGGAAATAATGATATGCGAATCTACATCATTTACTATAAAGCACATATCGTCAGACTTAGATGTTTTAACTGTCATAGTACTTAATGAACGTCTATTATGCATTTTGGTAAGTCGGATGTCTCTTCCTTCGCTGCCTATATATCGCTAGTGACAGACTTTTCAGGTCATTGTCCGTCAAATGTTGCTCCTCTCCTGTCTGAAGCTCGCTACGTATAAATCTGTTCAGCTATGTTTCAAATTGTCATTTCTTATTCAGTTGTATTTTTACATTAAAATAATAAAGTTTATATTTCTGCTTAAAACATAAATTAAGATTATAATTATTTATTTAAGCCAAAATGCTTTTTCATCAATTAAACTCGGAAATATATTTTTTTTTTAGATTTTTCTTATTAAAATTGAAATTCTAAATTTTTATGCATTTATGTACATTTAATATAAAAAGTTACAAATATTAAATATAATTTTTTTTTCGCGCAATTGAAGGATTGCAACAGGTAAAAAATCGGCGCAAATGTAGGGCACTTTAGTCGCGCAAATGAAAGGGTAGTTAATCCCCAAATCTGCGCAAATGAAATGCGCCCTAACCTATACGCATTATACGGTTTGCCGCGCTGATATTTCTACATTTAACAAAACCCTTTTGATCAGAATGAATTAAATTAGGCAAGACAATTTTTAACCTTTCGGCTAAGATCTTTGCAATTATCTTATAATCGGTATTGAGTAATGTCAACGGCCTCCAATTACAAATGTTTTCTCTCTCCCCACTTTTAAATAACAAGGTTAATACTCCCCTATTCTGAGACTTGCTCATTTTCTTTTCTTTGAAAATCTCACATAGCAGTAATATAAATTCCTCTTTAATCGTTTCCCCAAAAAGTTAATAAAACTCAAATACAATGCCGTCCTCACCAGGAAATTTATTTGATTTTAATACTTTCAATACTTTAACGATTTTATTAGAATCTATATCTGAGTCGAGTTCACCCTTTTCCTCTGTGGTCAACTTTTCATGGTCGCTAAAAGGAAAGTGCTTTATTTTTGAGTCTAGTAATTTACTGCTAAAGCTGTTGGAGCATATAATATAATCTATACGGGATTTTGCATTTCCTCTGTGAAAGCTGAATCGCTTAGTTTTTGGATTATTATTTCTCCATATATCAAATAAATCATGTCGGTCGGTGCATGAGTAATTTAAATTCATTTAACCCATTATCTTCAGTACGATGTGGAGGGCATCTATCAAGTTTTTTGTCCAGTACACAATTAAAATCCCCCAAAATGATTTCATAATGTTGTAAGCTATCATCATTGTGGTTTCCAATAGATTTCAGAAGCGATTCAAATAAGTTTTTTTGGTCGGGGCGTAAATATTGGAAATCTGAAAAAAAAGACCGTTTCCATTTTTATTTCGCACTTCATAACTCGACCAATATTATCAGAAAATGTAAATTTAACTTGATTGGAAAAAAAATTACTGAGCAAAATTGCTGCACCTCTTGATTCATTTGAACAACAATTCCAATTACTAGCATTTCGCCTCTTTAATTTGCTAAAATCGAAATGCCACCAAGGTGGAAAATGTCAGTAACTTAATTGCTTGTAAGGTTAAATACAATACGACTGCAAAGGTGAAGATTAGTCGATTTTTTAGATGCGTGTTAATGCACACTTCTTCATTTCTTGTTTTGTAAACAAAATTGTAAAATCAGATATTAAAATATTCTTCCCTGTCTGCTTTATTTATTGGTCTTTCATTAAAACACTCCAGTTTCATTTAAGAATGGCGTCAGATAAATTGTGTGCAACATTGCCCACATTCGTGAATATAAGTTACCGTCTTCCTCCAAAGTGTATGATCGTATCTGTATTGTTAAACATATTAAAATCGAAATAATTCATGAAAGCCATAATATGTTGTGAGTTTTAACATGTCAAAAATATTTTTTTATCAATGTGTGACGTAAAAGTGTCATTGACATTTTCTTCACTGAGTTTGGTGCTGCTTTGACAACTATTTTACCTGTTTTGTTCCAGTATTGTTATAAATACTGTTATAGTGACAGCCGGAACCTTTGAGCCGTAATGAAAGCGGGAGGGTTGGCGCTTTAAAATTTGATTCAACCCACCATTTCTTTAGAAATGCCTGTACCAAGTCAGGGTCATTACGGTTTTCACAGTTTTCCGGTTGTTGACTGATTTTGTCTGTTTATATAATTATGAGTTTTGACTTACCCTTTGTAAGATTGTTCGGAGTTCGGTAATTTTGTTATTACCCTTATTTGCAGGATATTAGTCAATTTTATCGCACACAGCCGCTTGGGATAAAATATTAATATCCTTCCAACTTATATTAAAACTCACAACACATTACGGCTTCCATGAGTTTTGTCTTAAATGAAATATAGATGTACTAATTTAATGGGCAGTCGAAGACTACTGGTTCTACAAACAGATTGTATATATTTCTTAGCAAAGAAAACTCTATCCAAAGATCTAGGTCAACTGCATGTGCAGTTGCCAAATTATACCCTTTAGGAATGAGATTTTCCTAAGATTTTATAATTTTCGTTGTGTAAGGTTTGAACGTTCTAGCTTTTAAATAATGTCGCCACATGAACATGGATGGAAAAACCATCTTTTATCATATCTCTGCATGTTGAATTGTAATTTTATACAAGATCTTTATAGTGATAATAAAATTTAGTGAACGTTTTAAATAATTGAAAAAAACGGTATCCCTGATGTCTTCCTTATCACAAGATTACGGAAATTAAAATCCGAAACAACTACAACTACGGACAAGTCGAGTCAAATGAGAAATTGAAACACAATATGATGGCGCCAATGGAACGGCGCCACCCTAACACCTTTACGACAGGAGAATCAAAATAGTACCTTCTGTCGTAAATAGATCTTGGGAAAAGGATATGTCTAAATCTATAAAATTGATAAGAGTTGTTTTTATCAATGTGTGTTCCTTGAGATAAATTTTACAATCATAAGAAAATTAGGATTATCTACATAATCTAAGTATCTGGGATTACTGTTAAATAAACTAATTGATGCTTGCTTGAAAAGGTTGTGTTGGAGTCTATCTATTAATTGACATCCACAACTGAGTATCAAAACAATCAGCAATGAATGGAGCACAATTCGTTTCCATTGGAATTCCAGCCATATGACGAAGCACTTTATTTGCCAAAACGAACATAAATGTTGTTTAGCAAACAATCGAAAGCCAATGTCAATAAGACCAATTGTTATACTTATTTAAGAAATAAATCAAGGAAGCCAGAATGTGATTTGAGTTTTAACATGGGTTGGCGGATAAAATTTACTAATATCCGCCAACACATGTTAAAACTCAAAACACATTCTGGCTTCCAGGAATTATTTCGATTCTGATATGTCTAAGAGTACACATACGGCAGTATACTTTGATTGGAAGACGGTAATTTATATTTACGCTTGCGGACAATGTCACACACAATTTATGCTGCCAAATTCGAGCAGACGATAATTCATCAACATGTACATTTACGACGGCAAAGTCAGTCACATGCACCGGCGCATGTGCTAATGAGATTATACCCAATCGATAAATCGTTCGTTTGTTTACAAAGCGAAAGAAGGACGTTATGTTAGCATACTTAAATATTATATTGTCACCAAAGAAGGATTTATTTTCGTTGTATCATATGTAATCACAATCTAACTTACGGAATGACAATATCATTATCTTTGATGAGTTTGTGTGGCAGTGTGGTATACACAAAATAGAAAAGTCACAACAGTATACGAGAATGAAGTTTCTCCAGTACGTCAACATATTTTTGACCTTTAAAATGGTCTACACCACTGTGTTCGAATTGTCATTCTTCCGGTTTTGTTTAGAAAATGTATTTTCTAAATTTGTAAAGAAAGCTTGTCTATAATTAATGTAGCCATTTTGATATATTGTATTTTATGTTAAATGAATTTCTGAATACCTATTGTGATCAATTGTCTGTGATAATATGTTTTGAAAATTCAAATTGTTCTTCGTTTTTAATACAACGTTTGTGCGGAGCAGAAGGCATCCCCTCTTAAATATAACGAGGCTAGTACAAACCACACAAAAAGTTGGGCATAGACGACGTGTATTATTTTGGGGATGGGGCAAACACGGCATACAATATATAAAATAACTTATTTCACCTTTGCATTTAAAATCAAGGACACAGTAGCATTTTTAAACCCGTCACTCGCTGTATCTTAGGGAACGACCATTTAACTTGAAAGGGGGGGGGGGAGGTTATGTTTTTTTTTCTAAAAAATATTCTGATTCCCAATGTTGCTGAAAAAAATATTCTGATTTTGGTGGAGGAAATAAAAATAAACTGATTCAGAGTTTTTGTCATATAACCTAATGTTGAATTCTGGAAAAAAAAATTCGCGCTTTGCCCGCCAAAAAAAAAAAAATATTCTAACTCTCGTGTTGTCCGAAAAAAACAAAACTCTGATCGAAACAAACCCCCCCCCCCCCCCCCCCCCCCCCCCCCTTGCAAGTTAATTGGTCGGTCCCTTGTATACATACAAAATCTGAAGACACCGGGTATGCATAATAATAGAATAGTTCTGACCCAGACCATGTTGTATGACAAAAAAAATCAATTATTTTTCCGGGTACTCCTTCACCAATAAAATTGACAGCCACGATATAACTGAAATATTATTGAAAGTGGCGTTAATCACCACAAACCACAACCATTATTTGTGCATAGATCGCATTTTTCATAATCTGTCCAATCACTCAAATAGAAAACCTTGAGTGATGTTATGATGTTATGATAAAAAACAAACACAAATCAGTTATTTACGAACAAACATGAAACGACGGTTTTAATATGAATCGACCTACGGGTTATTGACAATAGCTTCTGATTAATGAATGACGTATGAAGGAGGTTTAAATTGGATAAATATGGAACTTTTAATTTAATATACTTGTGTGAGCGACTAGTGGAAAGGTCAATCGTAAGCCTTATCTAATTAACAATAATAAAATGAGAACAAAGAAGACGAAATTAATCAATTGTTGACCTTCCCAAAATTA